>PKML01005267.1:32747-123877 GCA_002933935.1 Eutrema yunnanense | reverse complement strand
CTTATAAACTTTCTAAAGTCCAATTACTGGCCTAAATCGTTTTTTGACTGAAGTCCGATATCTAACAAGTCAAACCTTTTTAATCAATAATGATTTTCATACGTGTAACGAAACCAAATCCACTTGTCAAAAGCTGGTTTATGTTCGAGTCAAAATGATGTACATATAATTAAAGAATATAGGTAAGAAAGATATTTAGTAATACAACAAATGAAAAACATGTAATTAGTGAAATGTGAAGGAGACACAAGGATTCAAAGAGAGTGATTGATTGGAAAAGACGATAGCTAAATTGAGACAGATCATCGTGACACGGAAAAAGAACACGTGGCAATACGCAATGAATCGGCCGAGTATCGTCAAAACTCAAAAATAAAACAATTTTGAACATCAAATTGACACTATCCAAGTTATTGTCAAAACATATATTTTCATCACAAACTCGATTGAAATCCAAATGATCTAGATTCGTTCCGACACACTGGGATGTTTAAAAGAACCACCACTTCCGTTGCCGGTTACCCTGTGAACAGAAACATACACACAGAAATCATAAGTTAACCCAAAAGGAGAAAGAACAGAAACATACATAGAGCTTCCTTCTTGTATGATCTAATTTGGAACCTTATTTAGTGTTTACTAATTCAATAGCTACCTTTTGTTTTTTCTTCTGCGACTTTAACAAGATGGGTTGCGGAAGAACATCCATGCTTGAGTCTTGGATGAACGGTCGCACTTTCTCCTCCAACATTTCCTCCACCTACACAATCATAAGAGTATGTATTTGGATCTATGAATCGAAACCACACTGAATTGTGTCAAAAATGTTCCCCATTATTAACCTTCTCTTGACGCCATTTAGCTTCCCATTGTGCATCCAAGATTTTGTCTGCGATTTCTCTTTGAGCATTGAGAAGAACTGTCTTCTCGTACAGTTTTGCCGGGTTTTTGAGATCCTCTTCACTCCAAGAGGAAGTATTCAATGGGAGATTCAGTTCCTGCACATGTTTAGCAGTTAGTTCTGAAATATGCCCTTGTCCTCGGAAACACGAATAACAAAAACTATGAAGCTAAAACCAAAAAGAAGAAAGAGAGCTTACACCCCAATTCTGAGGACGAGGAGGTGGATTCAGCTTTGTGACTTCAGCCTCCAGTGCTTTTTTAGCCTTGTAAAAAGGAACATTTTTCACTATGACGGGGTCTTCCCGAGCACGCGCAGGATCAATGGAGATTAAGGCCTGTAAAACCATGATAACTAAATGGTGATTGCTAAATCTCTTCAGTGAACATATCCTGATTTACTTCCCAAGATTTGCGTCAGATCTTTTTAAAAAAATAGAGAGGCGGTCTTACATCTTGCAGATGTTCCCAGCCAGGGTTTCGTTTAGCCACTAAGTCCCGGAGTTGATCATATCGCATGGACTCCTGATCGCAGAAGACATAAAATACTTAACTATCATTGAAGCTTAAAGCTGAACTATTCAACAAATTCAATAGCCGCCTTTTGGTTTCCTGTCGCGCAGAAATAAAATTATATACGATGCAGAGCCGTGAGCACATCAGTATCCTGCAAAAGTGCACATCTCTAAAATTTCCTAGCACAAATCTATCTAGATATAGAACAGATTCTATATTGGCGTAGCAATACCGTCCCAAATGAGGATTAAGAAGATTCAACTTTCAGCTAAGAGTAGACTGCTTTTATGGTATGCTTGGATTAAGCATCTAGAAGACCATAACCTTCAAATGACAGTAAACTCTAAAGTAGATAACTCTAAAGTCAAGCTGAAGGAGATCTATGCAGGAAAAAAGATGTACTGACCTCGTGTTGCAACCATATTTTCCTCTTGACATCTTCATCATAATCAAACCCACCCACAATCTGAGGCATAGTGATCAACCAGAAATTTGCGATGCTGGGATCTTTCATGCTGTGAACAATGTGCTGAAATACAAAAAAGGACTCATAAGACGTGGTAAACATAGCAAGTTATTGGGTCTATAAATAGACTTTCTGATGCTAACCTCGTAGGGATAATCCATCTTCCTCAGCACATTGTAGGCTTTCCATGGAGGTTCCATGATCTGCAAAACGAATGTCAAATTCATTAGTTAGTTTAGGTGTTTAACAAGTGATAGTTGTATGCAAAAGCAAGCTACCTCTCTATGCAAGTAGTAAATATACATCCCACTGGGGATTTATGTAGATGTTAAGCTGAGAAGAAGTAATAGCAGACGCAAAACATACATCATCAGCTGAGATCCTGACTTGCAGCTTGTTCTTGCACTCAGGACAGCTCATCACACCCTGCAAATATTAGTAGATTTTCCATCAAATTAATTAGCATAGATCGATATAAAAACAGCCAATCTCGTTCACCCTTGACACACAGACAAACACCTTAATACATGGACACGAAATAAGCAGTACTTGACAATTATTTGAGAGATATTTTACCAAATACGAATCAAATATAGCAGTATAAATACATCAACAGAGCATTGGCAGCAGGATAAAAAGCTTACCGTTCCATCACAAGTTGGGCAGTCTTTTGATGGCAATGGTGCACTAAGGTTGACGGAGGACGGAAGATGAACCAGCTCAGCTCGATTGTCAACTATGGCATCTGCGACACAATCTGCTGTTGGTTTCTCTCCGCTACAAGAAAAGACAGAAGGGAGAAATCTTCAAATTCTTTCATGTATGTTAGAATATCACCTGGATAGTTTAAATCATTGCCAAATGAAATTGTCAACATTAAGATACAGAGAACACAAAGAGATTAATCAGAATAACTGTGGATTGATTAATTCTCATGAAGTTGAAGCAATTATGACAATCCCCACCTTCTCAAGTTGTAATCTTTGATTTGGTAACGAACATTCCCTGTTCCTTTGCACATGGTGCACCGTAATGCCTGCCACCCATTACAAGTTTTGCAATCCCTGACCAACATAAAAATGAGTTCATTTCACTGGATGACTTCAAACAGTAGACAACATCGGCACCAAAACTTAGTGAGGATGAGATCATGCGTGGTATATAAAAAAAGTTGTCTGAACAAAAAGCATCAGTAAAACTAGGGCTGACTTCAAATCTTGAAAACTGACCTTTGGCATATGACTTTCTTCCCCAAATCCAATGCAATGTCATAAGTTCCAAGCGTAGCAACTGCCTGCAATCCACAGAACCTAAATGATGAAAAGATTCCATATAACAACACTAGCCAATAAAGACTTAACAAAAAATTGATTGAAAAAATCGAACTTGACGAACTCAGACAGACATATTCCAGTTTCCTTTGGCATACTCGAATTAAAGTTGAAAACTTTTAGCAAACAAATGGAAACGAACTCCACGGCAACATCAGGTATGGAGAATCGAAAAGAAAATGAGCTGGAAACGAAGACAATTCTACGGCAAAATCAAAGCTCAAGCCCGACACTTTCTCTACAAAAGATAAATTCAGGAGAAAGAAGCACTCACGAAAACAGAAAGATAAGATATTTTGGAGATGAATTCGGGGATGCCAAAACCGCGAGGTGCAGAGCCAGCGATGTCGAAGGCGAGAGTGAAAGGAGACAAGACAAGCTTGACTGGGATATCGAGAATGTCTATGACTTGTTGTCCATAACGAGTGGAGAATTGCTTGAATTGAGCATCAGCGAACTGTGTCACGTTCTGTAACAAACGCCCTGGTCCTCTCGACATTGGAGAAGAGAAGATAAGAACTTCCTCACACTCTCTGGTCTGAGTTTTACGAGTTTTTTTGTTCACAGAGGGGTTCATCATTCATGAGTGGGTTTTACACTATTCTTATCTCGACTTTGGATTGGAATTTTATTCGCTACCAAACATATGCCCTTTTTTATAGATTACGTGTCGTTTTGAGTGATTAAAACGACGCGGAGTTGTAATTTGCCAAGTTTAGATTACAACCATTCAGTGTTTTTTTGTTTTTATAATATAGAGAGATTGAAAGAAGCGTTCAGCAGATCGCAATTTATAGAGGAAGAAATTAAGATTTATGATTCATTTGAGGCAATACATCGACCACCATAAACGCAAAACCTAACCGAGCGAGCGAGAAAAATAGGGAAAAAATGAAAGATGTACACAAATCGATCTTCAAGCTCTCTCGCCTCTGATCCTCCTCGCTAGCTGGATGTCATTTGGCATGATGGTAACTCTAAAGTAGTTGGAAAATGACTCACCAAACGCTAGTGTCCGGAAATTTGCCTACGAAGATGAATTCGTAAAATATTCCTACCTCCCTCGTCCAGAAGCAGTCGTTGCATATCTCACGACTCTTCATCTCATCCTCGAACCAATGATACATAAGATAGAGCGAAGTACATTTGCAATTCCAGAGCTTTTTGTTGCAAAATTCTAACCGCTTTTTGTTGTAAAATTCTAACCGCTTTTTGTTGAACGCATCCAGGTGCTCAGGAGGCCAAGCCTCTCGACGGTCTGATATAAGACGCCGACTAATATCCCGGATAGATTCACGATTGAACCAGCCCCAGTCCAGCAGAAATGGTGGTCCGAGGCAAGATAAATTACAAATTTTGTATTTAAACAAAAAAACTCCTATTTGTATTTCTGAAAAATACAGCAAATCGAAAAAAGAATAAAACATTATTTCTGAAAAATAATCCTCTTTACATTTTTTTCTAAATAATTACGTGACACAAACCAATTGTTTTTTAGTTACAAAATAATATTTTAATTAAAAACATGTTGTTCAAATTTTGTGCATTATATATTACTAACCTAAAACTAAATATGTGACCCATAAAAACATAAAAAAATATGGTGGTCTTAGGCTATCGCCTAGCTCGCCTGGATTGAACCGAGAGAATAAGTACATTTCATCGTCGCAAAATGTTTTGCGTAACATCGCATATGTATATAGAGCAATATTATCTTGCATCCTTTGTCGGCTGCCACCTTAATCCTAGCAACCCCTTCATCAAATCTGCCATGAAGAAAGTAGTCTTGTGCACCCTTAAGGTAGATTGCACATGGATTTCCGTGTTGGTAACACGTTGCCAAAAACACTTGCAAGAACGTTTGATTCTCTTCCGACTTTCCCCAAAATGAGATGTTGAGTACATCAACCGCCGCATATATCATAGGAAGTTCTGAAACCTCCTTGAGCTACTTACGTGTCCTCTTCAAATTGAACATGTCTTTGACTGAATTCTTGCAAATGTGGTGGACAATCATCGCTTGTAGTTCTTCCAGCAAAGAAAGAAGCTTCGATTCTTCCCACTGTTTGTGACATATTTCAATCCCACGAAATAAAATAATTAAATAATATATACATATCAATGAAAACAAAATTATATGCATTTGATTAATTAGAGTCGTGACAAAAAGCAATTATTGTCTTACATTTTTGGCAGCCACGCTGAGAGCTTCACGATGTGGTTGTGGTATTTCCGGATCCGCCCTCTTTATGCGTTTTATCTCATCCCTTTTTATTATTTATTTTCAATAAAAAGGAAGAAGGATCCATGAAAATTATATATGATACATATTATTCATGCATTAAATTTCATAACTTGGAAATAAAGAAGTATATGTCAAATATTAACCTCAGGAAGCGGTTGTAAGCTGATGGAAGTCTCTGTTGATTCTCAGGAGCTGCAACACCAAACATATACAAAGAATTTTAATTAATTATCATATATTGAAAAGGATTAGATTAAACAAAAAAAAGTCCGAAATTGTAAATGGTATTGTAAGAATCGTGTGGCTTACGTTTAACGACAAAGGGAGGTCTAGGAGATGGTGGCTGGTCACTGGAGCCGTAGGGGTGGGCAAAAAAACCGTAACAAAAAAATCGAACCGAACCAAACCGAAATAAATCATATGGTTTGGTTATGGTGTAACCTAAAAACTTATTTGGTTTTCATTCTTGTTAAGAGTTCGGTTTCGGTTTGGTTTGGTTTAAAACCGTAAAACCGAATGGTTTTTTCGGTTTTTATATTTTAGATTAATTTTATATAGATTTATATTTTTTTGGTTTGGTTTAGATTTATCATTTATCCATTCTTGTTTTTTGGTTTAGTTTAGATTTATTAATTTTATATAGCTTTCTTGTTTTTCTTTATTTGTTGTTAATTTTGTTGATAAGAGATTCATAAACAACATGAGGAGACGAACAATCGTGGCTAATGATGATGATAAGAATCTGAATTTTCTTATTTTCATCTATTTTCTAAGTTTTTCTAGTCTTGATTTTTATTGATGATTTGGATTTACGAACAATTTGATTTGGATTCTAGTCTTTGAATTTTTTTTTGTTTTTGCACTTATTAGTATGCCTACTTATTAGCTTAATATATTATTTATACATTCATTTTATTTTTGCTTATTGCATGAGCCTTATCAAAAGTTATGAACCAAACTAAAAACCGTAACCGAACCAAACCGAACCGAGCCAAAATTGCATATGGTTTTTAAATGGTTTCATTTTTTATAAAACCGATAAACCGAAAACCATTAAAAACCGAACCGTACCAAACCGAAATATATATATGGTTTTTATATGGTTTGAATTTTTATAAAACCGAAAAACCAAAAAACCGAAAAAACCGAATCGAAACCAAACCACAAACCGAAGTGCCCACCCCTAACTGGAGGTAGAGGAGGAGGAGGAAGAAGAGCTTCCCTTCTTATACTCACTCTCACCAAGGCTCTGCATCTGCGTAAGTAAATGGGTTAACGATCTATTTCCCCCTCGGATGTTTCATATAATAATAGATCCCCTGAAATTGGAGCCTATTTCTATTTCCACACCGAATCAAAGTTTAAAACTTATTTCCCCACCGAATCAAAGTTTAAAACTTATTTCCCCCCGAAATCAAAGTTCGAAATCTATTTGCCCCCAGATATCGGTTATATCGGTTAATATTATAAACCGAATAAACCAAATCTTAAACCGAATTAAAATCGTGATGCAGCTTCTAGACCGTAGTAATTCATGGTGGGTCATTTGGTGGTGATGATGTCTCGTCGAGCCCATTTGGATTCCGGTGAGAATCATACTCTCCTGAAGATCCAAAACGTAATTAACGACGCCACTAAGAAGAATATCCAAAAACCCAAACCCAAACAAGACGAAAACAACAGCGAAGATCTTCGTCCATGGAGTCAACGGAGCGATGTCTCCGTAACCGATTGTACACATAGTGACGATGCAGAAGTAGAGCGCGTCGACGACGGGATGAGTCTCGATTCCAGAGTAGTGATCTCGATTGAATGAATAGACCGAGACGCCTAGGGTTAGGTATATGATTAGCAGGAAAATCGCTTGTTTGATAATCGATTTGGGGATTGGTGAAGGTTTTTTGGTCGCTTGGGTTTGTGTGATTAGGTCTTTGTTGATGATTACCATCGCTGGAGCTGTACGGCATCGATGAAGTGGTCGAGGATTGTTGAAATAAGAATCTGGGTCTGTGTCGTCGTGTTCGGATTCTCCGAGGTCGTGATAATGTTGGACAATCGCTTGGAAGAAGGAGGTGGTCGAGATTGAGTGAGGGATTGTGACGGAGGAAGCGGCGGCGACGACGGACTCTGGATTTTCCGGTATGGGTTCGAGGCGGAAACGTGATTGAGGACTGATTAAGGGTTGATTCTCCATTTTTCCCAAGAAATGAGAAATCTCCAACAGAATAATTCCAGCGATCGTAACATCTACCATCATTCCCGATTTTCAAGCTCTAGATCCAGATCTGGATCTACGATGGATTCTTCTTCGACGAAACGTAAACGATTAGCATCAGACCAGCAACCATCTTCGGAGCTCGATCTATCACTGAACGGAGCAATGATTGTCAATCGGTTTATGAAGATTATGGCGTTTACCGCCATTAGAGGAGAAGAGTTGCAGATACCGATTAAAAAAAAACATTTGTTAATAATAAATTAGGTTTCAATCGGGTTATTGGGTTCAACCGGGTTGTAAACGGTTTAAGGGGTTGAAATTAGGTTAATTTTGGTTTTCATTGGTATTAATTTGGTTAACAGTTAATTGGTATACAGTAAATCGATTTAAATTGTGGTTCGTACGGAAATAGATTTCGAACTTTGATTTCGGGGGGAAATAAGTTTTAAACTTTGATTCAGTGGGGAAATAAGTTTTAAACTTTGATTCGGTGTGGAAATAGAAATAGGCTCCGATTTCAGGGGGATCTGTTATTATATGAAACATCTGAAGGGGAAATAAATCGTTAACCCTAAGTAAATAAACAAAAGGCTTAGTATCAATTCTTATATATTAAAAATTACAACCATTCAATATGTAGTTTTAGGGCCTGGACGTTTTAACCATACCTGATATCCGAACCCGACCCAAAAATTCCGATTTCGAATCCGATCTGAACTAGAGAAATATCGGAATGGATTTTACTGTATAGGTATTTCGGGTTTCGGGTAATACCCGACCCGAACCGAAACCCAAACTAGTACCTAAAAAAATTCGAAACTAACTAAACTCATTAACCTTTTTGTACTTAGTCTCGTCAATTCTCTCTCATTTTTTTGATTATTTCAAATACGTTTAGATATTTTTGGAGAGTTTAGATGGTTTTTTTATTAAAATTTTCGGATTAATTTAGATATTTCTGAGTAAATTCAAAATATCTAACTCAAACCCAACAGGTATCAGAACATCTAGGCCTAGTAGGCTAGTACTATGTACATTGTGTACTAATCATAATATAGAGAGATTAATGAGATTGTAAGTGTTTAGCAAATCATAATTCAGCAATTAATAAGATAGAACGTGATTATGATTCATTGAGGCAATACATCGAACACCATAAACGCAAAACATAACCGACCGAGCGAGCGAAAATAGGGAAAAACGAACGATGTACAAAACGGGAACAAATCGATCCTCAAGCTCTCTCGCCTCTGATCCTCCTCGCAAGCTGGATGTCCTTTGGCATGATGGTGACTCTCTTAGCGTGAATCGCACAGAGGTTAGTGTCTTCGAACAAACCGACGAGGTAAGCTTCAGCCGCTTCCTGTAGAGCCGCGACGGCGCTGCTCTGGAAACGCAGATCCGTCTTGAAATCCTGGGCGATCTCGCGAACCAAACGCTGGAACGGAAGCTTGCGGATCAGAAGCTCGGTGCTCTTCTGATACTTCCTGATCTCTCTAAGTGCTACTGTTCCGGGACGGAATCTGTGTGGCTTCTTCACTCCTCCGGTCGCCGGAGCCGATTTCCTCGCCGCCTTCGTCGCGAGCTGCTTCCTTGGTGCCTTGCCTCCGGTGGATTTCCTTGCCGTCTGCTTTGTACGAGCCATTTGGTTAATCGAAATATTTGTTTTTTCGCAATGAGAATTTGTGAGATTTAACGTTGATGATGAATTTTCTCAAAGACTGGGTTTTGGTTTATATAACGAAGCGTAGATGAAGAAAACAGAGACGCGAAAGAGAAACGTTTGTTTTGGTTCGTTAGATCTTTCATCTTATCAACGGTTACGATTGTTTTAAGTTTAGTGATCCGCGTCATATGTAAATCAACCAATCATATTACTTTTCGATTTTTTTTTCAATTTAAGCGCGTCTTTCAAAAATATGTATGCAAGCTTTTGGAACCTTTTAAAAAAAACAGTACAGAATCGGTGAGAAAGCCCAACTTATGCAGTTCTGGTTAGGCCCGTTAGTCTGTTTTCAATTTTAGTTTTTTTTTTTTTTTTTAAATGCTTTGATTATTGTTGTTTTCTTCTTTGCGTTTGTAAAAAAGAACTTTGGTGTGCTTTCATTAAGTTTCATATCCACAAAAGATTTGTGGAACTCTTTTTCCATTTTATCATTGAAAATTGGGTTCTTGCATGTACCCTCACTTTTTAACGTAATTGGTAATGATCTTTAGCGCAGTTGGGTTTATGTCTTGTTAGTAAAAGTTGCGGGCCATATATATATACTAGGACTTAATCCGGGGTAATTTTGCGGTGCGGGGTAATTTTGCTTTAAAAATTAGTAAATAGTGCGGGTAATTTTGTTTAAAAAGTTAGTAAATAGCGCGGGGTAATTTTAAAAGTTACTCCCTCCGTTTCTTTTTATAAGTAGTTTTAGAGATTTTATTTTGTTTCACAATATAAGTTGTTTTCATATTTCTATGCAACTTTTACCTTTATCGAATACTGTGTGGCCAATAATATTATGCAATTTTTTTTATGATTGGCTGGATTATTTTTAATTTATATATTAAATGATATTTTTTAGTAAAAGATGAGTTTCTTAATATTTGTGCTTTTAGCCAAAACTACTTATAAAAAGAAACGGAGGGAGTAGTAAATAGCACGGGGTAATTTTGTTTTAAGAATTTTTCAAAAAGATTAAGAAAAAATTGTTTTTATTAACCTGTTTTGCAGTGGACTACAATATTATTCGGGTTAATCTGTAAAACCTATAATCTTGGAAACATAATTCTATTATGCACAGTTTAATGACTCTAGTTTTGTGGTTAGTTCACGAATTCTTTAAAAATCAATTTTTGTGTCTAACTTTTTATATTTTTGAACTTTTATTTTAATATAAATTCAAATAAATTATAGTGAAAAATATATCAAGATTTCAAATAGATTTTTTTTCTTTGAATATATATGAATTGATTATTATTTAAAAATATATAGTAGATAACATTTTTAATGAAAAATAAATATTTTCCATATTTTTATCACTAATCATAGAAGACAATTATATCTTTTTTTTTCAATTATTCTTTGTTATTTATAATAACATTTTATTTTCAAAAATGTTTTTTTAAATAATATTATAGAGATAAAAGTTGAACATGACTTTTTAAGTCACATTTTGATTAGCAAATTAATAATTTGGAATTATATTATTGAATGTGATAGCAAGAAAAATGCTTTGCTTTTAAAAAAAAGAAAAAAAAGGGAATCATATTCTCTGAAAGCAGCCAAGAGAGCGCCTGCGTTTCAATCTTCTTCAATCTCTCCTTGTTAATATCTCTGAGAATCAATGGCGGCGGCGGCGATGATCGGTTTTCCGCAGGCGTATCTGGAGGGTAAAGAGGTGAAGGAGACGAGTTCGCTGGTGACTGAGCTCTGCCGTCATTTTTACACCCAAGGTTGGGTATCTGGAACAGGCGGTAGCATAACGATCAAGGTTCACGATGCTTCAATCCCTAAACCGGAGCAACTCATCGTCATGTCTCCTTCTGGTCCGAATTTGCTGTCTCTTCTTTTGTGTCCAAACAATTGTTTGTCTTTCAATGTTTACTAGTGTTCTCTTTTTGTACATTTGATCTTGCGATGCTGATTCCATTTGTTATTGAGTTTCATTTGCTTTGCTTCACGGTTGAAGGTGTTCAAAAGGAGAGGATGCAACCGGAAGACATGTACATCTTATCTGCAAATGGATCCATCATATCTTCACCCTCTCCAAAGCCATACCCTAATAAGCCTCCCAAATGTACTGATTGTGCTCCTCTTTTCATCAAGGTATCTATCGTTTTGTCCCCTTCAAAGCTACCGAAACCTGATTCTCTTTTTCGGATTTCTGTGTTATATTATTCGGACTACTTTGATATTGGTGAATTGTAATGGATATTTCTACTTTATCCTTCTCTAGTTTCTTTGCTGGATCTGCATTTTGTGTGTTTACTCAAATTGTTTTAGAGGATTTTCGTCAAAGTGTTGAGCAGCACTTACAGTTTTCAAGTTAAACTGTTTTCTGTTAAGAAGGATTTCTTAGATCATGACCCAAATAGGTTAAGAGCTCGTCGCTCTTTTCTAGTGCTATTTTGCTAATGACTGTCGGATTGCAATCCAAAAAAAAAGTGCAGAACAGGCGGCTTTCTTTGGGGAAACGCTTGCGAAAACTCGGTTACAAGGTAAAACTTGTCCAGTCTGAGCAATTATCCCCTCGTTGGATGTGTCAATCAGTGGGTTTCTTCGACCCATAGAACCTCCACTTAGTTTCACTGGTAGAATGGATTCAGTCAAGTGTTAGAACGAACATTATGGGCTCAGAAAATGAACTGATATGTAGCGTTCTATTGATGTTTACACAGACTCTTGAAAATGGAGGTTTGGCTGTAAATTCTCTCTACTTACATAGTTTATATCTTATTTTCTTCCCTACCAAATTGCCTCATTTTATACTTTTTTGTTATTGTTTCTGTCTATTCTCTAGTAACAGCAAGATAGTTGACATTATCAAAAAGTTTCAGAGCATTGACTTTGTTGTAGTTTCTTCCGCTTGGTGATGAACTCTTATGAGGTACTGGTTAACGTTTTGGTGCAGGCATATGAGATGCGAAATGCTGGAGCTGTTATTCATAGTCATGGCATGGAATCTTGTCTTGTGACAATGCTTAATCCACAAGCCAAAGAATTTCGTGTAAGCCTGAATGTTAGACAATTCAAAGTTCCTAAATACATGTTAAAACACTTTGGATCTTAATGTTGACAAATCGCAGATAACTCACATGGAGATGATAAAAGGGATTCAAGGTCACGGATACTATGACGAGCTTGTTGTCCCAATCATAGAGAACACAGCTTATGAGAATGAACTAACAGATTCACTTACCAAAGCTGTATGTCTATTTATACTGAGGAAGATTGAATTGGTCAAAGGAATGATTTTAATTAGTTTTGACATATTTGACTCTCATTTTCAGATAGAAGCCTATCCAAAAGCAACAGCAGTGTTGGTACGCAATCACGGAGTTTACATTTGGGGTGATTCTTGGATCCATGCTAAGACACAGGTTTGTGCAAGTTACTTCAATCTTTGGTTGAAAGTTGATAAACCAACAATAAGTTCTATATCGGTTTGTTATGTTATTATGCTCATAAACTGTTTGCTTCTATTTATAAACTTTTAATTCTCAAATCCAGGCTGAATGTTACCATTATCTGTTCGATGCTGCCATCAAGCTTCATCAGCTGGGTCTGGATTCTGCTACCCCAGACCACGGGCCTATCCAAAGAGCCTTACATTCACAGAATCAAATTTCCACAAAATTATCTGTGAAATCCAGAGTCAAGGATTCACAAAACCAAACAGAATCACCTCGGGTATAAAGTCAATGATCTCTCTCGTGTTATATCTCTAAAAATCTAATTTTAATTATACTCCGTTTGGTTGCACAGCAATGCATTGTCCTCGACATTGAAGGAACAACTACGCCCATAACATTCGTCACAGATGTTCTGTTTCCCTATGCTCGTGAAAACGTTGGGAAGCATTTGAATTTGACATACGACACAGCAGAAACCCAAGAGGATATTAAGTTGTTGCGGTCGCAGGTAATACCGAATTATGTTCCTCTACAAGCGTTCTTTATCATCTCTTCTCATAAACAAGTGACCAAAGTTCATCTCTGGTATTTGTTGCAGGTTGAGGAGGACTTGAGACAGGGTGTAACCGGCGCGGTTCCTATCCCTCATGCTGATGAAGGAAAAGAAGAGGTCATTGCCGCTATGGTCTCTAATGTAGAGGCAATGATAAAAGCCGATAGAAAGATCACTGCTTTAAAGGAATTGCAAGTGAGGAAAAAAACAAGATTCCGCTTTATTTTTTTGTTTTGTTGATTTTGATAATGTCTGATATGATTTTTGTGTATGCAGGGTCACATATGGCGAACGGGTTTTGAGTGTAATGAATTGAAATCTGTTGTTTTCGAGGATGTAGCAAACGCTTTAGAGAAATGGCATTCTTCGGGAATCAAGGTCTGTTCATGTAGCTTTTAGAGAAATGGCGTTTTTTCTCTTTTTCGCTGGTCTAATATTTTGATGTGAACAGGTTTACATATATTCTAGTGGTAGTCGATTAGCGCAAAGGCTTCTCTTTGGGAACACAAACTGTGGAGATCTGAGAAAGTATTTATCTGGCTTTTTCGACACTACGATCGGGTATATAAAAGATCTATCACCTCCATTTTAATAGAATGTGATCCAACTACAAAAAAACTCATACGTTTCTTGGGTGCAGAAACAAGAAGGAAAGCAGGAGTTACAAGGAGATTACAGAAACATTGGGAGTGGATGATCCTTCAGAGATTCTTTTTGTGACAGATGTTTATCAAGAAGCCACAGCTGCTAAATCCGCAGGTAAATCCTATTTTACTTCAAAACGATTAGAGGTTCTGTTTAAAGGAACTGACTTTTTGCGGGTTTCTCAACTCCGATGAAAGGTCTGGAGGCGATTATATCGATTCGGCCTGGAAACGCTTCCCTACCGGAGAATCACGGGTTCAAGACTGTCACATCATTCTCCCAAATCTAGAGGTTTCTTCCTCTCTGTCTTGATCTGAGACTTAATAATAAATCTAGAGCTTGACAAAACTCAAATTGGATGTATTAGTGAAATCAATAAAGTCTGGTTCATGGATGTGAAGTAAGCCTTGTAGAAATGGGCAAAACGTTCAAAAATTGGTCGCAAAATTTCTCTATATTGGAACACTTGTATAACTAAAGTAATATATTATAATAAAATAATATTATAACCTTTTTCTAAAAACAAATCCGTGTAGAATTAGACAAAGATAGAATTTGTATTTTTATTTACTTTCTGTTCCCAAATCTTAGGGGTATTCAATATAGCATTTGGAATGATTTGTATTAAAATTACAAATCCTATGTTATTCAAACATGAATTTTCAAAAGTCTTTTCAAATCTTATGTTATTGAACTAGTGATTTTTAAATGAACATTCAAATTCACTATTATTGTTATTAAAAATATTTTAAATAGTGGGTTTTAGGGGATTTTTAGTGATTTGGAGATGTTTTGATAGAGTTTCTTAGTTAAAAATATAAAAATTCAAATTTCATGGTTTATGTGAGATTTCATAATTATTTAAAAACAAATCATAATAACTTTCCTAATTCAGTCAAATCGTTTAAAAACTCACTAAAACTCAAATCATTTCCAAATCCACATAAATATTAGATTGAATACACCCCCTTATAGTCTAAAATAGTGACACATCATTAACTCATTTAATAATTTTAAGTTGTTTTTATCATTTATTATATTGTGTATTATTACACTTTTGATTCTCATGGTAACTATCATCAATTAATATAGTAATTTTAACAAGAATTTGAAAAGACATTTCTTTATAAATAATATTTTATATATGTTGAACTTTATTTAAATGATTGGGAAGATATGGATAGTAAAACAAAAAAATGAGGATAAATAGATTTGGATCCGGTTTTACCAAATCCGAGAATTTGAGTTCGTTGATATCCACAAATATCCAAATTCATTTCAAAATTGTTAAAAAAATAAAATATAACAAAACGTTATAAATTTTAAGAATATTAAAATATTTAAGGGTAAAAAATACACGTATGAGCTTCCAATCTAAGCTTTTAATGGGTACGCGAGAATACATATTATACGAAGCAAATTGTGGTATCTCAAAATGTTAACATGTTTAAACCAATATTCAAGACGACATTAATTGCATGATTCATAGGTTGCTAGAAGCATGGACGTGGATTTGAACATATTCCTATTGTCTATTGGAAGAAAAATCAGAAGTATTGAACTGTTAATTTCCGCCTAATTGATTTATGTAGCTGGTCTGAATCCCTTGATGCCAAGGATCGGGTTGTCAGGGGTTGTACAGTCGTCGAGTGTCTTGTTCTCAGTAACATGTGCATATCATTCTTCTCAAGTCTCGCGAACTCTGGCACATCTATGAGGTTGGGAAGGATGATCTCTCCTCCTCATGACTGACAGCGTGGTCTGCACTGTCAGATACGGGGAACCTAGGGGCAGGTGACCCATGGAAGGTATGTTGGTTCTGTAGGTTCTAAGGCCCGGTGCAAAGTCTGAGTTGTTTGGGTCGTAGGCCCAAGTAATGCTCAATTTAATTAGGGGGTCATACCCGCAAAAAATCTATAGACGACACATGGTAATATGTAATTTGTCAACGTAGGAAAATCCGTATTTAGTTAAGTAGTATTTTCCGTTAATGAAATATAGTTGATTGAAAAAAAAATTGAATGAGTACTAGTTGACTAGTAATTTTTATGAATATATTTATATTTTTTTAAAATTAATCCAAAAAAAACCAATAAGCCAAAAAAGTTTTTTTAGCAATGTTGGTTATATATCAAAATGGGGAAAAAACTGTATTAATAGTGGCTAGTTATGGAGAAATTTTACCTTTAACTTGATCGTGAATTTAAATAATATTTTTATAAAAAAAAAAACAGATAAGTTCTGCCGCATATATGAAAATTATTTATCCAAATATCGGAATTTTCAGATAATGTGAGTAGAAAAAAGGGTGGCAAATTCAAAGGGAATGGAGTTGCTTGTAATGTGAAGCAAACATGATTCGCCTTTTGCTTGGTTTTCAACTCTCATCATAACGGACTACTTATTTCGTCTTTTACTTTCTTTTACTCTTTCTCTTCACCTTTTTTTTGTTTTTGTCCCCATTTTCATTCAAAGAGTTTTTTTTGTTGTTCCTTCAAGTCAAAAGACAAAGCAACACAAGAACAGTATAACGCATGTAGAGCTATATCTTTTCTTTTTCTTGTAGAAAAAAAAAAGAGAAAGAAAATAGAGGAGAAAGTCCAAAGAAATGTAGTAAAAGACCAAACGTGCCTTCATGATTACTTTATCAAATTCAAAGTCATCACCACCGAAATGGTCCATACTACGTGTCGAACCTGGTCAGAAATTTCTTTCAAGACTCAAGAGTCTCTGTTTCATATATTATTGTCTCTTTGAAACTTTCTTTTATTATTAAGGATATATTACAATATATTTTCATATTACTAGTCAAACTTCCGATAAATATTGACAAAGACCATTCGATCCACTCGTGTTTTCCAATCGCAACCAACAAAACATGGATAATTTCTTGAAGTTAAAATTTAAGATTTAATTATTTTGACAGAAAACAGGTTTTTAGGAATAAAACAAGGTTGTTTTAGGATATTAAGTCTATATCATAAATTCGAGCATAGACATGGATCTATTCTCTATATTCGATCTCTATATTGAGTGGCACACGTTGAACTACACCAACATATATATATCCATATGAGCAAAACTATAAACAACATTTTCATAAAAAAATAATAATAAGAAGTCTTAAATCAGTATATATATACCTTCCAATTACATAGATTGCAATGAATTATTGAGATTAAAAGTGAATAAACCGCATGAACTTTACAGTCACTCCATTACTAAGAACTTATAGATATCTTAGTTATAGTTAAACAAAATCCGGGAATATATTTAACTTAATATCTTCATATATATATATAGAATGTGATCACTCATGAGTCGTCGTCGGAATTTACGGATTTGTCGGAGAAGTAATCGGAAAAAGAGGAAGAAGAAGTGGCTGAGAGTCTCTAGGAGTTGATATTGGAGAAGGATGAAGATAAAAGCCTTTCTCAGCAATGGCTTTGTCTTCTTCAGATGAGTTCCCTAACGATAAAGGCGATGACTTGTTGAAGGGGTCATCATTGCTTCTCAGTGGCGTCACGGGACTGTTTAGCCCTAGCTTTGGGAAATCAAGCATGCTTGGAGACAGAAGAATATTCTCTGATGAGCTATTCCTCGGAGAGAATCTTGGGCTTTGATGAAAACTGTTTCCTCCTCCTCCTGAGAACATCAATCTCTGAGAATTTTGAAGCCTTAAAGTATTGATCATTAGATCATTCTTAACAAACATGTTGTTGTTGTTTTGTCTTCTTTCGTAGAGCTTGAAGCTGTTGGTTTTCTTGATGGGTGGAATCGAGAAACCTCCTTTATTGTTGTTGTTCACCGGAGAAGGAGCTTCGTGATGTTTTCCGGTAGTGTTATCGGTGGAAGAGCCTGTGAGCATCTGAACAACTTGTTTGAAAGTGGAAGTATCTGCTTGAACAAATGTTGTTGGGTAAGGATTTGAGAGATGTTGATGCTGGTCATGATGATTATGATGAAGAGGAGATCTTGTCTGAGCCTGAAACCTAGGAGATGAGATTATGGGAGATGGGTTTTGCATGATCTGTTCTGGTTTTGAAGACATGGATGATGTTGAAAGCTCCATTAATGATATGTCTCTCTGTGTATATGAGGGAAAGGGAGAGAGAGAGAGAGAGAGAGAGAGAGAGAGAGAGAGAGAGAGAGAGAGAGAATGATTGAATGAGAAGAAGAAGAAGAGTGGAAGTTGCTGATGTGAATAATGTGTAATGTTGTTTAGTTTTGTCGTGCGACGACAATTAAAAAGACTTTAAAAGTGAGGTGTCATGGACCCATCTCATTCTCTCTCTCTCTTAAAACTTTTTTTTTTCTTTGAGAAATTAAAATTCTCTCAAAAACCTAATTTGTTTTAGATTCGTGTTCCGAATACTCTGTACATATATACATCATCATCATTTCTCTTATACGAATCATCAAGTGTGAGGAAATATCTATCAAAGGATACTTTGGGTGTGTGGATTATTTTTCATATGGCGTATGAAAAAACATATATTTAAGGCTTTTTCTAAACACAACACACAAACATATTGGGGATGCATGCTTTTAAGGGTATCAAAACGAGTTATTAATTCGTGAGCTGATTTAATCATTTTTGATGAGTTTGAGTTGGTGTTTTTTTTTTTTTTTGATAACAGTTTGAGTTGGTGTTTTTATCATTTAATAAATAAGTTCGTTGAACAAAGTTCGAATGAGTTGGTGGATTTGTACTGTTTCACAAAAATGTTATTTTGACATATTTCACACATATTAAGAAAATTAATAAAAAATATATTTTATCATTTATTAATAATACATTAAACAAAAATTTTATTTCTAATTAATACATTAAAATAAAGGAGATTTGGTTTAATATTCTAATTTTTTTTTTAAACTAACATCTGTTTTAAAAAGTTTTAAAACTAACATTTGTGCATTTAAAACTACCAAAATACTCTAGATATATCAAACAAAGAAATTGTTAAATTTTAAAACTACCAAAATTCTCTAGATATATCTAAAAATGCAGAGTGTAGATTGATTTATTATTATTTTGCTTAATTCAATGTTTTTTTGTTAGAAATGATGGAACTCTTTTGATGAGCTTATCCTATAAGATTTATGAACTTTTCATTTCTACCATATTTAATTTTTTCGTGGAACAAACGATAGAATGATTTTAGAAAATTTGAATAGTCTGTTTTTGGTCTTAGTAAATTGATTTTAAGATCAGAAAATTGTTTGTTGCAATGTTGATTGAGAAATCATTGAGGCAAAGTTAATTTAATACATACATTATAATTAAGAAGTTGATCCTATATATTTTATTCTGAAAATTAAGAATCCAAAATAAATATTTTGTTGTATTTGTTAATTCTCAATTATGTTGGTATAATTGTTTTTTTACCTTATAAAAAGTTAGTTTTAAATTTTTTCAAAACATATGTTAGTTTTCAAAATATTTATTTTTTTGGAATATCAAATCAAATTTCCTATTAAAATAATAGGGTTAAAACTGGATTTTTAATAAAAGTTTTGCAATAAAAATACAAATTGACATTCTTTGTTAAACAAAAACAAAATGTTAAAATGACATTTTTTTGTGAAATAGAGAGAGTATATATTTTTTTTGTTAATGGAAATTACCGATTATTTTTAAATTTTTATTATGAATTGACTCATTTAACTCACGATTTATATATATTGACACGAGCCGAGCTAACTCACTTGAATTGAACTACGCTAATTCATTAAAGAAAAAAATTTGACACCTTTATATAATTTAATATAGAGTTTACAACAACTGACCAAGTTAACACGTTTAGATTGATATCTAGATTTGTTGTCCAACTAATATCTCCACGCTTAGAATTAATAATCCGGGTATGTGCGTATTAGCTTTTGATACATCATCAATTTGTAGCAAATTTTGGGAAAAATATTGATGGATTTGAAAAATTTAAATATATCATCAATTTGTAACAAATTTTGTGAGATAATAACCACGACAAAATTGTTTGCTTGAAATAGCGATTAAATTAGCTACTAATTATCCACCACAAATTTCAACTGAGTTTTCATCACAATTTTTTGTCTTTCAAGCCAAATATTACTTGTCCCATACCAAAACTTACCATAATTTGTCTTGAAACATAGTATGAATGATATTATGAAGCATATTCACCATAATTCATGCAATGTCACATTTGTATTTAAGATCACCTCTGCGGTCAACCACCATCACTTTTTTACCATTTGTATTTGATGATTATACTTTTTAAATATAAAAATGACTCTAAAATGATGGATTATATATATATATATATATATGAATGTCCAACTTGACAAAAAAAAATACCATAAAATAACACAAAAAATAGTTTTTGTTCCAAATCTAACGTAACACACCAAATTTAAAATTTCAAAAATAGCACAAATAATTATATAAAATTACATGTTTACGCAAAATAAATTCAAAATAAAATTAAAACATTAGGGTATATTCAATCTAATATTTAGGAGGATTTGGAAGTATTTCAATTTTAATGTGTTTTTAGATGAATTAAGTGAATTAGGTAATTTGTTATGATTTGTTTTTAAAATACTATAAAATCTCATGATATTTGGATTTTTATATTTTTAACTAAGAAAATTCACCAAAACATTTTCAAATCACTAAAAGTCTCCTAAAATCCATTACATAAAATATTTTTAATAACAGTAGATTTGAAGGTTCATTTACAGATCACTAATTCAATACCATGAGATTTTAAAAGACTTTTTAAAATTTGAATAACATAAGATTTGTGATTTTAACACAAATCACTCTAAATACTAGCTAGATTGAATATCCCCCTTCCCCATTATGTTTGGATTCGCTATTTCTTATTTAGGTTTAGTTTCTCCCAATTAGAAAATGATTTTGGACAATTGCCCATTTTTAAATTAACTAGTAATGCTAAATTTGGAACAAAAATTTAAAAGTGGACAATTGCCCAAAATATATCAATGTCTATCGTTTTTTCTTCTTAATTAATTACATACTTTTAGACCATAGCGGTGGATTTATACGCTATCATCTATCATATAACTATTTCAATATGAACATTTTCGAACTTAAGACTTTGAAATTGAAGTAGAAAAGCACGTACATACCTATTTTGGGATATTTATAAAGAATCGTATATTGAAGAATATCAAATCAGGTTTCTAAAACTTTGGTGATATATACTGTTTCTTGGAATTTGATGACGCCCAACAGCATGATATTAGAATAATTCATACAGGTAGAAGAACAATTATCGAGAATTTTCTTTCAGAATCTATACTCAATGTTAACAATGTGACGTTCTTAATTTTGTTTTCTTTTCATAAAACCAAAATTCTAACTATTCGTCGTCTGTTCCTCTCACATGTTAAATTTAAGCAATTTGTAACTACCGTTTATAACAAAACACGTTAGAGTCGAAAAAAAAAAAAAAAAAAAACAAAACAAAACACGTTAGAAAATTATTACGATCTGCAATTAAAAATTATTTATTTGTCTACAATAACCGGATAAGATCTAAATGTCTATGATTTACGACCCCACATGAGATTTTGAAATATTTTTTGTCTTTCAAATATTCATGGTAGCATATGATCTCAAATAAATGAACTTGTAATATTTGGAATTATTTACATTAAAATTTTAAAATACTCCTTTGAAACATCACATTGTATCCAGAGAAAAACGCAAAACATACTTTCGAGTTACCAAATTTATGTAAGATCAACATCAAATTATAAGAACTGCAAAATAATTTTCATATAAGTAAAATATCTACAATCTAATTTCAAAATTAACACCATTTATATTATTCACGAAAAATAAAACAACCTCGTTTTAGTTAGAAAAATAAAACATACTCCAATACTTGGTGATTTTTTATAGGTGAGAATAATTGGACCTTTGATCTCATTTACATAAAATTGATATACACTACAATACTTGTATCACAAAAATATCTTCATATTTAACGAATAAATATAAAAAGTTTACTGCCAAGTTAACACCGTATGAGTGCTACTATTATCGTCGTTATTGTTATTGTCATTACCGTCACCATAACCACCAACACTTCTACTACTACCATCACTATCGAATTGCGATGATGGTAAAGTGGCAATGGTGATGATGGTAACAATAATGCATTTGTTATTGTCTACAATTTACACATATATTACCATGTTTTTGAATTTAAATCATGACACAATGATGATAATAATACATACTACACTAAATTATTTATCCGGATTAGTGTAAAGTATGGATATATAATTATATTGCATGTTAGATTGCAAGATTTTAATCATATAGAAGGTTATTTTGTAGTTTTTGTTATATTGAGAGTTGTTTTGCATTTTTCCCCTTGTATCTATTCATCTTTAATTATTTTGTACTTCTATAATTTCCACTTATATACACCCACTTGCTTTCTTACCCAAAAAAGAATATTAATAATAGTTCGTTATAGCGTGTATGAATAAGCATATTTTTTTCTTGACAAGACGTTGTGCTAAATGGTTTTTAATTATTTCAATTTGTATGAGATTAATTAACGTGTATAGCATAAAGATCAATTTCTTAAAAATGATATTGGACTTACAGGTTTTTATATTAAGTTACCAATAGAAAATGCAATACATATATTCTCTAACAAAAATAAAACCTATCTGAGTTCGAATATGTTCTCCTTATTGTGAGTTACAACAACATTTACACAAACTAGTGTGAGCACATGAGGAAACAAGAAAAAAAAATGGAGATCGTATCCAATTCTTTATTTTTTTAATTATTTTAATGTCAATAGAAAAACAACAAAAAATTAAGAAGACGAAAAAAAGGAGAAAAAGAATAAGATAAAAGTAACAATAGTGGGGACTCGAATTCCAATTGGTGAAAATTGTCGTCCCTCCATGAAGGATCAAATTCTTTCAAACTTCAAATCATTAGTGTACGTCTTCTAGAACCCAAGTGGTTAAAAGATTCCCTCTTATTGCACAAATTACATGCAAATCAAGTCTTCTAAAAAATAAACCTACTTACAAAAACCTATTATCTTTAGATAAATATCACAATGATCAAAGTGCACCAGATGATAATCTTACTCAACAATTACATGCATGTACACATTCAGGTGCAGCATGCATGGATAAGAGAATAACAAAACTAACTCAATTGCTTTTTTAAAACAAAGAAGTAAAAAAGCACGCAATTGCTTCACAACAATGTTTCTTCTATTTTTCCATTGAAATGATAGGTTCCACAATTTTACTATTTTATATGTCACCAATCCAAACTACAATCCAAACTTGTCTGGTCGTGGAAACAAAGAAAACAACTTTAGTCCCAATCCTTGTTTTTTTTTCCTTGTTTATAATATTTAAAATAAGCTATAGTTTCATGTATTTCCATACGTTTATTAAATATATAAATAATTGCAAGACTACATATTAATCAAGAGACAAGAGTCAACAACCCTTGGATAGACATTACATAAACTTAGATAAGCAACAAAATCTGCCTAAATGGCTTCGATCGAAATCCATAGTCTTACGTTTTAGATAGAAAAATCTATCTAATTATTATTCGTGTAGAAAAAAAGAAAAAAAAGAAAAAAACATAAATTCTTATATGGATCGAATGTGCTTCTCATTTGTTCATGCCGGTCTTTTCCTTAATGGTCTCACTCGCACCTTGTGCCTTCTCCTTCAACTGCTGTCCAGTCTATATAAACCACAGTAAAACATCTATAAATTAGTATTCGATAAATTAATAATCACTATAAAATAATAAAAAAATTTTGTCTCTAGTTGGATCAAAGTAAAAATTTGATAAGATAATAAGATAATATTTTTTTCAAAATCTTATGTAAATATATGATCCCAACAAAAGGATAAATTAATAATTATAAATTTTAGGCAAATATACCTAAGACAATATAGTAAAATATGACTATTGTTGTTGTTGTTTTTTTTTATTTTTTTTTTCCTTCTGAAAGTTGGAATCTCGTTGGAGCTCATCTCTAATTTTTCTTATTACATCAACAACTCTTGGTGTTTTTTTTTATCGGTATCCAAAAATTGTGAAAATTTCTTGAAGCCATAATCGCTTTTTATTTTTACGCGAAATTGATTTCAAAGGTTTCATAGTATCGTCTTCAACTTCATCATCAACATTAAGGACAGTAGCCACAATTTCTTCTAAACTATAAACTTCTGAGCATGTATCTTTTTCACATGGATAGTCGAGTAGGCTATTGACATCTATTCTATTCTGATAACCGAAATTATTAATCAAAACTTCAAGTTCACGAGTATCGTTTGATTCATCTTCTAAATTTCTTGATACGACATCTCTTGAATGAATTTTGCAGTGTCGATAAAGCATAAGGAATTTCGAATAAAAAAAAAAAAAAGATTATGGACTAAAGAAATTAACTTTCTCTCTATAAATTAATAATTAATAATTTATAGATTAATTAATATCTTTATAAAATAATAAATTTTCAAAGTTTCGACATTATTAATTTATAGAGGTTTTACTGTATTAATTACTCTGATCGAATTCTCATAAATACATAATTATTTCACACAAAAAAAAGTATTTAAGAATAAGAAAAGAAAATGGACCTCTTGCATAGATTCCTTAGCAGATTGGGCAGTATTGGAGGCCTTGTCCATCAAGTTGCTTGCCTTCTCCTACAACAATTTTAGTTACCTCTAATTAATATTTAATAATATTATATT
This sequence comes from Eutrema yunnanense, assembly GCA_002933935.1. Taxonomy (NCBI): domain Eukaryota; kingdom Viridiplantae; phylum Streptophyta; class Magnoliopsida; order Brassicales; family Brassicaceae; genus Eutrema; species Eutrema yunnanense. The sequence goes on along the minus strand of PKML01005267.1, from coordinate 99,109 downwards.
AATCTAAGCCCTTAATTAATTATCCGAAATACTAATATTTAAGTTTAGAAACGGTGTCGTAGAGTTAAAACCTGGGTTTGGCCTTTAGCTTGGCCAGCATTGAAGCTCATGCTCTGACTGTTGTTAGACATTCTCTTCAAACAAAAAAAACTTAATTTGGTTTTTAAGAACTTTTAGCTTTTGTAATTGTGAGGAAAGAGCATTACGCGTAGAGGTTTTATATACTTGTGTGGGGACCTCTGTCGTTACCTCCACGTGGATTTTTGTGATTGGGTATCTGTTTTGTCTTTGACACGTGGCTTTTTAAGCTTAGTACTCTCCGGTCGGATAGGAAGGTTTGACCACTAGACAAGCAAAACCGTTCGTAGACTTGTTCCTATGTAGTAAATAATTATAAAATTAATCTTTTTGGGATCTTCACTTCTTGTAAATCATTTTATTTTTATATATTAAATATCATCACTATACATTTTAAGAAAATATGTTTTCATCATTCAATTAATGTATGTAGCATGCTAGGTTTTCCAATATTCTGCAAATATTTTTTTTGTTAATGTTTGATATATAGATTAAAAAAATAAATAAAAATCAGAATCAAAATCAAAATCTAGCTCGAAACATAACGAAGATGAACAAAAACTTCATCATACTATTATTTGTGAAGTCATAATCTTATGTGGCGGGCTCACATCGATTCTCCCTAAATCGATTTTTTTTATATTATGTGTCTTATTTTCATTCGTTTGTATCCTGATGACGTGTCTTTGTAACTTAAATTGAACCACACCCGGTATGTCGATTTCAATTAGCTCTTTGATTGGTTTACGATCGGTTAGATCGATTTTTTTTTATTATGTGTCTTATTTTCATTCGTTTGTATCCTGATGACGTGTCTTTGTAACTTAAATCGAACCATACCCGGTATGTCGATTTCAATTAGCTCTTTGATTGGTTTACGATCGGTTAGATCAAAATTAGTTATTTGATTTCGATTTATTAGTTAGTCGTTTAGGAATGGTTTACGATCGGTTAGTTAAGAAACCGACATTAGTTATTTGATTTCGATTTATAAGTTGGTCGTTTATGAATGGTTTACGATCGGTTAGTTAAGAAACCGAAAATTACAATCCATAAGCAAACCAACTAATAACATTATTTGTAACCAAAATTAAAAGCTGATTTTGTCTATATTGTTTAAATCATTGAACTTAATACGCCCCAAATTAAAACGAAAATTACTTCCTCATTCACCACGACATCAAACCTACACACATCATCATATATAGAATTTGGCATTAACATATCTTGATATTGCTATGTTATGAGTTGTCGTACCTTCAGAAAAAAATATATAATCATACTATTTTTTTTTTATCGATGGTGCTTGCTCTAATTTTCATGATTTTTGTTTTTTTTTAGGGTTCGAGGATTCATGGTTACGTTGATGATGCATTGGTAAAAAAATTTGTTGGTGCTTTGAAAGAGGGTGAATCTGTGGTTCTGGATACCACAGATCTTGTGTCTTATACCGGTGATTACAAGGCGAGTGATGCTCCTTTCAAGCTCAAATTTCTTCGAACTACTGCCGTCAAGAAGTGTGTTGATTTCCAAGTCGACTTGCCCGATAAATATCTTAGGACTTTCGGTGATATTGTTTGTCGAAAATTGGACATGAACATCATCATCAGTGAGTTTTTTTGTTTTCTTTTGCTTTTTAATTTGTTATTATTTTAATGTTATTTTTATAGTTTGATTTGTTTACAGGGCTTTTCTTTTTTGTACGACAATATCTTTATGATTGCATTTTTTTTTTCGAAAATTAAAATGTACGGTAGTATATTTTTTGTACGATTTTTTTTGTGTACGACAATATCTTTATGATCATATGTTCAATTGAGTCATGAGATTTCATTCGTTCGTGTACTTCAAGGTCTCTTTCTTTTGTCGAAATATATGTATACATATAGATATATTAATTTGTAAATTGGTTGTGACTTTGCAGGATCCGGTGGTGATGGTTTATGTATGGACAATATATTTGATTGTGATGATGAGAAAGGCGATAATGATGACGATGATGTTGGTCTTGGAGATGGTGATCATGTAGAATCCGATGGCGATGATGGTGAAACGGAAACTGATTCTGATTCTGATGGACACAAAGAAGAAGATGGATCTGATGATGATTTTGGTGATGATGATGATTTTGATGATCTTGACGATGATGATTGTGGAGCATCTGATGGCGACGATGACGATACGGATTCTGATTTTGATTGTAGTGGTGAGGAAGATGCAAGTGATGATGATGATGCTGATGACGACAATGATAATGATGATGATGCTGATGACGATGCTGATAATGATGATCTTGACGAAGGCGATGATTGTGAAGGAACTGATGGCACTTGTGATGATACAAACCTCGATTTTAATTGTGATGGTGAGGAGATCTAAAATCTTTTTTGGTGTGGATTCTGGACATCGAAGACGGTAAGGCCACTTTGAGCGAGTCTAACAGTGGTAAGTCTGAAATCAAGATTCATGAAGATTTGTTGCTAATGGATTGCGACGATCCTGTTAGATCATTTGTGAAAGAGATTTACGGAGATTAGTTTGCCACGAGAACTGATCCTAAGTTCTTCAGGGAGAAGGCTATATTGAGATGATTAATGATTAATTATATGGTACCGCAGTTACCAAGTAATAGTGTTTTGTTTCATGTCTTCTATTGTGTCATTAGTATTTATATATGTTTATGTGTTGCCTTAACCGTAACCATGTTTGTTCATTCGGTAAGTGATGAAAAAGTTTTTCTATGTTCTGATAGTATCGAGACTCCTTACAGAAGTACTACATATGACATGGTTTACACGCAAAAGTTCCTAAACAGTGTCAAGACTTCTGGGTTTCCTAACCATAAGTTGGCATTGAAGGTAGGTGCTCTCATAATGTTGCTCAGAAACATTGATCCAAAAGGTCTATTGTGCAATTGAACACGATTGATAGTTACTCAGATGGCTAATTATGTTATCGAACCTAGGGTTATTACTGGAAAGTTTAACAAAGGTTTCCAGTAATAATCTTTTATTTCGTAATGTTTCGGTTATTAAAAACACATCAAACGAAAGCCAAAGAACAAATAACAAAAGACAAAGAAAAAAAGTGGTTGGTATGACCTTCTCGGGGATTTGGTATAAAAGAGACGGGTATTGTAGGGGTATATATAGCCTCACGAAGACGCTAGGGCTTTGAAAAAAATTTCCATTTTAAAATAAAAATTAGTAAAGATAAATATAGAAAATATTGAAGTATATCATATATACGATAATCATGAAAAAAATATCTCAAAATCTGTCTATTGGGGCAAGGCCCACGGGTTTGGACTCAAATGGACATGCCTAACAGGAGCACATCGTTCCTTTGTCTTTTGATTATTTTCTTACATTACTGTCTTAGTAATGATTTTGTTTGATGTAATGCGACTTGAGGCTTCAAATCTATTCGTGCACATTCTTCAGGTTTGTTTCTTTTTATCGATAACACTGTTTAATTTTCGAATATATTTTCAAATATATTTGTTTTGGACCTTAACAAAATAAAAAATATAAGACGTTTTTTACAAATTAATTCATATAAAAGGGTGATATTGGTTGCCTTTAATCTCATACCTTATACCCAGTGAAGGAGCCGCCATTGCTCACATGTTCATAATTGATTATTATGAGTAACTAAATCTTAATACAATACATCTTTAGTTAATTTCTTCTGTGTCTTCATACGGGTTTCGCAATAATTGATCGTGGATTTTTCGTGTTTAATTTTTTGTTAGAAAGCATATTTTGGTTTAGCGGTTTTTTAATAGATGTATGTAAGATCATGTTAATATTTGTACTCTTAGACATTGTGTCTCAATCTACGTCTATCGAGACATCAAATAACATAACTTACAGAAATTATATTTTTTTATGTTTCTTTTTGGCTGCGCCTAATTTGTTAACATTTGTATGGTTTTTCTATTCTTTTTCTTCTTCCACCGAATTGGTAGGTAAATTCATGATCTTAAAGACATCTATTTGTTTTGTAAATGATTTTCAGATTCCATGTTCGATAATATAACTTTGTCATACTTTGGAGCCCGCACATGGTGCGGGCCATATCACTAGTATTTATTATAACTCAGGCGGATAATTTTAAACTTTCATATTTGAGTCACCGGCTGACACTAAAAAGATCCAAAATTTTGAATAAAAAACCAAACAAAATCGAGTGAAATGTAGAAAGAAACTTTAAAGAAAATCAATGTTTCTATGCTCCATATTCGTTATAGTTCAAAAGTCAAAAACTTTAGAATACAACAACGAAGGGTGCGGAGTACCCTTGAGATAGGCGGCTTTGTCTTCTCTTCTAACTTTTCTGTTGGTTCCCATTATTGCATATTATGATCTAGAGAGCATAGTAGTAGTAACCAAGCACGAGAAGCACCAGAACCACAAGAGCAGCAGGAATTGCCCAAACCAAGTAGTTACTCGACTTCTTACGCTTCAGGCTCGGTCTTGGTAGAGGAGTTTCTAGTCCCCTTCTGTGAATCCTGTTCCGTATCTGTTTCCTCCCCTTTGAGACTTTTTCTTCCATGGGTTTCTCCATTTCTTGATCTTCAACCTCGTCTTTCTCTGGTTCAGAAGCTTCTGGAACTTCCTCCGGCTCTACAGCGTCGTCTCCAGCTTTCTTCTTTGCTTTCCTCTCACGCTCCTGAAAGACCAAGACGAAGATGTCATCGTCCAAATAATTATTAGTACGAGGAATGAAGAATTGATAGGTATTTTAAGATATTAAGTAATTTCCTGTTCTTTCTTCTCAGCTTCCTTTTGAGCTCTTATAGCTACTTTTGCTGCTGACTTTTCCGCCTGTTTCTTTTTCCTTTCCATGGCTTGTTTGGCTTTAGCAATCTCTTCTTGCCTTCTCATCTCTTTAAGCGTAGCTTCATCAACCGGTTTTGGCTCTTCCTTTTGCGGTTTTCCAAGTCCATATACTTCATCATCATCAGAGCTGGGCTTAGCCTCCTTTGCTTTTCCAGTATCTTTAGCTTTGCTTCCAGATTCTTTCTGGGGAACACTAACATCTGGCTTTGGGGCAGCAACTGGATCCTCCTTAGGCTGTTTTGTTTTAGCTTTAGGCACAACCTCTGTTTCAGAAGGCATTGGCTTTGACGAGGGCTCTGGGGTAAGCAGAGGTTTCTCTTCAGGGTTTCTCATACGTCCATCTCGGCTTAGCTGCCTAGCGTCCAGTGACGGCAAGAGTCTCTTTTCATAATCTTCTTTGAACTTCTTGTCACTGTACCAGAGGGACATGAATTTCTCACCCTGACAAAAAGACAAAGAACCAAAAATGTAAACTATGACCAAACGTGTGGAAATTCGAGGGAAAGCATGAGTTTGTTATCAACGATCAAACCTCAGCATGAGAGAGCGCCTCAAGGTCTTCTACTCTCTTTTGTGCAGCCAAGTCTCTAGCTTTGTTCAACACAGCACGGCTTTGGTAAAAGTTTGCATTCTGCAGAACAAAACAAAAAAAATTACAAACCATTCTTCATCACAGAAATTGTTCCAAAATTGTAGAAATGCAAAGCTCACTTTTATGAACAAGTCAGTTGCAGAAAGACAATGACAGAAAGTTCAAATACCTTCGCATCACGTTGCTTTCTAATCTCTTGAATGTTTGAATAAGTCTTGTCCCTCTTCTCAGTCACAATCTTAAGCTCATCCTCCAGCACTTGTATCTCGTCTTTCGAAGCTTTAATCTTTTCACTCAGCTCACTAATCCTTGCTGAAATTGCTTGACGCTCCTTTTTCACTCCGTCCAGACCAGAACCCATCGACTAGGGAAACATCACAAAAGCATATGGAACAGTTTTCTTTTTATTTTGAGCCTGACACCCTACAAACTCAAATTACAGTTTGCTTACCTTAACTTGATCTTGGATATCTTCTTTATGACCCAAAGACTCCTTGATCTTGGCTCTCAGTGCCGCATTAGCAATGACCTTATCCCTTGTCCCCTCAAGCTGCCTGATCTCTTTGAGAAGCTGCTTCTCCTCGTTTAACGTATTGCTTTCGTGTTGAATATGATATTCCAAGCCGCGTATCTTCATTTTCACCAACACAGGAGAGTTAACAACCAAGAAGAACCGGTTAAAACAGAAATACTATCAACATGGAAAAGTAGGATCATAATACCATATCATTCAGCTCTTGCTCAGACGAACAGATACCGGGCCCACGAGTCCCACCGTCATTGCTCCTCAACTTTCCAAGCGCCTGCTGCAATGGCTCCATTTCTTTCCTCTTCTCATCAAACATGCTATTGAATCCCTTTCGCTCAGATTTCAATGGCTCCAGAAGATCGAATAACTCAGATTTCTCGGCCTAAGCAACACAACAAGTTCCACATCACAACCAAAACCATAAGTTTAGTATTCTTCCAAACTGCAAATGAGTTTTCAAACTTACCCTCTTAGCTTTCAACTTCTTGAAAACTCCGGCTCGAGCACTGTTCAACTTCTGACACTCTTGGTCAAGTTGATCAAGCTTAGCTTTGATTTTCGGGTCCTCGTATGAGCGTTGTTTGACAAAGTAGAAAGCATGTAGCTTCTTCTCTGCAGGCCAGTCTTCAGAGACATCTTTGGGACCATCAGATTTGGACACAATCTCTTCACTTTTGCTTGGATCAACGTGTGAGCCAAACTTGATCGAGACTTTATCCACTTTCCCGTTCTGCTCGGGTTTGCCCTCCAATGGCGTTGGAGCAACCTCGAATCCGTCAGAATTTCCGACCATTGTTAAAACTCAAACCTCACGGAACAGAGGATCCTGAAATGACCAATAGCACAGAAACGTTTAGTGTTCGAAGCGATAATCTATCAAAATCACAATCTGAGAAATCTTGGCATGATAATCTAAAAACGAAACAAATGGGCAATTTTCAAGTATCTTTACGGATCGATCTTTAAAAGCAGGGTTCGATAATTCATCAAAAGCAAGAAACTTTAAGATTGCAAAACGCAGATCAGAGCTGAAACAAAAGTCAAATCGAATTCATCTCTCGGAAGTCAAATGGCAAGAAAATGAAAGAGAGGTGATCAAAAACGAATACAGAAAATCAATAGAAACCTAAATTGCGAAAAAGAAACACATACAAATCGGGCAAAGAACAAGGAATGCTGCATAGATTACCGTGAAAGGAAGAGAGAGAGAGAGAGAGAGATGGAGATCTGAAGAAGAAGAAGAGAATTACGGAATTCTGGAAATAAATGGAATTAAAATCGTCAAGAGATATTTTTTGGTTAGTGTCATTTACTAAACCGATATTGCATATTGCTATTGGTCTACTCGTAGACTCGCTGGATCTATGTCTACATTAGGAGGCTGGTTAATAGACTAAAATTGAGGGCTTGATTGGTATAACAGATAGTAGAGCAGAGATGTATGCTCTGATTGAAATATTATATATAAAATTATTTAATATATTTATTCATAAGCACTATATCTATACATATATTTATAATATAATTTATAATATTTTTTCATATTTCAATTGTATTTATTATATTATATATTTTAAAAAACTTTTATTTAAAAATTAATAAAATAAAATAAAATAATGGTAAATATTGGTTTTAAAAGTATAAAATTTACACTTTAATATAAATATAATTTTTTGATATTATTTAGCAAAATAAATTAATTATATAAAATTATTTTAATTTTTTTTATATTTTATATGTTAATGCTCTACAAAAAGCTTCATATGAAAGCATAGAGGGATGAGCATTTGCAGAGCATCTGCAACTTCTATATGCTTTCATAAATGCTTTGTTGATTGGTTGATAAAAGATTTAATGTTTTTTTAAATGCTCTACCAATCGAGGCCTGAATAGCAATTTCTGTTTTAATTTTATTTTTTTGGGGAATATTGTTTTCTTCTTCTTTTAAGTGTTATAAGAAACTAGCATTTTTAATTAAAATGGACATTCGATTATTTGGTTCAGTTCAATTCGTTTTTTTTTTAGATTTTTAAAAATAGGATTCATTCAAAATCAAATTTTATTTCAGTTCGGTTTGTAATATTTTGGTTAGGATTCGGTTCGTATGCGGTTTGGTTCTGAAAAAATAAACTTATAACAAAAATAAACATAATTAACTAATTTTAATTATTTCGAGTTATTGTAAAATTCGGTTCGAATTTGGATTGAGGAATTTTAGTTCGATTTTTTGCCCACCCTTATTTTTAATAATAATCGGCCAAAATACTTTTTTAAATGAGAGAAGAGTTGAATCCGTTCGTGAGGCGTGATGCAGAAACCCATAAAACTCCATAAAGGTTTAAATTTTGAGATTTATGGGCTGAGAACGATTTAATGTTTAGATATACAAAAATCAAAATCAATAAAGAAAAAAAAAAGTATGTTACTTGACAGTCTTCCAAAAAATTCACAAGTTCAAAAAATAAGCTAAAAGAAATTATTACAACTAGATTCTAACTCGTGCACCCGCACGGAATAAAGTTTTTGTAAAATAAATTTTGAAATATATAAAATATGAAATGAAAAATAAAATCTAATTTAAGTATTATTGATTCAAATATGTTGAATTTATAATTTTAAATTTTTAGTGAGATAATATTTTGTTAATTTATTATGCAATATGCGTTTTGATGTTTATACCATATTTCTAACTTGTGTTATGCGAAATCTAGATTTTAGAGATTCCACAAGCGAGGTGATGTTCCATTTTTCGTGAAGCATTCACACATTCTCCGAAATCTAGATTTTAGAGATTCCACAAGCGAGGTGATGTTCCATTTTTCGTGAAGCATTCACACATTCTCCGAAACGACTAATTGCAGAGTTTCAATGCATCATTTGGGCCTTACAAAGTTTGCGAGATTTACACATTGAGTAAGAAATTATTTCATCCAATTATGCTGCAACAATCGAAACAATCTCGAAACCTTTCCTTTGGCCTCGATTCCGTTCATTCACAGAGTACATCGGTAGATTGAGATCATGCTTTCAGACCTGTGATTTTGAAAGGGGAAGCCCGAAGGCCAATAAATTGCTCGAAAAATAGCAAAGAGTGTCACCAAAGATGGGCGTTTTCAGTCCTACTTGGCCCTCGTTGGATCATCTTGGCTTCACGATCAGATTCGAAGAGAAGCGATGACCAACATCTAGCTATCCTTATTTTAGGAGTATGATGTTTAATTGAATTTCTGCTCTGTTTTCGTTGTCTCTGACTCTGGTTTTTTTGAGCTTTTGCTCTGCTTTACAATAAATGAATTTTGTTTTATAAGTTATTATATGAAATGCCATTACAAATAACAAAGAATAATTGAAATAGAAAATGATATAATTGTCTTTTAAAATTAGTGATAAGAATATGGAAAATATTTATTTTGAATCAAAAAGATTATTTCTAATTAAGTTAAGAAACCGAATTCGGTTTTACTTGAGAATTGGGTTTTTACTTTATTTAAATTTCAAAACCAAATTCGGTTCAAAATATTTTTAACGCTGTATATAATAATTCATAACTTGATTTATCAAGTAATCTGATTATTATCAATAGAAACTTGGAAAATACAAAAATGGAACCAATCAAAATATTCTGTTAATTTTTAACTAATCATGTTCCTAGGATTAGGATAAATTAATATCTCTATATCATTTTTTAAAAGTCATTTAAGAAAATGGAATTTAGTTTTAAAGTTATTACATACTATGCCATTACAAGTAAAATAAAATAATTGAAATAAAAAATTAGAAAATTGTTTTTCAAAATTATTCCACAGAATATAGAAATTATTTGTTTTTCATTAAATAGGATATTTACTATTTAGTTTTTAATTATTACGATATTAAAAATATTATATATATTAAAATAATAATCAATCCACATATTTTTAAAAAAATTCAAAAAATTATTTGAGACCTTGCAATATTTTCACTATATTTTGTATTATTTTATTTGAATATATATCAAAATAAAAGTTTAAACGGGTCAAGTTTAAGTTTACATTTTAGTCCATTACAAAACGTGTTAAGTAAATAGGTTAGTGCGGTTTGACAACTCTATATATAATAATTAGTTAGACATATTATAAAATTCAGAAAAATACCAAAACGATTTTTCTTAAATTTCAAAATAAATTTTAAGAAAATTACACTACGCTATAGCGCGGAGTAATTTTTAAAAAAGAAATTATTTTGAAATTTAAGAAAATTGTTTTTATCTGAATTTTACAATATGACTAACTAATGATTATAGATAAAACTGTCAATTTGTAATAATTTATCTATTTAACTCGTTTTGCAGTGAACTAAAACATTATTCGGGCTAACCCTCAAAAACTTATAATCTTTAAAACATAACTCTAATATGCACCGTTAAATGACTCTAGTTTTTGTGGTTAGTTTACGAACTCTTTAGAAAAAAAATAGTTTTCTTGTGTCTAACTTTTTATAAAATTAGTAAAATATTTTTCAATTTTTGTTTTGATATGTATTCAAATAAAATATAATAAATTATAGTGAAAAATATAACAAGATTTTGAATAGATTTTTTTCTATGAATATATATGAATTGATTATTATTTTAAAATATATAGTATTAAAAATAATAAAAAAATAAATAACATTTTTAATGCAAAATATATACTTTCCATACTCTAATCAATAATTTTAAAACACTATTATATCATTTCCTATTTCAATTATTATTTGTTATTTGTAATGACATTTCACAAAACAAAGTTCATTTTTAAAAATGTTTTTTTTTAAATAATATTATAGAGATTAATAAGTATCACGTCAACTTTATAATATAAGATTTGCAAGACAAATGGGATTTAAGAATCAGCTTGGATCCCGGCCTTAGGTCATCTCGCTCCTTTCCTCTTAGGGGTACCGCGAGACCTCGGATGTTCCGAGTTCCCTTTTCTTTGTTCGGTTATTGGATCTTCCCTGGGGGTGAGTAATGGACGATCGAATATGTTTTTGATTTTTACGATTCTCATGTTTTATGTTTTTGGGATTCCCATTTCGTTCTCGTCCCATCCCGTTCCCGCAAAGTTCCGTTCTGAATTCCCGTTTGCCCACCCAGAAGTGGGCTTACCTAAACACCACGTTAATGAAACTGGCTAATTGAACGAACATGCTCTCGCCTACATGGCCACTGTTGCCTATAAATTAACCATAACAATCAAAACATATAATGTTTTGAAGAAGAGGCGAGATTGCTAGCGAGGAGGCTCTCGAACGCAGCCGCCTTCCCCATGGTTCTCAAAGCTGCCATGGAGCTCGGTGTCATCGACACCCTCGCCACCATAGGCGATGGATTGTGGCTCTCACCTTCTGAAATAGCACTAAGACTCCCAACCAAACCTAGTAACCCCGAGGCTCCGGTGTTGCTGGACCGTATGCTGCGGTTACTCGCTAGCTATTCGATCTTAAAGTGTCGTAATGTTGTAATAGAAGATGGCGGTCAAACCAAAAAAACCGGGAGAGTATATGGAGCCGAGCCGGTATGCAAGTTTCTCTTAAACAATAGTGATGGCTCAGGCTCTTTTGCGTCTTTGATGATGATGAACCTTAGCGATGTCAACATCGAGACATGGTACTTTATTTCTATTTGAAAACTAACACACGAAATTATAGTTGATTAATCTTTTACATCAATAAACCAGTATGATCATCTCACTAAGCTGGAAAACTTATACTATCAAAATATCAATTAGACACTTTTATTCAACAGGAGACATCTCAAGGATTTAATACTAGAAGGAAGTGATGCATTCATCTCTGCTCATGGGATGAAACTATTCGAATACTTGCAGTCCGACGATGAACGATATCGTAAAATGTTTAGCCGGGCTATGTCAGAATCTTCCACCATGGTTATGGAGAAGGTTCTAGAAATTTATGAAGGATTCAAAGATGTGAAGACTTTGGTGGATGTAGGAGGAGGACTTGGTAACACACTAGGTCACATCACTTCCAAGTATCCTCATATTATGGGTATCAATTTCGATCTAGCTCCGGTCTTAGCCCGTGCTCCTCCTTATCCCGGTATGAGTCATGTTATTACTTTTTTTTTTTTTCCAACAAAATATCTATATACGAATAGGTAGAAAATTAGCAGGTTTGAGGAAAATTATCACTACTAATAATCCAATACACGTTTACTAAAACTAAAAATTTCATTTTTATACTCTTATGATTGAAATATTTTAATTACTGTAGTTATAATCATCAATACTTATATGTCTCTATCTAATAAGAAATGTTGAAAGAATGGGAGTTTATAAAATTTCCACAAAAAAAAAAATGTTAAGCTTGATAAATATTGTATGTATTATTAATCTTGCTGATCATAAAATAATGTGACATCTTATAATACGTACGTACGGGTCTTAATTTTCGTAAAATTGTTCTTAGGTGTAAAACATGAAGCGGGAGATATGTTTATAAATATTCCAAAAGGAGATGCCATATTCATGAAAGTAAGTCATATATTATTAATTACATCTCAACCAATAAACAATATACAATTCTGGTTTTTGAAGTTTTTTTTTCTGTTTGTTTTAACTGAAGTTGAAGTTATATAACATAATAAGTTTGATATCATAACAGTGGATCTTACATGATTGGACGGACGAAGAATGCGTAAAAATTCTCAAAAACTGTTGGGATAGTCTTTCGGAACATGGAAAAATGATAATAGTGGAAATGGTTCTACCAGTGGAAACGAAGAGCGGAGATAAATGTTCGAACATTGTGTTTGGTATGGATATGACAATGTTAATACAATGTTCGGGTGGTAAGGAGAGATCTCTTTCAGAGTTTGAAATTTTAGCATACGCATCGGGTTTTTCTCGTTGTGAAATCGTATGTCCAGTTTATCCATTTTCCGTCATCGAAATCTATAAATAGATTCGACATATGTCACTGAATCACTATACCATATTATTATTACCCCGTCCCGCACGTTCCTCCTTCTATTTGGGATCTAATGTTTGTGATTATTGGTTTGTGTACGTGTGATCTTCTGTAATGTTTGTTGTGTGATATTTTCTTCTTAATATTTTTATGATTGTAATCATCCGTCAGTGTCTACGTTTTATCAGTGTGAGATTGTGTAATTTGTAATTTGGGTCAATAAGACTTTATCTTCTCGTATAATTTAGAAAGCTCAACTTATCCTCTTGGTGAATAATGACTAACCAAAAATAAAAAGCTTTAGGGCTCTATGAGATTAAAATTTTGTTTTTTCTTGGTCATGTTACAAAAGTTCGATTCTTGGAACACAATTTAAGGACACGATCTAGAAGATGTTGTAGATTAACCAAAAACTCCACATTACATTGGAACATCTGGATCCAACCTTCTCTGGATAGCAGCTGCACCCTGCGTGTATTAAGATTAGAGCGTTGCATTAATAACAAAATTGAAACTGTGGATGAAGACATGTATAGGTTTTTTTTTGTATCAAACCTCCATGTCCCCAATCTTGTATAAATAGATCATTTTTTCCTCTTTGGTAAAAGACTAACCTTAGTCGAATTCCTCTTTGGAGATAAAAGGCAAATCTTCAAAAATATGTAATATTTTATTTTTCTTCTCGTAAAAATAAAAACTTTTCAAGATGATCATTGTCATTCAAGATGTAGCATGTGCATCCAAATACATGAAAGTAGCTCAAATTAGGTGTATTCCCTTTCCACAACTCATATGGAGTTTTAGTGATCTATTATGCAGCACGTTGTGTTAAATGCTTATGCCCAAAACTTCACATGTATATTGAGTTAGGTTCTTGTTCTCTACAACACCATTCTGTTGGAATATTTTGGTTTGGTTTTGAAAAAAAACCTTATAAAACAAATCAACTTAATTAACTAATTTTAATTATTTCGAGTTATTGTAAAATTTGGTTCGAGTAATTTTGGTTCGATTTGTTTGTTCACCCCGATTTTAAATAATAACCGGTCAAAATACTTTCGAAAAGAGAGAAGAGTTGAGTGTACTACTGAGTTTGCAAGAAAGATACAAAGTATTAACAAAGGCATGGCATTTGTCGAAAACAGTTCTGATGCGGTGTATGAACTCATCGCAGTCTTAAACCGGTTATTAGGGTTTTTGTAGTAGATTAACGAAGAATTCTAAAAGCAGAAGTACGAATTCTAAGTAACGAACACACATTACATTGGAACGTCTGGATCCAACCTTCTCTGAATAGCAGCTGCACCCTGCGTGTATTAAGATTAATCCGAACATCAATAACGAAATCGAAAAATGAAACTGAGGATGACGAGAGGTATAGGGTTATTGTATTGAACCTCCATGTCCCCAATCTTGTACAAGTAGACCATTTCTTCCTTTAGCTGAGCTTGCTCTTTCATAGCTTGAGCCTGCCATTGGATGATAATCAACGTGAGATTTGTGCAAGTAACCAGATTATATGACAAATGAAACAGCGAGATTTCAGAAATGATACTGACCATTCCGCTTTCCATTGTTCGCTTTAGAGCTATCACTTCTTCTTCCTTCTGCTTTTCGCGTGCTTCCTGCATCTCTAGCCTGAAACAAGCACAAAAAAAAAGATATCCCTTTTAAGCAATATGCGTGCACAAAATCACTATATTTTTGTAAAGTAAGAATCTTTGGTTACCGGCGTTGTTCCTCGTCATTGAACACAGTACGTTCACTCTTCCCCGCTTTCTTCAAACCCTTTTTCATCTCCTTTTCCAACTTATGTCTATAGTAACCATCAATGTCATAGTATCTGCAAGATTTGGATATTTGATTACCAACTAATCTTGATCATAAGTATTCAAATAACATCTATGCATCCACAACATAACAAGCTTACTTTTTTGAGGTAAATGTACCGGTATTGTGATCTTCCATGAAACTGTGGAAGAATCAAAACATCTGATCAGAAACCAAAAGACCATATGAACATAAACTCTCGAGATAAAATCACAGTACATACTCTTTAAACATTTTCTTCTCTTCCCAAGGTGGCAAGCTTTCCAGGTTAACCTGTTGGAGCAGACAGATATCCGAACTCAATTCGCTATGTTTTAGATTAATCGATTTGAAATCCAAAGCAAAATAGGATCATATAAGGCTATAGAGTATGATAAAGTTACCTCTTTTACTTCAAGCAGCCATGCTGTGTACTCTGGTCGTTTATTCCTAACATATAAGTAATCAACAACTTCAATATCTAATGTAATCAAGATTTCAATCTCCACAAAGACTCAACATTGTAAGAGCTTCAAAAAAAGAGACAGAATCTTTACCACATATCAGTTTCTCTGATGATTCCATACTTTCCCCAAGATTCAGTGACGGCTCCTTTCTTCCCTTTCCCAGATTTCTTCTCCTTCTCCTTCTTCTTCTTCTTCTCTTTTCTCTTCCTATCTCCATCAACTCCTTTCTCCTTCCTCTTCATCTTCTTCTCTTTCTCTCGCTTCCTTCTCTTTCTCTCTCTCTCCTCCCTCTCCCTTCTCTTTCTCTCTCTCTCCTCCCTCTCCCTTCTCTTCCTCTTCCTCCTCCTCCGCTCATCCTCACTCTCACTCTCCTCAGAATCCGAGTATCCCGACGAATAATCCGACTCAGATTCTGAATCCGAACCCGAGCTACTACTCGAATCGTCATGGTGTTTCCTACTTCGTCTACTCCGAGATCTCCGATCTGATTTTCTTTTCCCTCTCGATTTTCTACTTCTACGTCTCTCTTCATTCTCCGATTCGGACTCGCTGCCACTTTCCAAACCCGAACCTGAGCCAGACTCTTTGCCGTCTTTTGATTTCCTCTTAGATTCACGGCGACTCACATCTTCTTCTTCGCC
The DNA here is from genome assembly GCA_002933935.1 of Eutrema yunnanense. Lineage (NCBI taxonomy): Eukaryota > Viridiplantae > Streptophyta > Magnoliopsida > Brassicales > Brassicaceae > Eutrema > Eutrema yunnanense. Next base: position 83,198 of record PKML01005267.1, on the reverse strand, counting down.
GGGACCCTTCCCGGCAACGCTCGCTTTCCCCCGAGAATATTTTGTTCTGAACTCTCTATCCTCCACGTCGGCTTTCGCGTTCTCCGGCGGAGATCCGTCGTGGTCTCTTCCCATCTCCCTAAATCGCCGGCGAGCTATCTCGACCTAAGATCGAAGGCATAATGAAACGTTTATAATCCGAAAGCAATGGGAATTGGGCTGTAATTGATAAAAAAAATTAATATTGTCGTAGACGAAGAAAGCCCATTAGTAACGACGCCACCGATGCAATATATTTTAAGTAATTTATCCTACTCTATAGCCTTATTATTTATTTATTTTTCAACACATTCTTCATTACATTAAACTTCAAATATACAAGAAGAGAGAATTAAACATCTTCTCAGATCACTACAACAGAAATTCAAAACAATAAAACATAGAACATATAGATCATCATCTTGACTGATAGACGACGGATTTGAGACAGAACTCAAATGCGTCAATAACTTCACAGCAAAACCGGAGAATTTGGAATTCGTCACAAGTGACTTTTCAGGCGAACATCTACCTCCGATATTCGTAGAAACAGAATTGTATGTCTCTTTTGACCCCGTATAGACCGCTACACAAGAGAACATGTCGGTAAAGACATTCTTAGGGTTTCCCGACACAAGGATCGGGAGGAAACCACCTCTCAAAAAGAGGGGATTTGTTGTAAGCGCCATTCCCAACAATGGAGTAACCGTGACTATCTTGACGAAAAGACCAAGAGAATCAACATAAGATTTAGACCTAAGGGAGGCGGATGGAGAAGGCAGCTTTTGACGATTGCTGAACCGAAATGGTGAAGGAGCGGCAAAGACATATGGAGGCGGGAGCCTTTTACGATGGCTGAATCGAATGAGAAGAGGGGTAGGCGGGTGGAGCAAGCAGCTTTTAACGGTGGCTAAACCGAATTAGTGAATTGCCAATGGTGTAAAACCAAGGAAAAATCGGACCGGCGAAAAGCGCCGTCAAATTGGGCCAAGCCCACACTAAAGGTTGTCCGGATTTGACACACGTCTTCGAGAAGACGGAGGACTGTAGAAGGGGTCCGTACTCGGTGGTGAAGAACTGATTGTTTGAAGGTGGCAGCAGAGTCTTAGCGATGTGGTTGGTCGAAGAATCAGCTGGATTCGAATCGGATAAGCACTCAAGGCCATCAAGAGTCCTCACAAGAGACCTAGAGGAGCTGCTTCTAATCAGATTCACATGGCCCAAATAAAGCCACAAGGATGATTCTTCGGGAAAGAAGAAACAGATTGTGAACGTGGCAGGGAAGATGAGGTTGCTCGGATAAACTCCGACAAGAGGATAACCGGCAGGAAGTATGCCGGAAGAGTTGTCAACGGAGTGAGCAAAAGGGTCAGCGAGGATTCTCACCGCAGCACCGAAAGTGAGGAAGGGGCAGCTAAAGGGGCAAGCGGAGGAGGCGGAGAAAACTTTGATTGATTCAGAAATCAAACCGAAGCTTAACGAGTCCGGCGATGGGAGTGGTATGGCATCCGACGGAGCAAAATAGAGAGCTGATGGCTGAGGAGGAGAAACAAAAACCGATGGCAACCGAGTTCCACAGATATATGGCGGGTCAGGGGGTTCAGTGGATTCGGCGGAGACTCAGAGGACGTCACCGGCGGCGCCGGAGGGAGATCCGCCTTCACTGGATCTAGCGGCTCCGAATGCGGGGAGCTTTCATGGTTACAAATCTGCAACAGTTCAGCCATGAGGATGCAAGGAGCGTTCTTCCTCGTCGGAAGGCGGAGGCGACAGAGGGAGGAGAAGACGGAGGCGGTCGATGGAGAGTGGGGACGATTCTTCGGGAAGTTTGGTTGGGCCCAAGAGAGGTAGAAGCAGACACTGGTTAGGAGGAGAAGCTGTTGGAGCTCAAACACCGGTCGAAAACCTTCATGTCGAAGCAGATGCGGCTGCCTCGAGTCCAGTGGCGGACCCGTATTTTTTTTTAATCGGATGCAAGTTAAATTTAAAAAATAGAAATATATAAAAAATAAATATCTTGAAATCTTTTTATCGTTGTCTCATTCGTAACAATCTCAAACACATCTTTCTCAATAAAACAAACATTAATTATGGGTTTGTCTAAACATTTTGTTAGGAGAAGCCCATATTAATATATGAGTAATGTTTATAATTTGTTTATGGTCAGGATAAATAAAATAGGGTTGCAAAAAAATAAGTTTATGGGTTCAACACCAATTTTAGACTGATGTCAATGATAATAAATATAAATAAACTATAAAGAAATTTTAAAACAATATGCTGTCAATTGAACTCATATTCTTGTGATGGTTCTAAGTCCTCCACTACAACAAAACATATGATGGTTCTAAGTCCTCCACTACATATAAGATAACTAAAACTAAAATCATACATGATCATATGCTTTGTAACGATGGAGAACCCATGCAACAAATTGGTTTTCATTCATTGTCAATAAAACTCAGTTAGAAAACTTAGTAAGTTTTAGCAAAAAATTAGTAAGTTTTTGGCAATAAAGAACAAAAAAAATATTTCTCATTTAAAATCAAAGAAACCAAAAGAAAAACAAAACCACTTTAACATCAAACAAAGTAATAAACTATTAGAATCAAAGCTTCAAATGTCAAGATTATATCAATAAAATCACTTACATATATAAGATTAGATTATCGTTTATACTACATAGTTTACATATACCTATACTATATATTACATATAACTATACTACTATATATTAAAGAAAAAATAAAAAATGCAATCTTTGTGCAGAAAAAAATGCAGTCAATTGTCGGATTCGAACTCCGTCCAACTGATGAAATCTAGTCATTACTCTTTAATAAATACTTGTTTACTCACATGGAAAGAAAGCTAGTCATTACTCTAACTGCATCTTAATGATGTTCTATATCTTTACTTTACTAAGTTTTTTGTTAGTGATGCTACAAAATTAGCAAATATGTTAATGCAAATGCATATTTTTCTATTCTCATGCAAGTAAAATGAATGATGAATACATTATCGATTGGAAGAAGGGATTTCACGTTTGAGAGATGGGGTGTCATATAACTGTACTAGATGAAGTATTGCGTCAGATTGTAGATGTGTGTTGGACGATAGGACTTACTAGACAGTTAACGGCGTTGTTGAGGATGAAATCTATCCAATGCACGATAAATGGGGTTGGTTTGTTACATAATATGAGGCATAAAGGAGGGAACGAAAATCTTGAATTGACGAAATATTTTATGATCAAAGAAGGAACCGTCTCGGAGTGTCGTATCCCACTAACCTATCAACTGGGCTCCCTAGATATAGCGAAAAAATGTGATTGGGATAATAGATATAGAGTTGTGGCTATTATCATTCATGAATTGCATCATTATCTAGATGCATTCGAAGATGATCTCGTGAGATGCCTTATGGTTTCACCGGTTGCGGCGGTCGTACCATGTTATCATGGATTTGGAAACATCAATGGATTAGTAAATATTTTTCCCTTTTTTTTACTATCTCTAATATATTTAAGTACTTACTATATATGTTTGTTGTTTGCAGCAAGTTTATTCTCAGGCCCGGCTTAACACCAAGAGCGGGCAGTGCAATCGTCCCAGGACCCACGGATATAAGGGGCCCATTAAAAAAAAAAATTAGTTTTGATATATATATTTTTTTTAAAAAAATAGACATATATATAAAACAAGATCAATTTTAACCCATTTTTTTAATATATATATTTTTTATTTCTATAACTAGATTTTTTTAAAATTATGTTAAAAAAAACAGATTTTTTGTTTAAGGGCCCAATTTTTTAATTTTTTTGTTTTAGAGCCCAAATTTTTTTTTTACCCAAGGCCCCTAAAATCTATAACTAAATTTTCTTTAAAAATATAAACAATTTTTTAAAAAAATATGTAAAAAAAGAAAACTTAAATCTAAATTTGTTTTTTTTTTTTTGTTTAAGGGCAAAAAAAAAAAAAATTGCCCAAAGGTCCCCAATAGTCTTGAGCCGGGCCTGTTTATTCTCCAACGCCAATTGACCTTGCACTTGACCGCAATAAATTGGATAATCATGTGATGATTTTAGTTGCCAAAGGAGTCGACGAGAATGGCACAGAGTTATGGGAATTCCAAGATTCCGGTGGTGATGAACGGGGTTGTGAAGGATTTATAAGAAATGATGAGAATAATTACTTCCTTCGTTGAGATGTTTATCCCCAACACACCATATGCAGATACACATAATTTTGACGATTTTGAGAGTGATTTAAATGAACCGACGGGTCGTATCTGTCTTAGTCTCTTAGATTGGGTTTTGCTTCATTTCGCCGAATTATGTTAGTGATTCCTTATTCTTGTTTTTTTTTTAAAATATTGTCTTTTTTAATTTTAATGTTTTTAATATTTAATTTAATTCATTTTTACTTTTTAATTAAATTGACACATGTCAATATATAAATTAACCGTGACAAATGACCCGATCTCGTGATTGAAAATTATCCTACGTGTCACGTTCACGTTGAGAGATCCAGTTTTATATAAAAAGATAGATTTTATTTTGACATATAATTTCCTTTAGTTTTTTTGGTTTGTTACGTTTATATGTTGATTTTTTCATAGAGTTAGCATAAAAATCAAGTTAAATTCCTTTTAAATGATTTTTTCTTTTGTTAATTTAGCTTTTTTGAAATTTATTTCCATTTTTTATTTTTTCTTGCATAGATATCAAGTTAATTTATTTTTAAATGATTTTTTTTCTTTTGTTAATTTAGCTATTTTGATATTTTTTTTTATTTTTTTTATTTTTGATTTTTCTAATTTATCTCTTTTGATATTTATTTCCATTTTAAGATACATATTTTTTTAGAATTCTTGGCATTATTTAAGATTTAATTAAAATACGATTTGGGATATTTTAACTGATCGTTTATAATCCTATGTGGATGCCCTGAAAAGCTTATAGCTTCAATTTTTATTAGTAATAATAAATTTGTCGTTTTGTCATCAAACAATATCAACTCAACAATTTAATATTCAAATATATTTGAATTCAAAAAGTTTACGTAGACAATTATTAGTGGTTGTTTAAAATTTTATGTGAACATTTAATTATTGATCGAAAACAAATTAATAAACATAACTCTTGCTATGGGATTCATGACCAATTTAATTTGTAACCAAGACAATAGATGAATATGAAATGAATTTAATAGAATAGGAAACTAAGACATGATTTCTTTATTATTTAAAACTCATTATTTTGAGTAATTTCTATTATTTGTCGTTTTTGACGTTTTTTTTTTAAATATTTGCGAAATATGAATTTATTCTAAACGTTGATGTAAACCAATAAAATCAATTGTTTAAAATCCTATGTGGACATTTTTAGAAGCTTATAGCATCAACTTTTATTAGTAATAATAGATTTGAGATGGTTTTACTTTAATAAATAACTTCGAGATTAATAGCTTCTCGAAGTAATAATAGATTTGATGGTAATTCCGACTTACGAAGGATGGCGATGCAACATTGATAGATCTTGGAAGGAGACCGATAGCTTCTCCGGCTTAGGTTGGCATTGTTTTCATGAAGGTAATGAAGGATCTATAATGGGAGCAAGGAATTTACGACGAAGTCTCTCTCCCCTTCATGCAGAATTGGAAGCATTCATCTGGGCTATGCACTGTTTGATTGCAAACCAGAAGACGGAAATAGCATTTGCAACAGACTGTTCCGAGTTGGTGAAGATGGTGTCTACACCCGCGGAGTGGTCGGCTTTTGCTTTACACTTGGAATAATTTATGAAGAGTACGAACGCTTTTTATTTTTTCTCCATTTCACTAGTCACACGCGCAAACAACACAAAGGCAGACAAGTTAGCAAGAAGTGCTCGTGTCTACCCGGTGGATATTACCTTTGTAAACTCGGTACCCCCGGTTTGGATTTCCGAACCGTTCTAGATATTTAGGCTGTCGACAAAAAAAAAAAAAAAAAAAACTTCGAGATTTTCTCAAAATTGTATTTATTTATCGGTTGAGGTAAAATGGCATCTCCATTTGGAATGTTTGTAAACATATCTCCCGTTACATGGTTTATGCCTAAAACCAGTTTTTCTAAAATTTGAAATATGGTATAAGGATATTTCTTTGTCATATTTTACGATTAGTCATCATCATTTGCATTGGATTCAACAGTTTGGATATTTTATTCCGTTTTTATGTAACGTTTTTGGATTCGTCTTAATACAGAGAATAATACGCCCTTGACCGCAAGATCTCTCAAGTGCTGGGTAGATTCGATGATTTGGATAATCCTTGAAATAATTCCCGAAAGAATTAAAACAAGGCGGTGATGATCTCGGCTTGGAAACGTGGAGTAGCTAGAAAGGCGTGGGAATCACTCCCGAAAATCCTTTCGAAAACAGACTCACTATTGACGCTTCTTCACGGGGATCGGTTGAATGGCGACTCAAAGGATGGCGGAAGAATCCTTTGACAAACCCAACGATTAAATCTCGGAATCACTCTAAGAAATAATCGAAGTTGTTCACGAAGAACTCAAGAGAATCTCTCTCTAGAACTCGACAATGAAAGAAGTTTTTTGATTAAAATGATTGTTGTTATTCAAATGAAAATTACATAGTTTAAATAAGCAAAGGGAGATAAAGAGTTAAGTCTTTCTCGAAAATGAGAGAAGACTTCTCGAAAAATGAGAGAAGAAAAGTCTAGAAAATGACAGAAATTAAATGCTGAAATTTGACTAAGAAATTCGGATGTCCCTTGGTCTTCTTGAGGGAAAAGTTGAGGGAAAACTTGAGGGAAATCCGTTGAGGGAAAATGCTGAGGGAAATTGCTGAGGGACACGCTGAGGGAAAATGGACTTGAGGGAAGAAGTGTTCCGAGGCCTCGTTAAAAACCTTGTCACGTAAAACCCATTGGGAAAAACCGGGACTAAGGAAAAGAGCACACTCGGACTTGTATCGAAACCAATTCGGTTCGAAGCACTTCCTCCTCCAAACCCACGGTCTCATGCACGTGTTGAATAAGTCCTCCTAATGCCTCCTTGAGCTTCTTCGCCTTAGCTCTCGTCAATGGTCCTTCCGGGATGTGCAAAGCTTCCTCGGGTTCAAGCTGCTCCTCGGCAAGTGTTTCCTCGGCTAAGTGATTAACCTCCGTTGTGTCGTCTAGGATCATATCATCCCCCTCCTCTTGAAAAGGATTTGTCCTCAAATCTGGACTATCTGCAACAAAAGGAATTAAGTCAGCAACATTAAAACTTGAACTAACGGTGTACTTACCTCGCAAGTCGATTTTATAAGCATTGTTGTTAATTCGTTCAAGGACTTCGAATGGTCCATCCGTCCTCGGCAACAACTTAGACTTCCTCTCGTTCGGAAATCTTTCCTTCCTTAGATGAATCCAAACAAGATCACCCGGTTCGAATATTCTCTCACGCCTTCCTTTGTTGGCTTGCTTTCGGTATTGCTCGGTCCTCTTCTCAATGTTTTGCCGGGCCTGCTCGTGAATGTGCTTAACAAATTCTGCTCGTTTGTTTCCATCAAAATTCACATGTTCACTCAAAGGTAAAGGGGTTAGATCCAACGGTGTAATAGGATTAAAACCGTAAACCATTTGAAACGGTGAATACTTAGTAGCAGAATGAATAGCATGATTATATGCAAACTCAGCATGAGGCAAACAATCCTCCCATGATCTAATATTTTTCTTAATGATCGCACGTAAAAGAGTAGACAATGTCCGATTAACTACTTCTGTTTGCCCGTCAGTTTGTGGGTGACAAGTGGTGGAAAACAACAACTTAGTTCCTAATTTATTCCACAATGTTTTCCAAAAGTAACTCAAGAACTTAGCGTCCCTATCCGAAACTATCGTTTTCGGCATGCCATGCAAACGAACCACTTCTCTAAAGAATAATTCAGCAACTAAAGATGCATCATCCGTTTTATGACAAGGTATGAAGTGAGCCATTTTCGAAAATCTATCAACGACCACAAAAATGGAATCTCTACCTTTCCTAGTTCTCGGCAATCCTAGGACAAAGTCCATCGAGATATCAGTCCAAGGAGAAGTAGGGATGGGTAAAGGAGTATACAAACCTTGCGACTGTACCTTAGACTTAGCGTGTTTGCAAGTGGCACAACGTCCGCAAATCCTCTCGACATCTCGCTTCATGTGCGGCCAATAGAAGGGTGATTGCAAAGCACTTAGCGTTTTAGCCACACCGAAATGTCCCATGAGACCTCCTCCATGTGCTTCCCTAACAAATAACTCTCGCAAAGAACAATGGGGAATACAAAGGCGGTTTTCATAAAACAAAAATCCGTCGTTTCGAAAATATTTTCCAAAGGCAAATTTTTCGCAAGATTGAAAAGCTTCTTTGAAATCGGGATCGGTTGCATATAAATCTTTGATTTGTTCAAAACCAAGTAATTTAGCTTCAAGAGTAGAGAGTAGTACGTACCTTCGAGATAGAGCATCGGCTACCACATTATCCTTACCTTGTTTGTACCGAATGACGTAAGGAAACGTTTCTATGAATTCGACCCATCGAGCATGGCGTTTGTTCAACTTTTGCTGTCCCTTCAAGTGCTTGAGGGACTCATGATCAGTATGTATTACGAATTCTTTCGGCCATAAGTAGTGTTGCCACGTTTGCAAAGCTTGAACCAAGGCATATAGCTCCTTATCGTATGTTGGGTAGTTCAATGTTGCTCCTCCGAGTTTTTCGCTGAAGTAGGCAATGGGTTTCTTTTCCTGCATAAGCACAGCTCCAATACCTATACCTGAGGCATCACACTCAATTTCAAAAGTCTTAGAAAAATTCGGTAAAGACAAAAGAGGTGCGTTTGTGAGCTTCTCTTTCAAGGCTTGAAAGGCGGTTTCTTGTGCTTCCTCCCATTTGAATCCCACATCCTTTTTGATTACTTCCGTGAGTGGTGCAGCAAGAGTACTAAAGTCCTTCACAAATCGTCTATAGAATCCGGCGAGTCCATGAAAACTCCGTACTTCTCCCACCGACTTCGGACTAGGCCATTCGCGGATAGCCTTCACTTTCTCCTCGTCAACTTTAATGCCCTGTGCACTTACAACAAAGCCTAGGAAAACAAGATTATCCGTGCAAAAAGTGCACTTCTTCAAGTTGGCAAAAAGTCGCTCCTTCCTAAGAACACTCAAAACAGATTTCAAATGCTCTATGTGATCGTCTAGGGTTTTGCTATAAACTAGGATATCGTCGAAATAAACTACCACAAAAACCCCAATGAACGATCTCAACACATGATTCATCAGCCTCATAAACGTACTAGGTGCGTTAGTTAATCCAAAGGGCATGACTAACCATTCGTATAATCCATGTTTCGTTTTAAAAGCCGTTTTCCATTCATCCCCCTCTTTCATCCTAATTTGATGGTATCCGCTCTTAAGATCTATCTTAGAGAAAACGCAAGACCCATGCAACTCATCTAACATGTCATCTAAGCGAGGGATAGGATGGCGATACTTTACCGTAATGTTGTTGATGGCTCGGCAATCAACACACATTCGCCACGTTCCGTCTTTCTTCGGAACAAGTAGAACGGGAACAGCACACGGGCTCATACTCTCTCGGATATGGCCTTTGTCCATAAGCTCGGTGACTTGTCGCTGTAGCTCCTTAGTCTCCACCGGATTGGTTCGGTATGCTGGTCGGTTCGGAAGTGACGCTCCCGGCACAAAGTCGATTTGGTGCTCAATGCCTCGGATTGGTGGCAATCCGCTCGGGTTGTCTTCGGGAAAGACGTCATCAAAATCCTGCAAAACAGAGATAATATTGCTCGGGATGTCCGGCTCAAGGTTAGATAAACTCATAAGAGTTTCCTTATACATAATCATAATGAAAGGTTGTTCGGAAAATAAAGCTTGTTTTACCTCGCTAGCTTTCGCGAATAAGCTAGATTTCTTCACGGTTTTGTTTTCCGAAACCTTTGGCGGGATCTTACTCACGTGCTTACCTTTCTCGTGATGGACCGTAGTATCCACAACACTTACATTACCTTCCTCCTTTTGTTTCTCTCGAAGTTTTTGATCTTGGAAAATTTCTTGAGGAGTCATCGGGAGTAGAACGATTTTCTTACCATTGAACACGAAGGAGTGTTTGTTCGTGAGACCGTCATGAGTTACCTTCCGATCAAATTGCCATGGTCGGCCTAAGAGAATGTGCCCAGCTTCCATCGGGAGCACGTCGCAAAGGATCTCGTCTCCATAACTTCCTATCGATAAAGGAACAAGGACTTGTTTTGTTACCTTCATGTGGCCGACATTGTTCAACCATTGGAGATGGTACGGTCTAGGATGTTTTTGTTCCTCCAAGTTCAGCTTCTCCACAAGAGTCGTGCTTGCCACGTTAGTACAGCTCCCACCATCCACGATGAGACTACATACCTTTCCTTTCACGCGGCACCTTGTGTGGAATAGGTTCTCTCGTTGTTCTTCCTCCTTGGACCTGTCATGAACAAGTAAAGAACGTCTAGTAACGAATAACTCACCTTGTTTGGCTATTTCCGCGGGTTCCTCCACACTAGACAGATGTTCCTCATCGATTTCCTCATCGGTTTCAATCTCCCCATCTTCCCGTAGTACCATGGTCCGTTTGTTTGGACAAGCGTTGGCATAGTGCCCCTTTCCTTGGCACTTGTAGCATCGGAGATCTTGATTCTTGTGGGAACTCTCACCTTTCTCATTAGGATTCCTCGGAAATGTCGGAGTAAAAGACTTAGACTCGGTTCCCGGCTTCACATCCATTCTCGGCTTAAAGCTTGATTTCTCATCTCGGGAATAGCTTGATTTCATACCGGTTCCGAAAGATCGGATGTTACCTTTTCGCTTGAGTTGCTGCTCGATCAGAACGGCCTTATGGAGCATGTCTTCTAACTCCACGTAATGTTCCATTTCCAAACGGTCTTGAATCTCGCGGTTCAAACCACTTAGAAATCGTGACATGGTAGCTTCTCTATCCTCGGTAACATTAGCTCGTATCAATAGAACTTCCATTTCTTGAAAGTAATCGTCGACGCTTCGACCTCCTTGAGTTAACTTCCTCAACTTACTATGTAGCTCACGGTGATGATGACTAGGAACAAACCGTTTCCGCATGATCGTTTTCAACTCGTTCCAAGTTTCCACCGGATACTCTCCATTACGTCGTCGCGATGTGACAAGTTGATCCCACCAACTAAGAGCATAGTCGTAGAATTCCGTAGCCGCAACACGTAACCTTTGAGCTTCCGTGTACTGGTTACAATCGAACACAAGCTCCACTTTCTTTTCCCACTCCAAGAAGGCATCCGGATCATTTTTCCCATGAAAGGAAGGGATCTTAAGCTTAAGACCACCGAGATTATCGGCGTCTCTACCGTGCCTAGGTCTCCTTTGGCTACTGCGGGATGAGTGTCCATCCGAGTCATGCCGTCTCCTAGTTTCCCTAGCACGTTGACGTCGTCCCCTATCTTCATTAGGTGAATGATCTTCGTAGTAGTTATCGTTGTTTCTCCTTTGGGTTCGGTTTTGCTCTTGCCCCTCGGGAACATTTTGCGGTTGATTTTGTGCCCATAGAGCACGGTTGAGTTTCTCATTCATCTCCTGCATCTCAGTAACCATCATCCGTCTCATACAATCCGTAATTGCATGTATTTGAGCGGCATTCAAACCGGCTTGGCTAAGCGGGTCGTTTGGATCTTGTGGGTTGTTTTCTTGATTGTTGTTTTGTGCCATGGTGACCCAAAATAGAACAACAGCAAGTTAGTAGGGTAAAACAAATTCAAACGATGATTGAAAGTATCAGAAAAGGAAAAGAAATCGCTTAGTCTTTTGAATGTTTTTTCGGCGATTTGAATCCCTCGGTTAAATCCCACGATTGGAATTTTCCCCGGAAAATCCCTCGGATTTAATTTTCCCCGGAAACTTCTCCTCGGTTTGCTGTTTCCCCCCGGGAAATCCCACGGACTGATTTTTCCCCGGAAAAAATTTTCCCTTCGGTTCCTCGGATTGGTTTTCCCTCGAAAAAAACCCCTCGGTTCCTCGGATCGATTTTCCCCTCGGAAGAAAAATCCCTCGACTCCTCGGATTCCACGGATTGCTGCTCTTGTTTCCTCGAAAAAATAATCACACAAACACAGATTTAAATTGTTCTAAGAATCAAACACAATCAAACCACAATATTTTTTTTTTTTTTTTTTTTTTTTTTGAAAAGATCGATTAAAAAAAATTATGAAATTTTTTTTTTTTTTTTTTGATTAACGATGCAACTAGACAACCTAACAATGATCTAAATGCAAAAATTTAAATTAAAACACTACTGCAATTAACCCAGAAAAAATCGATGAACAAAAAAGAAGATGAACGGTTTTTTTAATGCAAAAATCGAAAGAGATGAACTAGAGATGGAACGAATTTACCGGATTGACTTGAGTGTCTCTGATACCACTTAATACGCCCTTGACCGCAAGATCTCTCAAGTGCTGGGTAGATTCGATGATTTGGATAATCCTTGAAATAATTCCCGAAAGAATTAAAACAAGGCGGTGATGATCTCGGCTTGGAAACGTGGAGTAGCTAGAAAGGCGTGGGAATCACTCCCGAAAATCCTTTCGAAAACAGACTCACTATTGACGCTTCTTCACGGGGATCGGTTGAATGGCGACTCAAAGGATGGCGGAAGAATCCTTTGACAAACCCAACGATTAAATCTCGGAATCACTCTAAGAAATAATCGAAGTTGTTCACGAAGAACTCAAGAGAATCTCTCTCTAGAACTCGACAATGAAAGAAGTTTTTTGATTAAAATGATTGTTGTTATTCAAATGAAAATTACATAGTTTAAATAAGCAAAGGGAGATAAAGAGTTAAGTCTTTCTCGAAAATGAGAGAAGACTTCTCGAAAAATGAGAGAAGAAAAGTCTAGAAAATGACAGAAATTAAATGCTGAAATTTGACTAAGAAATTCGGATGTCCCTTGGTCTTCTTGAGGGAAAAGTTGAGGGAAAACTTGAGGGAAATCCGTTGAGGGAAAATGCTGCGGGAAATTGCTGAGGGAAATTGCTGAGGGACACGCTGAGGGAAAATGGACTTGAGGGAAGAAGTGTTCCGAGGCCTCGTTAAAAACCTTGTCACGTAAAACCCATTGGGCAAAACCGGGACTAAGGAAAAGAGCACACTCGGACTTGTATCGAAACCAATGCGGTTCGAAGCACTTCCTCCTCCAAACCCACGGTCTCATGCACGTGTTGAATAAGTCCTCCTAATGCCTCCTTGAGCTTCTTCGCCTTAGCTCTCGTCAATGGTCCTTCCGGGATGTGCAAAGCTTCCTCGGGTTCAAGCTGCTCCTCGGCAAGTGTTTCCTCGGCTAAGTGATTAACCTCCGTTGTGTCGTCTAGGATCATATCAGAGAAGATTGGATCCAGTCATCCAAATGTTCCCATATGATGTGGAGTTATTGGTTAAGCTAAAATAATTTAATTAGAGAAATTTAGATTGTGAGTTAAGCCCCCTGTAATAGTTTAATATTCTGCATTTGTTTCTAGCAACAATGAGACATTTTGTGTGGAAGACAAAACAAATATCCTGGACTCAAGCTTAACTCTGTATATCCTGCCCTCATTTTCAGTTTGTTTATTTTTTTTAGACTGGTTTGTTACATCCATGATGTTTATTTAATGAGATTGTGTTTGGCTTTTACATATAGGTCAGGAATATACATTGCACAGCTATGTATAATTATAAATGTATGTATAGTTCAGGCGATACAATAGAAACAATAGGCCTGCAACTATTGACCTTAATTAATAATATACAGCTCTTTGCCCAAGCAAAGCTATGTACACATCACAAACTGTGCAAAAACTAGAGCTAGAAGAATTAACAACAGGTGACTCAGAACAAAAAAAGACAGAGGAGAATGCAGCAGAGGAAGAAGATGGATACCCGATGCAGAGATTTCTCTAGCTGCACCATTCTCTGGTTGTTGGATCGCGCGTTTTGGTAAGGATGAGCCAAAGTGTTTGTAAGTGTTCCAAACATCCTCGTGTAGACCATGTCCCCTAACAATCCAATTACCGGGTACAAGAAACTCATCATGACTGCATTGGCGAGATCAGTTGATGATTCCGTTGCAGCGAAGCCACCGTAATGACGAGGAGACTGAGTTTGATGGTGATGTTGCAAGCTCGGGTTGAGAGATGAAGCTGAATGGATCAGATTGTTTAAAGGGGATGAAGCCGGTCTTTGGGGGATCACCGTAGTTTCTGCAGAGGATGAAGAAGACATGCCTCTTCCGTAAAGAGGAACCAATGAACCGATGGAGATGTTGGATTTGCAGACAGGGCAGTTTTGCTGTTGAATAATGGAGACAGAGGATGATTTTTGCGCATCTAACCATCTGTAAATGCAAGGCCAGCAGAAAAGATGCCCACACAGAGTGACGACTGGATCGTGTGCAGTGTCTAGACAGATGTTGCAATCGAAACAGCCACTTTCGTTAGAGTTAACTTCCGTTGGGACCGTGATGAGGTTAGGCTTTTGTGTCAGCACAGAACCATCACCATGTGCTCGTTGAGCATCAAATCTGAAGAAGTTGCCTTCCATGGGGGTAGAAAGATCCTGATTCAGGGAAAACACTATAAGGTCATAAGCTAACTATCACTCTCACTAAACGGTATGCATAATATGCACAGGACTTTACGAACAGAATAGCCATAAAACTCTTGATATTGAAAATACCACTGATCCACTAGAGAGACGACTTTAAGGTTCAAAGAAAATATACAATGATAGGTAACTGAAGAGCTCACAAGATGCAGAGATTCACAATACAGTCATGCTAAAGAATTCGTGTGTCCGGTAGAATAAAGCACAGAACTTTATGAGAACCCAGCAGCCAAAAAAAACTTTATGAGAACCCAGCAGCCAAAAAAAACTCTGGAGGGTGAACATAGCTCCAACTCAGAAAAGATACCAAGTTACGTCACTTAAGAGCTCACAAGAGGCAAGAGAGATTCATCAACGGAATCTAGTAATCATACAAACTTAAATGCATATCTTGACTTTATGAATTCTGTGAAGTGGTGATTTTTAGATTCATCAAACTCAGAATTAGATGAAAGCAAACGAGATGTTAAAGATAATGTCGAAAGATTGATCTGATTTGACTAATAATGTCGAAAGATCAAAAACCCTAAGCAAGTCAATCACAATGCAAAAATTATGATCATATGGTTCGGAAAAAAACTTCAGATTAGGGAACCAAGAAACTACATTTACGATTCCAAGCAAATCATTAACGATGAAATTTTCATTCGAATTATGGGAAGAAAAAAAAAACCGCAAATTTATTTTTCCTAAATCCAGAAAATTGGAGGATTACCAATCGGATGAGAATGGATACTGATAAATCCTCAGATTACATTCATCGAAACCGGCAAAAAAATTTGCAGAAACCAACAACCACGAGAGAACTCACCGTGTCGGAGATGAACGAAGACGACGACGATTATAAAAGCTCGAAATCGCGCAGGAGAAGGCGGAAGATGAGGAATCTCAGATTTTGAGAGAGCGAGAGGTAGAGGTGGTTTCAACGTACGCTTTAATATTATGATCGATAATTGTAACGACCCCAGTTTTTCAACCCGGTCCGGTTTGTTTTTCAATTTTCCAATTTCGGGGTATGTGCGAGACGTAGAAGATTAAATTAAATAATTTTTTCATAAATTTGGATAAATTTCAGGTATCGAAATCGACATCTATCTGAGCAAAACCGAACCGAACCCGATTCGGAAAAGAAAATACACGAATGGGTTCTAAATTTCTAAAATTTGAAAATTCGAAAGAACTGATCCGAACCTAAACAGATATATGAATTTTCATGCCTAACTTATGATATGGTTTTTTTTTTTTTTTTTTTAACTTATGATATGGTTGTTCTAGAAGTACATGGTAACATCTGACCCACATCCAGTTGGTCAATCACGTTTCACACGGCGATCTGAGTGGCTGCATGATCGAGGGATCTGGGTGTTTCAAAAAGTGCTTTGAAATTTCTTTTAGTAAAACAAATTTATGCATTATCCTCCAGGTTGGCACTAGAGTGATCGATCCTGACACTTTCGTTCGTGGAGAGAGAGAAAACCAAAATTTAGGGGATGAATGAATGGATCCGATATATTTATATTTATATATAGAGAAGTCTAAAACATTTATATATAGAGAAGTCTAAAATTTGAAGAAAACAAACAAATTTATCCCTTAAAAGGAAAATAAAAAATAGAATAGAGTATTCTAGAGGAGGATGAATAAAAATGAAATATTTGGTAGAAAAAATAACCCGAAAATATATAAAAAAAATTGAATTGAACCGAGAATTGGAAAAGGGGAAAACAAACCGACCCGGGTCGTTACAATAATGATGTTAGTGATGACCACGAACACGATAATGATTGACGACTTGTTCTTCGTCTTTTACCTTACACCGATATTTGATATATAATTCAATAAAAAAATCTCTTAATAATTACGTATGAAGTCGCTTGAAAACAAAACACTTAAGGATTATGTTAATCATTTTCAGCCTTCCTTGCAAACTTCTAATCATTTTTTTCGGCCAAATTCTTTATTAATTTTCAAAATTACAATCATTATTTACATAAATTTGAAAGAATCTAGGACAACGATAGAACAAACACCATTGAGACAAAACAGTGATTGTCTTTTTGACTAATGTATCTGTGCAAATATTAGTAGATCGATTCCTATAAAAAAAAACGTAATTGACTCCAATTTTTAATAGTAGTAAGGTAGTTGTCATTCCTTTTAATAGTAGTAAGATAGTAAGAGAACATGCAATGGTGAGTCTCTCAAAAAAAGTATCTCAATAAATTGATATTATTAAATTTTAATTTTTTAAAAAGTAAAACCAATAATAAATAGACATGTGGCATGAATATCTCTTATGGATGTCTCAAATGAAACGGTTTCTACACTCTCTCTCTATAAGACACCCCATTGAAGTTGAAGTATTAAATTTGAAACAAAACAAACTATATAAACTTAGGAAAAAACTAAACAGAGCAATATTTTAAATTTAAATTAATAACTAAATTGTTCAAATAACATTATTTAGTTTTAGATCCTACTCAAAACTGATGGTAAATTTTTAATTTGTTACAACAGCATTAGATCTGTTTTTACCAAATTATAATTTACACTGGAAGCCTCTGTCCGAGACAGAAGCTTTCTGGTTTCAATTGCCATCAATGGAATGACTTCTTACTTTCTTAGTAGCTCCAGCTGATTTCAGCATGGCCGGAATTAGTCGCCGCCGTTTCATGCTTTGACTTATTCTTCCGTCGTCTTTTCTTCGAACTCGTTTCTTTTTCCTCTTCATCCACCATCTTCTTGCTCTTCTGCTTCTTCTTTCGAGCCGACGCTCTCGCTTTCTTATGAGGAGTGACTACTACTGGAGTAATGTCTCCATTCGTCGCAATGTTCCCTCTTGGGAACGAGCCTTCCTCATCTTCTTCGAGTTGCCAATTGCAGAAAAGCCCGCCACTGCTTTTGTCGTTACTCGCCATTGGCAATGGCTCTCCAGCTCCGGGAAGCAAGCTGTTAAAAGTGACGTCCCCGTTTTTCCCACCTTTGCGCTCTAACAGAATCCGGTCTGGTCTGATTATTGTGCCGAGAATGCTTCGGTTTGGTCCTAATGCTAGAATAGCTTTCGTGTTTGTTAAAGTAGATAAAGCCATTGCAAAGGCCGATCGAATCTGTATAATGGAAACCGTCATTATGAGTATATGTAATCATCTTACTTTGTTAATAAATTAGAGAAGTGAATAGAACCTGAAAGTAGTTGAATGAGTTCTTGCCAATATCATTCTCTGGTGTCTGATTATTATTCAACATAAACAAATAAAACCAAGTTAACCTTTTGTCAGATACATTCCAAGTTTCTTGTTTATAAAAAAACAAAAAAACAGAGCTCGAATCTGACCTGTGGATCCTCGATAGAGATGAGCCCTGGCCGAGCTGTGTTCAGGAAACTGGAGAGACAACAAAAGAAAAAGACAAAAGCATGTGAATATTAACAGACACAAAAGGTAGAGGTAGATGTTTCAGGGAGTTTAGTTTAGCTGATTAAGATGAGAATCAAGTAATTAAACTCTCCAGTGTCGTTTTAGTTAGTTACCCTTTGTCGAACTTTGAAAAGAAGGAACCTCCGATTTTGCAAGATACACCGACATCTGCGGTGTTTAATTTTCGCCCGTAAAAATCAAAGAATTTAACCTACAGTAAGGAAAAAGAAGAATGATATATTTTAGCCAACAAATGAAGCCAATACAATCAAAAGCTTCAAGTCGCAATGACAAAAAACATACCAATAGAACTCCCAAGTTATGCTCTGGTGGGCTTCGACCATCTTTGAGGTACTGTTTCATAAAAGAAACAAAGATACAAAACAAGCTCAGTTTAGAGATGGTTTTGTTGTTGGAAAGTGAAAGATCTGGTGAATGTGAAATTCAAGTAAACACTTTTACCTTGAGAAATGCAATGAGCATTGCCAGAAGTGCATATGAACCAATTCCACCACTGTACACCTGCAAAAGATATTAAAGACAATTATTGAATGGTTGTCACTGTGAAGAAGGATGCGATATATTAGAGAAAATAAGACTATTTCCAGACCTCATTGAGTTCTCTCTGCTGTAGAAATGCTTTCAAAATTAGACATAATGGTCGTAGAGGAGGCAACCTTAATACAGCATCCTGAAAAATAATCCAAGATTTATCATGAGATTACATAGCTGGTAAAAAGTATTATTCAGCTGAAATTTTGTGAGAAATATCTTGAGCAACAAGACCATACAACAGTGGAATAAAGTTCACCAAATTAGAAATATACTATCACAAACCTGTATAAACTCAGCTGCCTTTGGCCCATTCTCCATATCAAAACTGCGAAGCCAGTGCCAAACTTAATAATTCATACTAACTAAATCCACAAAGTCATATGTGTGAGTAAATATTTTCTGCAATTACAGAGCTTTCCTATCAAGCATAAACCACAAAGCTTTTGTTGAGGATATTCAATAGGCTAAAAATTCTCAGTCCCCTCCAAACTTTCTAAGAAATCACCCTGCTTACAAACTATTTAAGGAAAAAGCAGACCAGGTCTGAAAGGGAAGCTAGGCAGGTAAATAGGAAATTATTAACCTTAGATCAAACGAAATACTGCTTTTCTTCTCGACAAACTTGATAATTGGTACACGAGCCTTAGCAATCACCTGCACATTCAAAAAGCTAATTATGAGACACGGTCTCTCTGAGATACTACTGCCATGTAATAAAGGAAAGTCAAAGATACCAGAATATTCTTTGCAATTCCCCTTTGCGACAATGCCCTGGAGAGTGCTCGTAGACCTAGTTGAGGATTTGTGATACCTGATTCCAGAATGACCACCTTTATATACAACCAAAAGGAAAAAGATTTAGAAATGAAAAATCTCTTCAAACACAAAACTTTACAGGCAACTAACTTTGGCGTATCAAAAACAGTACTTCTGAAATAGACAGTATCTTCAGATGATACTGTCTATGAGGCATGGATCTACACGTTAAGACTCGTTTTTTAAGACTCGTTTTTAAAAAAGTGCTAAAGCTCTCTAAGGCATTTGTTAAGTTACATCAAACTTCCTTATTCTTGTTAATTATCATCACATAATCAACCAAACAAAAGACGCGATTATACTTACATCAATATCACTTGTTGGAAGATAAAGTCCCGTCCTGTATGATCCGAAAACCTCGACCTGCAACAGAGAATTCGGATTCGAAATTAAAAGGATACTCAGAGAGAGTAAACTTGAGGTTTTCAAAAGGTTGTATGTAACCTTGCAAGTCGGCCAGATATATTGAATAACACTTCTAACACTGTCCATTGCTGCATCACGCTGCGCTTTCTCTTCTTGAGTTGGTAACAAAAAATCGCAGAAATCTACAATCTCTGCAATATCATAGACCGAAACAGTGAAGTTTCTCAGCAAGTTTCAATACCAATTAGCTACTTCAACAAAGCAATCGAATCAACTTTGGAAGGATATTTGTTTCCACATTACCTTTATGCAATTGAAGCATTGGGATCTTAGAACAGCTGTTCTCACTAAACCAGTTAGTCTCTAATCTGCGTTCCTCAGCTTCTTTGTCTTTCTTCCTCTTTCTACTCTTCTTCGACGCCACAACCGGCGTCACAAATTCGCCGCCGTTCTCATTCGTCCCGGCGTCGACGTCCAGTGAGAAGAAATCGACCGTATCTGATTCCACCGGCGTGGTATCGACGGTGAGATCAGAAATCTCGTTGCGGAAAACAGAATAGAGGTGAGATTCGTCATGCGGTGGTGGAGATTGATTCAACGGCGGCGATTGATTCGAATCTGAGAAAGATAGTGGGGTAAGAGTATCGTATACAAAAGCTGGAGCTTCCGTCTTAGCTTGAGACTCCATTGGAGATTGACGGAAGCTAAATCTGGGGTTTAGGGTTTCGAAGCCGCCGGGGACGAGATACAAAACCAAAAAAATTATGTCCGAAAAGAAAAAGTAAACAAGAGGAAAAAAAAATTAATAATTTAGAAAAAAGGGGAAAAGAGAATTTGGGGAAAATTAATTTATAATTATTGTTTTTAAGAAGAGTATTATATGTCGAATATCCATGGCTCATTGTCGAAGGTTTTCAAAACTAAACTCTGCAAAACGCATTGACAACTTACAATTCGAACTCGAGGTCGCATTACTATCTTCAGGATCTCATCGCCGATCTATTCCTCAATTACGACAACAACTCTCTCAAGCTTATCGGGACGAAGAAACCTATTGGAAACTAAAAAGTCGCAATTCATGGTTGTGTGCTGGAGACAAAAACACTAAATTCTATCATGCTTGCACAAAAGAACGATATTCACGAAATTGTATCCAATCAATAAGTGATTCCTTTGGACAAATTTATAGGGGAAACCGAGAGGTTGGAGAACACGCTCAAGAGTTTTTCAAAAATATTTATAAGTCTGACAATCAAACGTTCTTGCCATCAATTTTTTCGGAATTTAAACCATCTGTTACGGAAGATATAAATCAGCAAATCACAAAAGATTTCACAGCAGAAGAAATTTATGAAGCAATCTGCAGCATTGGAGCAGACAGAGCGCCAGGACTAGATGGTTTAACAGCAAGATTTTATCAAGAATGCTGGAATATTGTTGGGAAAGATGTAATATCTGAAGTTCAATATTTCTTTAAAACATCTAAATTGCGGCCTAGTGTGAATCACACAAACATATGTATGATCCCAAAAATAAAAAAGCCAACTACTCTATCTGACTATAGACCAATTGCCTTATGTAATGTGCTCTACAAAATCATTTCAAAACTTTTAGTGAGGAGATTAAAATCGTATCTGAATCAAATTGTGTCTGAATCTCAAGCAGCATTTATACCTGGCCGATTGATTACGGATAATGTTTTAATCGCGCATGAATTAATGCATTCCTTGAAATCAAGGAAACGCGTATCACAAACATATATGGCCATCAAAACAGATATGAGCAAAGCATATGATAGGGTAGAATGGCATTTTCTAGAAAAAACTATGCGTGTTTTTGGATTTTCTGAATTGTGGATCGGTTGGATAATGACAATGGTTAGAACTGTCAGCTATTCAGTATTAATCAACGGAAATCCACAAGGATTCATTTCTCCAGAACGAGGACTTCGACAAGGAGACCCTTTATCACCATACTTATTTATTTTGTGTGCGGATGTAATGAGTCACCTACTAGATGTTAAGGTTCGAAAAAAACAAATCAATGGCATAAAGGTTGGTAACGGCGTACCGTCGATTACACATCTTCTTTTTGCTGATGATTCCCTATTTTTCTGATTGGCTATTTTTCTGTATTGCCAATCAGAAAAATTGTCGGGCTATAAAGGAAGTTTTCCAAATATATGAACAATGCTCTGGACAAAAAATTAACCAAGAGAAATCGATGATAACATTTGGATCTCGCATACCGGGTGATAAACAAGAGAGATTGAAGAGAGAGCTTGGTATTATTAATCATGGAGGAGGTGGTAAATATCTGGGATTACCTGAACAATTTGGAAGGAAGAAAAAAGAAATGTTCAATAATGTAATCAACCGAGTAAAGGAGCGAACTTCATCGTGGAAAGCAAAGTTTTTATCTCCGGCGGGTAAAGAAGTGTTATTAAAATCAGTAGCCATTTCTATGCCGGTTTATTCCATGTCGTGTTTCAAATTACCTCAACAAGTAGTCTCAGAAATTGAAAGTACACTTATGCGATTTTGGTGGGAGAAAAGTTCACAAGATAGAGGAATTCCATGGGTGGCGTGGAAAAGACTACAATACTCAAAAAAAGATGGTGGACTAGGATTTAGGGACCTAGCTAAATTCAATGATTCTCTACTAGCTAAACAAGCTTGGAGACTTCTTACAAACCCATCATGTTTGTTTTCACGTCTATATAAAGCTCGTTATTTTAAAGATACACATTTATTCGACGCTAAAGCTAGGCCATATCATTCTTTTGGATGGTCCTCACTTCTAGAAGGTATTAACCTTTTAAAACAAGGTACTCGCACTATAATTGGTGATGGATGTGATACAAGAATCTATAAAGACAATTGGCTTCCGACTCATCCCCCCCGACCAGCCATCTCGGATAATCCCATTTCGGATTTACGAGTCTCGGACTTAATTAACCTTTCAAGTCATACGCATTCTTGGAGTGACATTGCTTTACAAAATAACTTGACGGCAACCGACCAAGAACTTGCAAGATCTCTTTATCTAAAACAACAAAAAGGACAAGACAAGATTAAATGGAATTACACAAAGTCTGGGTCTTATACAGTTAAATCGGGTTACTGGTTAGCTAGACATATTACCCAACTTCAGAATAATTTACCCCCAATTCCCAATGGCGATCCAAGTTTAAAAACAAGAATTTGGAATCTTCAAATTATGCCAAAACTAAAACATTTTCTTTGGAGAGTCCTCTCTGGAGCCCTTGGAACTGCATCAAGATTAATTTCTCGTGGTGTGTGTATAGATAGTACTTGTCAAAGATGTTGTACTCATCCAGAAACAATAAACCACATGTTATTTACATGTCCTCTATCAACATCAACTTGGCGAGTTTCAAATTTGCCAATAACATGCTTAAAATATCCATCACAAAATCTTGAGGAAAATATTAAAAATATTTTGGATATTCAAAATAACCCGGATTTAACAAAACAACAAAAGTTTATGCCTTTTTGGTTAATGTGGCGAATTTGGAAGTCCAGAAATAACTTAATATTCCAAAAAATTCGCATTAAACCGAGAAAAGATGTTTCATATGCTATGGCAGATGTGAATGAGTGGATTGAGAATTTGATATCAGATGTGGATAATACCATTCAAAATGGATCAGTTCGTCAACATCAATCAACATCATTTTGGAATCGACCAATTATAGGGTCACTAAAATGTAATTACGATGCAGCTTACAACCCAAATACAAGAAGAGTAATTGGAGGGTGGATTGTTCGTGATCATCATGGTTTCGCTAAATTTTGGGGTTCAAGCAACTTAACGACGGCTATTTCTAGTCTAGAAGCTGAAGGAAAGGCTCTTCTACATGCGATTCAATGTGTGTGGATTCTTGGTTTCAAATCGATATGTTTTGAAGGAGACTGCAAAAACTTAGTAGATATACTACAAGGATCTCATCAAGATATAACAATTATGAATTTGATCGATGATATTAATTTTTGGCGATCGAAATTCAACAGTCACTCAATTTCTCATATTAATAGACAATCAAATGAGGCTGCTCATCTACTAGCACAAAAAGGACCTCCTAATAATATTTATTTCTCAAATTGTATTTATCCACCTTTATGGTTAACAAACACTTTGTATTCAGATTTTTCAAATTCAAAGTAATAAAGTTTAATTTTGTCGAAAAAAAAAAAAAGAAGAGTATTATAAAAATTTCAAAAAATTAAATAATGTAGCAAAATGGTACCTTTTTATTTCATAATGTAATTTTAAGTTTATTTAAGCAACAACAACAAAATGGAAAAATAAATAAAAATTGTATGCATAATGAATGAAGGTTTGGTTTTTTTTTTTTTTGTCAACAGCCTTAATATCTATTCCGATTCGGTGAACCAAATCGGTGGTATCGAGTTTACATAAGTGAAATCTGATGGGTAGACGCGAGCACCTCGTGCTAGCTTGTCTGCCACTGTATTGCTCGCGCGTGGGATGTGCGTGATTGAGAAAAAGGTGAATACCTCCTTGCTCCTCTTGAACTCCTCCAAATGTAGTGTAAAAGCCGGCCACTCCTTGGGTGTAGACACCATCTTCACCAACTCTGAGCAGTCCGTTGCAAAGGCTATCGCCGTCTTGTGATTTGCAATCATGCAATGCATCGCCCAGATGAGCGCTTCCAATTCTACGTGCAGCGGGGATAAACTTCTTCGCAGATTACGGGACCCCATAATTACTCCTTCGACTCCCTCCTGAAAGCATAACCATCCTAGACCCGAATAGTTATCCGTTTCCTTCCACGAACCATCAATATAGCATGTCAGTCCATTATATTCATCTTGTTGACCCGTATTATGACCGATTTGTTGGAAAGTTGTGTCTGGTTCACTATACTGTGCCGTTTCCCAAGTTATTGATTCTGTTTCCGCTATCCGCAGAATCTCTTCTGGATTTCTATCCACATTTGAGAACACCTTGTCGTTCCTTGCTTTCCAAATATTCCACATAATCCAAGGAAACATTGTATTCCTTTCCTCTTTTGGGAGTCTCCAAAAGAGATGATCCAAATTGGAGAAAACCGATGTCATTGGGAAAACCCTCGGGGCCGATGGAATATGAGAGAGTGCCCATGTTTGTAGCGCTGGTGGGCATTCAAACAGAACATGGTTAATCGTTTCCCCTTCCGCTCCACATCGAGGACATTGTGTATCACAATTTATTCCTCGAGCGCGTAAATTTGCTGAAACCGAGAGACATCCCGAAATGGTTTGCCAAATGAAATGTCGCAATTTCGGTGGACATGTTAATTTCCATGTGTGTGCCTGTAATTTCTTAATATCCGGACCGTAAAAGTAATTTCCGCCATTCTCTGGGTTTTGTTGTTCAATATGGTATCCCGACTTTACCGTATATTTTCCTGTTTTTGTATAGTGCCAACCAAGAGTGTCTGGTCGATATGTGCTGCTGATGGGTATACCGCGAATAATTTCCACATCGGCCGGGTCGATAATTGCATTTATCAACTCCCAATTCCACGTTTGTGTCGCTGGATCAACCAAATGATTGACCCTAAGATTGGGGTAATAATTATACCCTTTACATATTGCTGACCTCGGGGGAGAAGATGGTATCCAAGGATCATTCCATACTGAGATGGAGCCACCTGAACCAACTCTTTTGATGAGCCCTTTTGAAACCAGAGGTCGAGCCGAAATAATACTCCTCCACCCGAAGGACGGGGAGTATGATCGTATAGGATCTAATGGGTCTGTGTTCCGAAAGTAACGACCCTTAAAAACTCGAGCAAATAAAGAATCCGGTTTTTCCATTAACCGCCATAGTTGTTTTGCCAGCAGTGCCGTGTTAAATTCCTCTATTGTTCGGAAACCAATTCCGCCATCTGATTTGCTCCGACACATCTTCTTCCAAGCCATCCAATGCATCCCTTTTTGGTGTCCGTCGGAACTCCACCAGAAACGCGCTGCCGCACTAGTTAGTTTTGCAGTAATAGACTTGGGTAGTCGAAAGCATGACATAACGAAAGTCGGCATAGCCGAGGCTACCGATTTAAGTAGAACCTCTTTACCCCCTTTGGTTAGTAGCCTTGATGTCCATCCATTAACTCTGTCATTATGTCTTTCGACGACGTGCTCGAGCAATACAGTGGGCAAACATATTTGTTATGGTAAAGAGGCAGACAAGCACGCACGTCGTCGGCAAACAAATTTGTTATGGTTAACAAACACTTTGTATTCAGATGTTTGGTTTCGTTTTGTACAAATTTGTATGTTTTTTTAATATTGAAATCTAATATTAGACTTGTTCCAATGCGAATGTGAAACTTTTTGAATTATTACATCTATGTATACATGTTTCATTGAGACATCTTGGGCTAAAGAGGAGGACTTTATGTTTTTTTCTACTAAAATTACTCCTACAAACTTATATTCCTCTAAAACCAATTCTCATAACCCTGGACTCACCTTAACTTACACAGGTATATATATATATATATATATATATCACTCTCTTCTCACTGGCAATGAAGATGATCTCGAGAGTGGTTCCATAGTTTCTGTTCTTAACTCTGGGGTCGTTGCTGAAGATATGGAGGCACACGGTCGAAGAAGAGGTGTTCCAACTCTACTTGAAAATTCATTAGGTACAGAAACAGATGCGGTACGAGGTTGGATAGGCTGCAACTCAAGCTCAATACCTTGTTGTTGTTGTTGTTCTGGATAAGGTTCCGCAACATCAAGCACCTGATGATCATATTCTTCAATTGATGCAACCGTGCTTGTTTCTGTTCTAACAGTTGAATCATCGCCGTAATACCCGTGTCTTCTTTTCTTTCTGGTTGCTTTTCCCCAACCGCCAATCGTGTCTCTTATCCTCTGAGGTATCAGAGCCGCTTTATAGTTCGTTCCCATCTGGAATCAAACAGATGAAACAATCCATTACCTTCCGAGGAGTTTACGGAAACTGTCAAAAGTCGAAAGCTCCAATGGACTTTCTCAATTACCTGAGCGACCAGTGCATATAGTGGCAGTGTGCTATAGCTGCAAAGAAACTGTCCAGCAAACCTACAACGAGGACATAAATCAAACTATGATATATATGCGCAGGCCCGGCCCTGAAATTTTGGGAGCTCAAGATTAATTTTAAAGTTTTTGTTTTTTGGGGCCAAAAAAATGAAAAAAAAAATGGGGGCCAGAGGCCAATGTTTCATCACGCATGGCTCAGGGCCGGCCATGTATATAAGCAACAGTCTCGAGGCTATACATCGGGAAGGGGAAAAAGTTTCATTACCCTAAAATAAGTCGGAAGTAAACAAGGAGATGATTCTTAAGGAAGCAAGAGTTGTAACCAAACTGCCACTGAAAAAACAAACAAAAAATCAAGAACAAATGTATTGTAAGCTCCAAAACCAATTTTAAAGTGTGCAAAAGATCAATGTATTATATGGTTCATTTTTCATACCCAGAACCAGAAGAACGAAGCCAGTTCAAACGAATTCTGTTGTAGACGGAAAGCAATTAGACCGGAAAATTGGTTCGGAGCAAAGGACGTTAGTAAAGATTTTGCAAACCTGGAATAGAATGAAGTGGATAAGTGACAAGAGTAGTTCTGGTTTATTGAACCAGAAAAGTTCATCCCGAGGTCTCAGCTTAACTCCGGAAGGATATTCCGTTAACCCGGCATTCTCCAATGCCAAAGTTGCTATTACGTGTTGCAGCTTGGCACCAACCAGAAGAACAAGCTAATAAAATGGGATTGAATTTTTACTAAGCTGCAATGTTTCAAAACAGAAAGCGGAAGTGCTGAAATGAAAATGTAGTTTCTTACAGTAACAGGAATGATTGCTATCCAGAAATAGAGATTCGATCCTGCAGTATCAAGAGGCAAGATTTAAAACTAAACCTTATAATATGAAGAGTTCTCACAATTGAACTAAAATAGAAAAACAGAAATTATGATCATCTGTCTTTTGGTTTAGACATGCCTTTTATGTTAAAGAGCATGAAAGCAACTACGAACCCCCAAAGCGGCCCACTGCAGAAGATCATTGAAGCGAATTTGCTCAGTCAATAATCAATGCATCCATTTATCCAAAATTATTTGTGATACATAAAATTAGCATAGTGACTTGATATATATAAAGCTAAGTGGATATACCAAACTATGTTTCTACAAGATAAGGTAGCTCACCTTACACCAACGATCCTTTGGAACTCTTCCTCCATAGAACGAATCATATAGCTGTGAAAATCGTACTTTAATGTGAGGTGGTGATTCTGTTCATAAAAGAAAAAAAAAAAGAAAAAGGAAACAGCACCATTTATATATTGTTGTAACATTATTTGTCATTCATCATTAGTTGAAAACGAGAGTGGAAAGAGCAAACATTCATATGGCATAGAGTATCACCCACCACAATGAATCCCTTTCGGAGTGTAAGATAGTCAGAACGCACAACAGAATGTCCGAATTGCCGGAAGAAACATGTCTGCAAGCATAAAACGAAGACATATCGGTCTATTGGAACCAATACTTCAAACAACATCTACTCCATGATTTCCAAAATGTTAAATTCCTGGCAACCAACAACATAGCTTGGCACAACCTACCACCCATATAAGCAATCTATTCTTGGCCAGAGGAGCAGATGTATGATACTGGACAAAAGTTGTTTGCCTTCGGAATACTTTTTCCCGTGCCACCGCTGCCACAAAAAAAACAAATAATCGATCTTTTCCCACTTGAGACATGAACTTTTACTGAATGATCAAACCCTTGAACCACATCAATGAACAAACAAACCCAGCACAATGCTAAAGAAACTTGTTAAACAGTATTATAATTATGCCACTGTGAATAAGTAGTAACACCACTTCATCTGTGCTCTTAATTGTATAAATGGGCAGGCGGAATCTTTCGTGCTCACCAGTTAAGCAATCGTGGCGATCCATACGAGCTACATCTTCCCAGATCCTCCAACTATGAATCTGGATAGAGAAGCAGGCCAATAGGAAATGTTAATAACAGAGTTTCTTCCCAGAACAAGACAGAGAAGACAGCACACTATCAAACACAAAATAAAGAGAACTTCAGCTGAAGAAAAGGTACTACCTTGACGATTGCAAGGAGCATGGTCAAGCAACTGTAAGTTACATGTGTAACTGCCATTATAAAGATGAAGCGATGCAACTGTTCCAGGCCTTCGTATGAAACAAAGGGCTCATGTCCCTGCGAGATTGAATGTAGTCCCTAAGAAATGACCAGCAGATTCTAGTGGCTAAAGATTTCTGTCACTAAAATTCTATTCATGAATCTACCTCGCTGCAAGTAGCATGGTTAACGCCTTCCAGCCTTCTCCTAAAGATGTTGAAGAAGAAGGATTTCGTTAAGAGATTCCGCTTGACAGATGAATCGTTTTCAAGCTCCTCATCAATCTCAGATCGTGTACAGGGAACAAATCTGTCGTTGTAGAAACTTGAAGGGACACATATGTTGGCTATTGTGCTAGAGGTAGCTGTAAGTAGAAGTGATATGAAGCCAAGAAGCATCAACTCTGAAAAACAAATAAGATTTCAAACACACAGGAAACATTTAGGAAACCAAACACGCAAACACACACGAAAAAAAAAACCTTGTTTCATCTTCTCCAATGCAGCAAACAAAGGTTTCCTCTTTGTCTTCCTTAACCACTGTTATAAAACGATTTAGAAAAGGTTCAAGATCATGAAAAAAATGATTCAATGGAGTATTCAAATGGAGGCTTACTCACAGTGCTAAGACGATAAATGGAACGCTCAACGATCAAAGAAACAACAACGAAGACAGTCAAGACTATAGCAACAGACCAAGTAGGCGATAATGCCAAAGATCTCTCATTTTCTTCTCCTTCTCCCATTTTTTCTTAAATCGGATTCTTGGCCGACGAAAGTTTCAATTTTGGGAAACCAAAATCACATTCCTTGGTTCTATTACCAATGATTTGAGAAATCTGATTGGCTAAGAAAAACTGAGATTCTACTCCGATCGAAACCCAGATTTTTTTTTTTTGAAACTCCTCTGGTAAGAATTTTCGACTCCAATGGAAAAATATCAATCCACCGTACTGTAACGCCGCCGGTATAAATTTCTGTCAGCCGATGACCGGAGCAACTGAAAGTAATGGAGATTCAATCAGTGGCAGAGGAACACCTTGATGAAGAAGCTGGTTGAGAGAGGGAGAGAGAATAATACGAATTTGAATTCTAGAAAAAAATCGAAATTTGTAAAGTTTTCACTGTAGAAAATCTAAAGATGTTCATAAACCTTTCATGTGCAGTTTATGGTTTGGTGTGCTAAGTAAAATTGTTTTTTTTTTTTGTTTTTAGCCGACCAAAGGAAAATAAATAATAAATGTTAACAAGAAAGAAAATAAAAAAAAGGGAACAAACAGGAGGAAAGGTCAGAGGGAAGATTCGACTGATACCGAAGACAACCTTCCTCCACATGATATGATACTCTTCGCTTTTCACTCATATGGGACCCTGCTTACTTTTCACTCTCAAACATCTGATTTTATTATATTTAGTAAACGATTGATACAAATAGTTTTCCAACCAAAACGACGTACCTTCAACTAAAGAAAATATAACATTAGTCTCATGAGTTTTCTTCGAAAGCATATATTTAATTTGATTACGCTCCCGATTCACATGGTTTAAAAAATATATAGAAAACTTTGTGATCCAATGACAAATATCAATTAAAAAATTACTTATCTCTGTATTTTCTGTCATCATATTGATTAGATTTGTCAATTCCAAAGTTATCACTTTCAAACCATATCTTTCTTCGTATCAAATCTTTTTTTTTTTGTCATATGTTGTTATACTGAAATTTCATAAAAAGATTACAAGAACAGGATGTCGAAATGTATGACACCGGAGTCAAAAGCCTACAAATGGAAAACAAAGCCTTAGAGCAGCTCCATTGCTTAAAAGCCCCTAATGGGTTCTTAACTATATTTATAATAGAAAAATTCCAAAAGCAAAAGTTAAGAAACTCTTCTAAAATTGATGCTCCAGGTTCTTAAGAATTTTTTTTTTTTGAATTAACTAAAAAACGTCTAAAAATTTACATTTACTCAAAATTTACATTGTTCTGCTGGTGAAGTAACTTCCACAGTGGCTCCACAGCTTCTTCCCAAGTTTCCCTCATTGCTCCTTTTACTTCCACAGTGGCTCCAGCTTTTACGCTTGCAAAGTAAAACCTTTTCTTCATGCTCTATAAGGCAACCTACAAACTACAATTTCACATAGGAACCTCTTTTAAACCAAACACTTATGATTGACACAAAAACAAAATATTGCTAGTAGAATAAAACAATAGTACACGACTAGCAACATCAATCGTAACCTGTTTAGCACACCAAACTTATTATACAACATCAAAACCTTTTACATATCATATCATACAATCGAGAATATATTACATAGACCACAAACTTATTGAAAAATCTACTCAATTTTCAGCTCAAAAAACTAACCATCAACACTCAAATTTATCAGCCACAAGCCACATATATACACCTAATCTAGAAAATTCAATATAGGATGATCGATTGATAAAACAATCCCTAATTTGCGTGGAAGGTGATAAGATATTACCTTGAACTTGGCTTATTTGGTTGCTTCAGACTCTCCTTAAACCTCTTTGCTTGCTCCTATACAACAATCTATACCAAAACGCCAAAACAATCAATCATCAACATTTGGATTTTTTCAAAACAAAACGTTAAAACAATCCAAAATTAAAACCATACCTTTTGATCGTTAGAGAGATCCATATCAAAATTCTGAGGATATGCAGTGTTCCCACAGAAGAATCTCGTCCTCAAATCAACTCTATTCCTATAAAAAAGATCAATCCCAACATTCAGAGGAGATGAAGCGGATGATCCCCCACAAGAGTCCGATTTGCGGCGGCAGGAATCACGGCTGTGGAGCGGATGATCCGGTGAACATTAATCAGAGCTTGGAGAGGCGAGAGAGAAAGCGAGAGATTTGGGAGATTGGATTCGGGAGAGAAGCGAGAGAGAGAACTTGGAGAGTCAAGAGAAAACTTGGAGAGTCGAGAGAGAAATGTGATTTTTTTGCTTGTCTTAATTTTTTTTTCCTCTCAACCAATGAGAAGGTGACAAAGTAGGGTTTATTAACAATCCCAAAACATCTTAGCTAAGAATCGATCCTTACCAATTTAATTATTTTGGATTTAATTTTAATGTTTAAAAGCTAAGAAACTTACTAAGAAACTTGCTAAGGACCACCGATGGAGCTGCTCTTAGATAAAGGAAACATAAACTCATACATGAGATTTTTACAAACTAAACATAACTCAAAGCAATCACAAAAGAACTTTCACACAAAACCAAATCAATCTCTAAAAAGAGAAAGTACATAAACTCAAACGGACAAAATCAGCCGGAAATCTTGCACTGATCCTTGCAAGGAATACCGCAACCATGTCTGTCTCTATTTATATATGAGCCTTAGGCGAAAAAAAAAAATTTGGCCCTTTTTCAAATAAATTTTTTCTTTTTAGTTTTTTGGGCACTTTTTCTTGAAGATTTTTTTTTAAAAAAAATTGAACCCATGGCAAATGCCTATGTTACCATGGGTCTGAGCCAGCCCTGACCGCAACTTGATATTCTTCTTCTTGAAAAAAAATGAACCAAAACTCATCTGAACCCACCGTCCACGATGACGAAGCTAGAACCACAAAGATTAACACCAATAAAACATAACCAAGAGGAAGTGAAACACCCAGGAATAAAATCCCCTACTCAGACAAACCTTCTTCCGATTGAATCTACATACCGTATCTTACCCACTTATTTTTCACTATTCTATTTATTTCGACCATTTGTTATAAATTGTTCCTATTTATTTTTGGTTCGATTTTTATTTTCCCCTACTCAGACAAACCTTCTCATGTGACTATATAATTGTATACACTGATTAATAAATCAGATGTTATCACTGAACTTTTAATTTTTTCCTCCTCGAAAGTATCGTATAATTAAACAATAATGACGATTAAATAAGCTGTCCAGCTTTTTAAGATACTTAGCTGGAAGTGGGAGCTACCTAATGGCAATAAATGCATTGCAATATGAGGTATTGAAATTCCCGTTTATTTATTCTATTTATATTGTTAGTTCGTTATTATACTCCACTAAAATTGTTAACAATGTTCTATTCCATCCGTTTTATAAAAAATGTCAAAATAAATATATTAATAAGAGGTAAAATAATTTTTTTACCAAGAGGTTGTACTGGAGTAGTTCTCATTTGGGGTGAGTTTCGATTATATTGGTCCAGGTCATGGGTCGAATTCTCGTGGGTGCAGAATTATCAAACTAACTATTGGCCACCTAGGGTGTAACTAGGCGGCCTCACGCCCACTCTAAATATTAGTCTGGACTCGTTAAGAACACGTGATTACTTCCGAATCTAATAAAAAAATAGATTTTTTTGTAAATTTCTTTAATATATGTAAAAAAATTGTAAAATGATACCTTTCTAAAACGGAAAGAATAGTTAAAAAGTGACGTAATCGCTTGCATGGAAAGAGAAAATAGAAAGAGAAAAGCGAAAATCCGCAAGAGATTTCGAGGAGGGCTCCACATTAGTCTTACTTCTACTTTTACAAACTTACAAGTACAAATTTGAATCCATCCATACGTGTGCGTGCATGCCAACAAAATAAATAACTTAAAAACAAAAGGGTTATTTGGGTGAATATGATCAGTTGACCATCTATTTAAGAATCTGACAGTTGACACAGAGAATTTGGGTTTGACTTCGGATGCAGAAATTTATTGGCAGTTTTGCCCCTACCCGAGGTGACGTAGTCACCTTTTTCAGTTTGCGAAAAAAACTGAAATGTCCGACAAGCCACATTAATGCATCTGACAAGAGATATCTTCATTGTCTCTCAACTTGGACGCCGCCTGCAACAAAGATTTTGTGAATCAAAATCTTTGTGTGGTAGATAATAAGCTAAAGGTTAACAGTCATCGAAAACCGAAAATATCCAATACAATTGGTTGTCTTCTTTATTTATGGGGCTTGAGTTACGGATGTAAAGCCAAACAAAAACATTCCGATTCACCTGGTTCAATTCTCATTACTTTGTCTCCAGAGAATTTACTGCAGTGTCCAGCGGTTCTAGAATCGAAGTTATTGACCTTCTGCAAAGACGACAACCGAGGTAGGTAATACTGATATGTACGTTTGCTAACTGGTAATTTGGTTGGCCAACCATGTTTACGGTTTGAAGAGAAAGTTTTTGCTCATTAATAGAGTTATATGTTAACCTGAGTAACCCATCCGAAACTTAAAACCGCGCAGGACCCCGACAATGTCTCTGGTCGTTCGTGTAGTACGTGGCGAATGGAGGAAGCAGAATGATGGAAGTTGGTACCACGAAGCCGCGATGAACACTTTCAACTACTCAGTCCTTATGAAGGAAGGCGAATCGTTTCGAGGCATGGAGGATGCAATCCGGAGGGGGTTGAACCTAGGACCGAGCCTCGAAATGGATATAACATACCAATGGCCCCATTGGATGCTAGGGCCAGATTGGAAAAAATCACCACCGATATATGTTTTGGATGATGCTGATGCATCATTATTCCTAGCAATTAGAGCCGACTTACACGAGGTGTTTCTAAGGGTTAGGGTTCGGGAAACAATACACGAGAAGAACGTTAACTCGATTCGCAGTGCAATTGATGTAAACGCTAATTGCGGACTTCTTAGTGAGGGGGTTAACTCAGTTATATCATATGGAAAGATAATTGACTTAACAGTGCCGAATGCAACAAATGTAACCACGGCCATCGATGTTGAGGCACCTTCGCGGAACAAGGGGAAAGGTATTACACTTAAAACCCAAGATCAGACTGCAAAACTAGTAACATACCGTAATATATTTTTTATAGAGAATCCTTAACCTTGTTAATCAATGGTCGCACAGGTGTTGTCCGAGAAGAAGTTGGCAACATCGAGGAGGTGTGCCGTCGATTGGACTTTAGCCCTAAGGAGAGAGTTTGTCGGGGAAGTG
The DNA here is from genome assembly GCA_002933935.1 of Eutrema yunnanense. Lineage (NCBI taxonomy): Eukaryota > Viridiplantae > Streptophyta > Magnoliopsida > Brassicales > Brassicaceae > Eutrema > Eutrema yunnanense. The sequence goes on along the minus strand of PKML01005267.1, from coordinate 48,193 downwards.
ATATTTCGGTTATCCCGTTTGGGCCTATAACGCAATTATCAAGAAAAACATCGCTGGGTCTACCAAGGGGGATTACAAGTGGCGAATGTTCTAGGGACAAAGGCAAAGATAATACATTAACAAACTTACGTCCTGCTATAACAACTTGCGTCATCCACCTTTTATGTTTATCTGGCTGAGTTGTTTACGATTTCAACAAATGACCTGACAGGAAAAGAAACCCGTTTCGAAGCCGGTTTGGGGGGCCAAAGCAGCTGCCAGAAGCAGACAGATCTCCCACGGAATATTGCGGAGCTTTGGCAGTTATTCCATGGGCCGCCTGGCCCTTTCGGAAGGGCAACAGAAGACGGGGTGGATAATGACCTCACACACCTGATGGAAGGGGAAGACCTAATGGATGTTGATGGAGCGGCGGGTGGGAACAATGTCTCCTCAGCATACAAAGATGCCGGTTTGCAGCTTACTCTTGCAGGAGCATACGTGGAAACAGAGGGTGATGTCAACGTTGTCCCAACACAGCGAGGTGTAATATCTTTGAGCTCTTCCTCGTCGTCGACATCTAACCCTCCTCCAACAAGTACTCACTATAACTCCGAAGAGGACCTCATGGATGCACGCGATGAGGTGGAGATGCGGATATCCCTAGTAGGTAAGAAAAATCAACATGTACTAATAATAGATGAACATATAAATGTGAAAATCATACATGCACATGACCTGTTGATACAGGTGAGGACCTCATAGGACGGTTGTTTGCAGACCCCATTCCAGATGAGGCGGTGGCTGAGACATTTGAAAACAGAAGGGAAACCAGTGAGCGTGCGCATGTGGTAGGTGTATTAGACAGGAGTGTGGCATTAAGGGCAGAACTAGGGATTTCGAACGTTGAGATTGGGTCAACTTCAAGGGGACCACTACGACCAAGTTCCGGTGCTCCAGAGAGAAGGCAATACCCACTTTCATTATCCGGAAACCCAGTGATAATGACCTATCAACCTAATGTTAGGGGAGACGCGAGAGTGGAACCAGCTTTGCACGATAGGGATGCCCCTCCATACTTTGACGACCCCATAAACGAAGGTAAAACGGACTTGGATGACATGTATGTTTATAATCCACTATTACTGTGTTATGCTGAAAACTAAGCTCGACATTGTTAATACATTTGCCTTTATTCAACTGAAGTTACCATACTGAGTTAACGGAATATTGTTAACGTCCAGATCCGTTGGCGCGCGGTCTACGGGACATTGATTACGAAGGGGATGAAATATATGTTGGGCGGCTTTTTAAGACACAGGATGACTGCAAACTAAAACTAGCTCTACACGCAATTAACCGCAAGTTCCATTTTACATACGTACAGTCATGTCCCGGGAATATCATAGTGGTGTGCGTAGGAAGCACGTGTCCATGGAGAGTATACGCCGTCAGGATGGAGGATAGTGAACGGTACGAAATAAGGTCAGCCACCCAGCAACACACTTGTAGTGTGGACGCACGTGGGGACTTTCACCGCGTAGCCACAACCGCGGTAATTGGAAAAATGGTTCGAGAACGTTATGGTCTAGGCGTAAAGGGACCGCGAGCTTGTGATCTTCGCCGCCTGCTTCGTCAGAATTACAGCCTCCACGTTAGTTACTGGAAAGCTTGGAGAGCAAAGGAGATTGCAATGGATAACGCTATGGGAAACGCTGCGGGAAGTTTTGCATTGGTAGAACCTTATTTTGAGAAACTACTGTCAACAAATCCAAACTCAGTTGTATCCTTGGAGACAGAAACGAGCCAAACGGGTGTAGTGCGTTTCATATACCTGTTCTTATCGCTTGACGCATGCGCCCGCGGGTATCGATACATGAGGAAAGTTATTGTCATCGATGGTACACATTTAAGTGGACGTTATGGGGGATGCCTACTCGCGGCAAGTGCACAAGATGGTAATTTCCAGGTGTTTCCATTGGGATTTGCCATTGTTAACAGTGAGAACGACGATTTATGGGAGTGGTTCCTACGGAAACTAAGCGCAATAGTCCCGGACGAGCATGATCTGGTGTTCGTATCTGATCGACACAGTTCTATATACGCTAGCATTCGAAAAGTAAGCTTCTGTTAACCTAATTATAGTTATATAGGCGGCTTTCGTTTGACATTGATAGCATTAATAATTCTATATCCTAAACCAACAATGTTAGCAGTATTGAACAACTATCGGTAACTTTGTTATCTTTCGTTAACTGATAACAATGTTTTCTGGTATGTTAATTTTGAAACAGGTCTACCCAATGTCTTCCCACGGCGCATGTGTGGTTCACCTCCAGCGAAATATTGTTACACTCTTCAAATCGGAGCATTTAAGCAACCTAGTCTCCCAGGCCGCGCGTGCGTACCGCTTTCGTGAATTTGACCTCGCTTTTGCCGAGATTAAGGCTATCGATAGTAGGTGCGCCGACTACCTTGAACGGATTTGTTTCGAGCATTGGACAAGGTCGCACTTTGTTGGAGATCGATACAACGTCATGACAAGCAATATTTCAGAAGCTTTGAACAAAGTTATGATGACGTGTCGCGAATACCCAACCATTTCCATTTTAGAAACAATACGTACTACTCTTGTTTCATGGTTTGCCCTACGGAGGGAGTCCGCAGAAAAGGAGGCAGATGTGGTAAATCCGAAGGTTCAGGAGATGTTGATTGAAGGTTTCCATAAGTCCTCAGGTTATTTTGTTATGAAGATAGGTAATGTCCTTTAACCTTATATATATGATAACAATTTAAATTTACTGCTAACAATGTTTGTTTTGTGGTTTAACAATAAGGTGATGGATTGTATGAGGTACGTGATGAATATGATGTTGCTTACGCGGTACATCTATGGGAGGAAACTTGCAGTTGCATGGAGTTTCAGCTATTACATATACCATGTTGCCATGCCATAGCAGCCGCAATACGCGAAGGAATACGTGTGGATAGTTTAGTTGGTGTTCACTACTCAACCGAGTATCGCCGGCTGGCATACATCGGCATTATAATGCCAGTCCCGGATATGGATCACCTAGCACCAAATGCAGACGCTTTAGGAGGTGGGGACCTGAAACCTCCGGCGGTTCGCCGGCCACCAGGCAGGCCGCGTAAGCAGCGGATCTTGTCCCGGGGAGAGTTTAAGGTTAGCAAAACAATTATGTTAGAGGACAAGGGGTTAACTTAGTTGCATTGAAGTGTATAATATTATATTAGAAGTTCCCCTAACTAGGTTGGCAGCTCTGTCTTACTTGTTCCTATACCATTATTTGCAGCGTGTCTCCCAAAGAAAATGCACACGCTGCCGTGCCCGTGGCCACAACCGTTCAACATGCAAAGCCCCTTTGCCGGTAAAACAAATCAATTTGGATACCTTTTGTTATCGAAATGTAGGTGGAGTTTGAATCATAACGCTTCACATAAAACTTTGCAGGGGGTGTAGCATCAGGAATGAGAATAAGATAGAGGAAGGATTTTTGTAAATATAAGGGTACTTGCGAAGATGGAGATGTATGGTTCTATCCATCTCATGTTTTATAAAAATGTAAATAAATAATGTAGGTAAGCGTCGCCTTTTGATGTGTTTATAGTGACGGCTACATAGGGATAAGGAGAAGTTTGTTTTAAATTTGTAACACCATGAATGCTCAATGTAAAATCCATAACCTTAAGCAACTTTGTAATATATTAATGTAATCTCGTTTGATAACAACGTTATCTGCTATCATGTTTGGAAGACTTTTCAAAACTTACTCATATAGGGTACTATGGAAATAAGTATGGGTTGTGAATTTGTGAAGAAGATAAAAGATTTGATGTGTCAAGGGAATTTATGTGTGATTGAACTTTGTCTCAGAAATTAAACACAATCAAAGACACATACATGTAAACTCATATGAATGAGCGTCTTCTTCGACTGATAAATACGTTATCAGTAAATAATGTTACAAACGGATAACATGGTTGACAAACTGATAGGTAAACTTATAACATGTTATTCAGTAGGTAAACTGATTATTTGGTATGGATAACATTGTTGGCAAAGGTAGATAAAGTTAGAAAGTTATAAGAAATCACAACCAGCGGTATTTCAAACAAAATATGTCCTCAAAAAACAAAGATTTCACAGTAAAAAAACAACATACGTTCCTTGGAATATAATACATAAAATATAAAAGGAAGTTCGCCGTTGTCATTGAAACACAATGAAAATGTGCACATATTAGTTGCGAAGACGGTGGGGATTGCCCACTGGCCTGATGGAATTCATCTATGGTATTGCTCAATCAGGACTACACTCAGTTTCTTCGTCTCCATCTCCAACCTCAATAGATCATACTCCATACAACCCTGAATTCCGAAAATTGCATGATCAAGCATTAGGAAAAAAACAACCATACCAGAGTCAGTGGGGGACGTGATCTGGGGAACTGTCGTGATTCGTTCAATCACAAACTCAGTCGTCGCCACTTGACTCATCTGGTTGTTCAGCGCCGCTTGCCGGAACAAATAAGGCAGCATAACTGCCAGGGGCGGATTTCAGAAACCATTCTAGCATCAGACCTTAGGTGGGCGTTGCAGTCAAGTACAAGAATCTTCGAGGATACGAGGTCAACCACAAGAAACACCCAATGCTTGATGTCGAGGTTAAATGGTAGGTAGAGGTAATCAGCATCAGTGAATAAAGTGACAGCGTCATCAGCCCCCACCCCTTCTATTTTTTCTAGAGCGGCTTTGGAGAATTTAAAATCACTCTTGTTAACAGCCTTCTTAAATTTGGGGTACAACTTCGTTAGCTGAGAGACGAACTTGGTATCCAACACATCAACTCTCGGCTTGCGAGAATCTACTCTGAGCATGTGCCTTCCGAGTCTACACAGAGAATCCATTACCTGGGAAAGGAAAAGAAAAAGTTACTGAATACGTAATACATACAAACCATTAATTCATTAACAATTAAAATTAATACAAAAATTGCATACCTTTGCGGGCATTGATTTCTGTCTGCCAACTAATTCAGTTATATCTTTAGCCGATAATTGAATTCCTTCTCCGATAGAAATGGGCCTGCTAACCATCATAACATAAACCCAAAAAAATGACAAATTGGGACAATATTCGGGATTATAAATAATAGTGAATATCTCACCCTTTCAATGACTTAATGGCCTCCTGGTATAGTATCTCGCCATCGTCGGCCAGAGGCGCAATATGTGGAGTGTTCGCAAAAATAGCCTTGATTCGATCATCACAAAGAAATGGACTTTCGAGAGTTTGCGAAATTGTACGCGGACGCTTACTTTTCCTCGTCCCTCCTGCCTCCATGTCGCCCTCGTCAGGTGGAATCCCTTCTACGAAAGATGACGTTTGCACATTGATTTCCTGAGGGATAAAATTGTTATCATCAGTTATGGTAACTAGGTTATCAAAAATTGGGTAAAACATAATATCAATTAGTTATCGTCATCTGCGTTGACTCAGTTGTCGTCGATAATGCCCACAATAACAGCTCTAACCTTTGGTTCTGTGTGGGGTTCTTTCGGTGGATTGGCCTGCGTTACGAGTGGAAGTTAGGTGTAGCACAATAACTATAAAATCGAATCTTGATTACTACATCCTCGAGATCCCTAAGTTCACGAGACTTAAAACATTCATAAATGGTTTGCCAAATTACATTGAAAGCGCTAGGAGTTTTAACGATAACTACGTTATCGATAATGTTGGTAATGTTTTAATAAAAACATATTACTTACTGGGTTAGCCGCTAACTTCGATTTGTTAATTATAACTAAGTTAGCATTTGAAATATTGGGTAAAACAAAAAAACATTATAGGAACTATTACCTTTGGTTCTGTGTTGGGGGCTTTCGGTGGATTGACCTGCGTAACCAGTGGAAATTAGCTACTGTAGATTAACTTTAAAATCGAATCATGCTTACACAGCTAGAGATGCCTAAGTTCACGAGACTTAAAACATTCTTATAGGGTTTACCACATTCCATTGATTGCGCTAGGGTTTGTATCGATAACTCCGTTAGCGCACTGATGATAATGTTTTAATGAGAACAGCTAAATTACATGGTCAGCATCTAACTTGCATTGTTTAATGATAACTCCGTGACCGATGGCATTGATAATGATTTATTGATAGCAGCTAATTTCCATTGTTAGCAATGTACATGCTAACGACCGTCCATACTACTCGCTATTTATATGTCATTATAAAAAAAAAATTTCACCTCATCTGCTGACGCATGATTGATGGAATCGTCATCTACACGTTGACTCTCCCTCTGTGGGAAATCAGTCCCCTCCGAATTGGTCAGCCCTTCGTCAAACACCTGAGAGAGGGAAAAAAATAAATACCAGGCTACGACAAACATTCTGTGAAATGTAAGATGGCAACGAAATTGTTACATTTTAATACCTTTGTTTGGTTGCCTTCTACGGCTGTAACCTCTTCGACATCATTTGTTGGCTTTTTGGGGGGTGCGACCTCTTCTGTTGGAACTTCATCGCCATCTTCTGAATGAGTTACTTCTGGATGATAGGTTACGTCTGCGTCACCAGATGATGAACGACCTACATACTGGGCTGCTATCTCCTCAACAGAAATATATGGTGACGGAAATGCCGATGAATTATATTCAACTGGATTGCCATCAGTGTGTGCACCACGAAAGGGGGATAATGGAACATCCGTGTCTGCGGATTTCCTAGAACGTGTATTGTGGCTCACATTTCGCGGCGTAGAAATGTCACAACGCCTTCTCTTACCAAGAAGGGTATCGCCATCATCAGCGTTAACCTCCTTGGCTCGGGGGTTTGTAACCCATTTGGTGACTCCATCTATAACCGCCTTATTGTTAGCAGCTAACATGGCATCTATCTTCTTATTGTTCTCAGTTAGCAGGTTGGCTACGATCGTCCGGATTTTCTCCTCACACACCGCCCCAAATCTCTCATCCTGTTGGCGGGTGGTTGACGATGATTGACCGGCTCGCCCAATAGGAGCAGACTTCCTCATCTTCCCTTTCCCCTTCTTGCTTGCTCCTGCCTTTGCCTTCCTACCTCCTCTTCTACTCCTTGTTTGTCCAGCAAGCTGATCGGGATTAAGCCCAGAGCCAAACATTTCGCTCTTGAACTCAAAACCTAGATTAACAAGCCTGATCATATGATCCACCCTTTCATCGACCTCGTCGTCACTCCATGAGAGATCTTCCTCTTCGGGGTTGAATTCAACATCAGGGCGTATGATCGTTTCCACCTCAACCTATAAGATTGGTATGCATTAATCACGATATCTTCTGCTAACAAAGTAACACACGCTAACTCAATTATCATATATTATCTGTTAACTTGGTTGATGTTCAATTGCATTAAACAATGTCGAATGCAACTCATTTAACAAACGGTCTAATGAATATTGAATATACTGAATGGTATATTCTACTATTCTATAATCAAAAAAAAATTATCTTCAGGTTTTCCTCCCACACATTCAAAATTAACACTATAGTATTTTAACTGAGTTGCATTGAATACATAATAACAACATGACAGGTCAACGATGTTAACAACAACATACATACTAACTGAGTTGCATTGAATTCATAATGGCTATATGACAAATCTAAGAATCAAAGTACATCAACGAAACTAAAAATACAGGCATTCGCACATCACATACCTGCTCCTCGGCGTCAAGCACTCTAGCTTTGTTTATCTGGAGTGCGTCTGCCACGAACCCCCCACCGCCAACATTCCTTCCAACACAGCTATCCTCGTCATCCGAGTTATCGCTGTCTTCCTGAATAGCTGGGACGGCCTCTAGGACAACCAACTGTAGAGCTGGAAAAAAGCCAGATACAACTACATTGGCACATGCAATCTGCGCTAAATCCCTTTCCTTAAGAGAAGTCATCATGACATCAAAAGACAACCTCCCCCAGGGGAAGGCAAGGAATGAATCAAGGTCTTCTACCATCTGAACATGGTCCATGCTCACTTTGGCGCGGTTGAAATGAACAGATGGGACGAGTATAGCATCGACGATGGCAAGGCACGCATACCGAAGTCTCATTTGGAGGTCATCAACAGATCTATTTTGCAGTATTTGGATTACACGTTCTATGGGCGCATCTTTCTCGTCTCCAAACATGGTCTTGTAGAAATCAGGTATGACATGCGCTCTCTTTTTCTTCTTCTCGAGAATTGGGAATTTGCCACACTTAAGACCAGTAACAATCTTGAACTCCCGGAGGGAGAAGCGGATGGGTTTACCGGCAAATACCAGCCAAATCTCATTTTCTTTTTTCACATCCAGTAACCTAGTAAGCGTGAACAAACCGAACGCACCTGACCACCCAGGCTGCCCAGATAATTCGAAAAGTTTCCCAAACTGTGTTTTCTTCATGAAATCTCTCTCCCCGTCGTCAAGGGCTACTTCAATATCCGATAAAACCGTCAATCTTTGGTAAATGTTGACACGGTTTCCAACCGGCACTTGCCCCGCAGGGAGAATCCGCTGAGGCAGATCGTTATCAGCCATCTGATAAGATATATTCGGCATTTAGAAAAATGGGCAAATTTATGTAAGGAATCCGTAAAAGAAAATGGAAAAAACAGACAATGATTTACAGATCGAAAGAGGGAATCTGAAAATTATAAAGTATATACCTCCTAATTCTGAAATTTATATACATAAATCAACGGAACTCTTCGTTACCTGTTCTTCGGGTTGGTGCATTAAGAGTCACTGTGCGATTTGTGGGGGGAGAGGGATGTGACTGAACGGAAGATGTTATAGCCCACGAACTGAGGGATTAACTGGGAACCGAACTGGTCTTCCAGAAATTGATAAAGTTTAGCAGATGTTGAAGAGAGAGAAAAAAAAAGGGGCTTCTTCTTCGCTCAGATGGAGAAAAAAAAACATAACCCTAAATTGTTGACCTTTCACTTTCCCTATGTTCAATAACACCTTTTCGTTTACAACCCTGCGAGAAAACAACAAAATCTATGCAAGATTTTGGAAACTGACAAAAATAAACAATGGCCCACAAACTGACGTATATCGAAAATGGAAGTGCATCTGGGGCTCGCGTGTTGAGGGGTGTTTAAGGACATTTCCTTATGAACAGAACGAAGTGAACAGTGAATAATGTTGACTCTTAATTTCGACATTATTCTTTCTCATTCCATGCGATTACCCAAAACAAAAACCTGTTAAACAAATAATGAAATAAAGATCTGTAAATCAAATTGAGTTTTCCTAATTTTTCAAAACCTTTAATTTAGCGTGCTCGTTTCTTTTTTTTATGGGTTTGTGTTTTTCCTTGTGAAACACTCTTGATTTTGAATTAACAAAAAGAAAACAAAAACAAAAACACTTGTGATTTCGTGGGGCTGGTTTACAGCGCATCAAAAAACTTTATAGTTATTGAGTCAAATTATACATTATTATGGGGTCTGCCGTCTAAAATACAAAACTTGTCCATGTTAGTCCATTTTTTTTTTAATGAATTGTTGGCCCAAATTTTGGCCTTTTGGGAGATCAAGCACATGTACATAGATCCAAAAAGATTACTAGAAAAGAAGCTATGATTATTATTTTTTATTTTTATCAAATGCCTAAATATCTAAAACGATTCGAAAATCAAAACCGTAGGTATTGAATTTACATAAGTAATATTTGAAGGGTAGATCCGAGCACTCATTGCTAACTTGTATGTCTTGTGTTGTTTTCGCGTGGATAGAGAAAAAAAAAAAGTAAAATCTTTTTTACTATACACAAATTCCTCCAAATATAATAAAAAAATTGGTCACTCCTAGGGAGTAGACACTAACTTCACAAACTCAAAACAATATGTTGCTAAAGCTATCGCCATACTACATATATATATGACGTTTCAGAATTTGAATATAATGTTTCGTGATATTCTACTTTGAAATATGGCATTTCAAAATTTTTATATATAATGTTTCGTGATATTTATATACGTTCCAACGACTTCTTATAGATTGTATAAACAAAAGAAAAGAGATGAAGAGGAACAATGTCCTCCAAGTGTAAGTTTCCGAATGATTTCGTATATATATAAAACCTTGTACATCATCATTATTTACGTATTGGCCAATGTTCCTCTAAGTTACCGGATCATTTCATTAGTTATTCGGTTACCAGTCCTCGAAATCGTGTCTTGCCCCTCACATTTACGTACAAATTTTGTTTTTTTTTTTTGCCATTGAACCAATTTCATAGGTTAAACTTCATGTAAAACTTAAACAATTTATTTTTAATGATATTTACATTCTTAGCACACAAAAAAAAATTATACATTTGTTACATCCATATTCAGAATCTCACCATTTGTATGTTTCGGTCGTTTCAATTGTACTGACAATTTTTGTTCAAAAAGTAAATTTAGCCATTAAATAAAACAACCTCTGAGAAATAACATAGTTAAAAATGTCAATGAGGCCAATTAGGCATTATGTATTTGTTCTCATGTAATACTACGGCTGCAACTGGTTGCACCTTTAGAGGAAAAAAATCATATGAAAAATAGATTCCTCTAAAATTTTACCATTTAAGTTGAAAATGAAACTTGAGAGTAATCTATTTTTCCAACTCATTAGTTAGTTAGTTGAACAAAGAAGAGAAAATTAAGGAAAACTTTCCTCCACTAACAAGGAGGGTAACAAGTTGAAAAGTATTCTTCTATATTTTTTCTACTAATTTTTATTAATCTTGTTACTTTGGAAGACAATCATTTGCAGCCTACATATGTGTATAGTCGAACAAAACAAATATATATAATTCATACCTAACTTGTACTAAAAAAAAGTTCAATTATGCAAAATATATATGCAATTTAACCCTTATAGATATCATAAAAATCATCCACATTAATTACCTAACTAAGCCGTGCTTAGATTAGTCTGAACCGTAGGATACATATATAACACCATATATATATATATGGTGTTATATATATATATATATATATATTGCTGTCAGACTCACAAGATATGATAATTTTCAAACAAATAAATAAACATGAGTTCGCCCTAAAGAGCTCTCTCCCATGCACGAAGCCCAAGAGAGCCGCCGCTCGAAGCTTTCCAACCAGAATGCTCCTCCGACGTCGCCTCTCTTCCGGCAGCCGTATCTTCTGACTCTCTTGAAGCCGTTTCTCCTTCGGACCTCCTTTGGTTTCTGATCGGAGGCTGCTTCTTCCTCCGTCACGTTTCGTTTTTCCCGACGAGCTCGACGTCCCCCTCCTCCCCATGACCCCGGTGCTGCAGTTTGGTAGCCGTGGAAGCTTCCCTCCTCCGGAGCCTCCAGATCTGGCGAAGGCAGATCCCTTGTCGGTACCGTCGGTGATTTCCGCTGTGAATCCGCCGGACCCTCCAGACCCCCCTGACCCGCCGGATTTCGGTGGAGTCATGTCGCCGCCGGTTATCCTCTTCACCGTCTGGCCTCCTTGGTTATGGGCGTGCACTGTCTTTTTGTTTTCTCTCGCCCTCTCCGATAAGGAGAGACTCTCCGGTGCGGTTTTCGCCGTCTTCGCCAAGTTTCCCATGCCTCGATCTAGCCCCTCTTCTTCTGCTGCCGTGAGAAGCCTCTCTGTCGCTGGCACAAAGTTTTTTTTCGGCGACCTGAAGCTGGATCTCGCCTCATCCCAATCGGTATCTCGTTCCCTCTCACTTTGGTCTTCACGGTGCTTTATCTACATGCTCTCGTTAGGTCAGACGAATCGGATTAGGAGTTGCCTTTCTAGGTCACTTGCGAGGACACTTGATGGCCTTGAGCGCCTCTCCGAGTCGATTCCAACTGATTCTCCGACCAGCCACTTCTCTCAGCCTCCGCTGCTACTTTCAAACACTCGGTGTTTCATCACCGGAACCCTTCTCCTATCCTCCGTCTCTTCAAAGACGTGCAATAAATCCGGATACACTTCAGCATGGGCCTGGCCCAATATGACGGCTCATTTCGCCTGTCCGGTTCCTCTTCGGTTTCACACCGTTGGCCCTCCGCTAATTCGGCTCAGCCACCGACAACAACTGCCTCCTTCACCCGCCCTTGTTACCTCTCGTCTCATTCGATTCAGCCATCGTAAAAGGCTTCCGCCTCCTTCACCATTTCGGTTCAGCAATCATCAAAAGATGTCTTCTCCATCCGCCTCCCTCAGGTCAAAATTTTATGTTGACTTACTTGGTCTTTTCGTCAAGATAGTCACGGTTACTCCTTTGTTGGGTATGGTGCTCACAACAATTCCCCTCTTTTTGAGAGGTGGATTCATCCTGAGCCTTGTGCCGGGAAAACCTAAGAACGTCTTTACCGACATGTTCTCTTGTGTAGCGGTCTGTTCGGGGCCAGAAAAGACATACTATTTCGTTTCTACGAATATCGGAGGTAGAAGTTCGCCTGCAAAGTCACCTGTGACGAATTCCAGACTCTCCGACTTTGCCGTGAAGTTAATGACGCATTTGAGCTCTGTCTCAAATCCGCTGGCCATCTATCAAGATGATGATCTATCTGCTCTATGTTTTATTGTTTTGATTTTATGTTGTAGTGATATGAGAGGATACTTAATTCCCTCTCTTTGTATTTTTGAAATTTAATGCAATGAAAAATGTGTGACAAAAAAAAAAAAAACAGCTTTTAATTTATTCAACCAACTCTCAACCCTTTTTTTTGTTTTAAGCAGTCAACTTTCACAATCAAAACGAGACAAAGACGCACGAGAGCAACAACATATTAAAAACATGTGCCAAATTTTGGTCAATTTTTTTTTGTTATTTGACCAACCGCGCGTTAGCAGCAAGCTGTACAAATCTAAAGCCAAATCTCTGGACGTATATAGCCGTATTTCAATTTTGTACTAGCTAGTTAGTGTATAATTGATTATTAAATAAAGAGAATCAATCTCTCATTTTCTTCAATCAACATAACGATTCACGTACTCTTGATGCCTTTTTCTGTTTCTTTTGTTTCTATTGTGTTCATTTAGATTCAATAATGTCAATCTTACAAAGTGAGACTCATCAAGTTTTGCATCCTTTAAGATTAGACGTGAGACCCAAATTGCAGCTGATATACGTGATCTAAATACATTTTAACTGATTCAAGTTCTTCAACATGCAAAATACATAATCTAACACATTATCTTGAATAAGCAAATTCTGCTTATTCTAAAACGATTAAATATTAATTTATGTGATATGCAATTTATGAGTAGATGAATTTATAGATCACTTGGTTAGCAATAATTCTTTTGGAGGAGAAATTGAATCTTTTTGTTCCCGAGTTATAAATTTACGCTTTAACAAAGATTATCACAACTATGGTTCATGTGGTAAGAGAAATTAAGAACTGAAAATCAAGATTTAAGAAACATGAACCGAAATATTCCTCAAGAACTTTTGCCTAATGGCATTTTTCACCAAAAGAAAATACAACATTTGTTTTTGGCTGTGTTTAAGTAAATTCTAACAAAATTAGAAAACTGATTATCAGTTTTGATTATCCAAAAATCCCTTAAAAAGTTTTAAAACATTAACAAAAGTAACCATACCAATCAAACAACCATCTTCATCAATCACCCACATATAACTCACCCTGTGAGCAATCGCTTGTATCATCACCGCCATTAACGAACTCTTCCGATTACACACTAACGCCACCGACTTCCTCGCCATCCTCGCCGCGCTACTCACAGACCTCCCATACGACGCCGTCCTCGTTCTCCCCACCGGAGATTCTTCGTCCGACGAAGAAGACCCCGACGACAATGTTTCAACGAGTGAGATCAACCCCACCATCCCTTTCTCTTCAAGACGATTCCTAACGACTCTGACGAGACTCTCCGGCGGACCGCTACCGTCGATATACGACATTAGATCGCCGGCGGAGAGTGTGGCAACAGCTGCTGCGGCTGTTTCGTCGCAGCAAGCGAGTGTCATAGGCGAAATCTCGCCGATTAAAGGCATACGTGGATCTTCCAGATCGCATCCACTGTCGACCACCGCGACGGAGATGTTATCGGAGATGGCACGAGAGATGGCGGAGACGGCGGATGCGGCGGAGGAGTAGTAATCGACGGAGAGGATAGTGTGTGTGCTGTTAATCACGCCGAGATCGGAGATATAGAGCGACGGTAAAGGAGAGAAGACACTAATGGAATCGAGAAGGAATCGGATTATGTCTTCTTGTGTGATCCAGCAGAATTGGCGGCTGTTCTTGTGGGTCGTTGTGGTGGTGAGCGAAACGACGGCGTTTCGGATCAGAAGCTTTTGTTGTTGTCTTCTCTTTGTGATTGGTTTTGTCTGAATCGGAACAATCAGATTCTGCGCTCCTCCGATTATCAGATCGATAGCTTCGATTAACCTGAAAGATTCACAAAACCAAAATCAATTAAAAAACAAATCGCAGAAACAGAAATCGAGAAACCCAATGTCTGGATTTTGCGACATTACTTGCAGGAAGATTGGACATGAACGACGATGGAACGAGATTTGGGGAGAAGAACAGAGACAGATGCGTCGAATGCAGAGGAAAGAGACAAGACGTTGTTGTCGAATTTAGACAGGTAACAGATCACATCGGCCATACAGATCTTACCCAAACACTCGCAGTCGCACTTGTTTTTATCGTCATCATCGGTTTCATCGTGATTACAGCTCCAGACGCTGAGGAAAGGTTCGTCGGAGGATTTGAGGGCAGCGATGGCGTCAGCGACGGTGGCTGTGGCGGCGGAGAGACATCGTAGCGGTGGTTTGCCGATGCAGATGTCAGATACCTCGTGAGACAAAAGGGTTAGTGCCATACAAGAAGAATTTCAAGAAAGAATGAAACTTTTGGTTTCGCAAGGAAAATGTGGAGGAGAAAAAGAGGAAAGGAGAGAAAGTATTTATAAAGAATAAAGAAGAAGAAGAGATGGGTACGGTGTAAAAGTACATACAGAAACTCTGTTAATGCTACTTGTTTGTGTACAGGTAGATTTTTTACCTTTTTTGTTTTGGTGTGTTGTGTTCTTTACAGATAGATTTTTACTATAATCTTTGGAATTTAATTAAATATTTACAAAATGCTGACCAAGAACATTATAGTGTTTTATTTGTTTGTTTACTTTATGAAATCGTTGTAGCCAGGATAATTCTTTACACTTTTAGAAATGGTTGAATCTTTCGAAAGTTTCCACCTTATAAATAAGAGAAAATTACCAAGAATAACACTAATCTTTAATGTAATTACTAGAATAACACTCCCGAAACCGAGTTGACTAGAATAACACAACTCTTTTGTTAAAAGACAGAAACCCCCTATTTGAGTTCTTTATTTACAGAATTGCCATTTTGATTTATTTTTTACAGAAAAAAAAAATAAAAATATAAAACTAAAAAAAAACTCATTCTCTCCCTTA
>PKML01005267.1:15830-30196 GCA_002933935.1 Eutrema yunnanense | reverse complement strand
ATGAACATAAGTCTGCGACAAAGGGAATAAATCTGCGTAATAAGTCTGCAATCAAAACAAGTCTGTGCAGACTTATTAAGTCTGCAACAAAGCACATTAAGTCTGCGTCGAAAAGTCTGGAACACGCATAATAAGTCTGCAGATGTGCGCAGACTTAATAAGTCTGCAACATTGAAAAATAAGTCTGCATAACAAGTCTGCAAAACAAGTCTGCGTAACAAGTCTGCATAACAAGTCTGCAGATGTTTGCAGACTTAATAAGTCTGCAACACTGAAAAATAAATCTGCATAACAAGTCTGCATAACAAGTCTGCATAACAAGTCTGTGCAGACTTAATCTGAAAAACGCGGTGGCATTTTTGTAAATAACTCAAACTTTTGCTTACGTGGAAATAATTTCGTAATGGCAGTGTCGTAATTACGTTTTTCCTAACAAGCAAAAATAAGGGTAAAATGGGCCAAAAACAGACTTTTTCCTTCCCAGTTATTATGTGTTATTCTAGTCCTTAGCCAATTTATAAGTGTCATTCTAGTTTTTTTCCCTATAAATAATTAACCAGCAAAGCATGTTCTGGATCAAATTCAACATTATTGTAAAAACATTAATCTCTTTTTTCAACAGTAGATTCCACCATTACTGATTTACTAGATTTTTTTCATTAAAAAAAAGCAGCAAAATTTAGTATACTTGATCACTTCCTTCTCTCATAAGTCATCACTTAATGGTAAGTATGAAATGAATACATAAATACAGAATTAGGAAATATAAATGATGAATATGAGATATATAATAATGTTTGAGATAAGTATGTTATTTTTTAGGTGAACGAATTATGTGTTGCTTATAGTTTTTTTTCGGACACGATTAAATTGGGCTTTAGCATCCCATGTTTTTACACTGATCCTTGGAACCTACGAAATCAAGAGGCTTGACTAAGGTTACCTGTCTCCGGGCTCCCTGTATCTAACAGTGTATGTCACATTATTAGGCACGAGGATACCGAAGGATGAGTGGTCAGGAGGAGTGAGTGGTTAGTCTTTCCTTACCTCGTCTGAGGATCAATAATCTGGAGAGGTCGGGGTCGAAAAAAGGGTAATCCGCACATATACAGAGAGCCAGGCGCACACTGGACGGGGCTATCCCGAGAGCCGATCCCTGGTATAAAGGGATTCGAGCCATGTACGCAATTCGTATGGACGGGAATAGTTGATTGAATACTTATGTTTTCCCTCCAATCGGCAATTAAAATATATTCAAACCTACACTCATGCTTTTGGCAGCCTACGGATCATGCAATTAATGCATTATGTTCACATCTGATAGGTGAAAATGACAATACTTTGAGCATGAGGAAGAGCAACAATATGGGAGATGCCCATACCGCGCCTAATCCGCTGCTTCCAAGGTTGTACACTGAGAGAGATAATGACGCATCAAAACTTGGTCGAGTAACATGCGCATATAACCAAAGAAAGTAGGTGATAAGTCAAACACACTCTAGGTACAAGACTCATTCAACGGATCTGATATCCTACCCAACGACCCAACAACCCGACAGTTCAGGATCCGACCCGATATACTAACCCGAGTCATGTAAAAGTCTATAAATACTCCATTTCCTCCAACGGGAAATGGGTTAACATTTTTCTCATAGTTTCATATAGATTGATGTGAGATCTGTGTGCCTACTACCTCTAAACTCTTAGCTTCTCTTCTTTCTAAGATTCCAAGTCTCGCTTTCGACCACTCTCTGGTCATCTTCACGATTGTTCCTAAACCGTGGAGTTCCTTCACCCAAACTCTTATTTTTTTCTCTTTCACCACAAAAGCTCACCATATACAACCCGTTGTGGATCCATCTTTTCTTAAGGACCCAACCGGCACCTTCCTTCACCCCGTTTTCCGATCATTCTTTTCGTTCTCCGATTTACCACTCCGTGGTCTTTCTTTGTACATTTTATGACTTGAGCGTCAGAGAGCCACTCCATCGCTTTTTCCGGGCCTTCACGTCTCTACCAGCTGTTTTATAGGAGACTTGTCCTTGAGAGGACGAAAAATCTCCTAAACAAAGAATATTAGTATATTTCCCTTCGTCAATACTATTAAAACATAAACATTTTTTTGTAGCCAAACATGTTATATTAAGGATATTTATATAATTTACCTATACTATTAAACATGTTGCCAAACACCAATTATTTTGTAATCAATAGAAAAAATCATAAAATAAAAAATCTCTGAGAAATATTAAATCATACTAGTTTTTAGAGATTTTAAATTGGAGAAATCAAACGAGATTGTTTAAACTCCGCTAAATTTTTTTATTTACGCCTGAAATCATAATAATATCAAATCATACTAGATTTTTGAGATTTTAAGTTAGAGATATCGAATTTTATGTTTTTTTTTTTTTAAAAAAGTTGATTATCTAATTTTTCATGTGATAATTGACCTGAAATATAACATAATAAATCTGATATAAATATGCCACATTTGGTACACTGTTATACAATTAAAAACAATTTTTAAAAATATAGATTCTAAGTGTATATGCTCTAACCATATTGTTGAGAAACGAATAATGTAATATTTTTTAACCACGAGGACAAGGGATAAATTGTATTGCATCCGTAAGTTTATCGGTTTATCAACAAGATTAAATTCTAACGCCTCTTATTTTTTTTCCAAACATTCTTTTTTTAAAAATCTGTTTGGAAGCTATTTTAATATATATATGCTACTATCATGTGTTTAATATCGACGTCCCTTTTTGGTCGTTAGCGTACGTTTTTTATATAGCGTTTACTTCGAGAAGAAAAGAGTAACGAATATATATTATTTTTGGAGGACGATTTTTAAAAATAATAAAAGATGCACAAGATAGATGGTATGGATGAAAAAGAGAACTAAAAAAAGAATATATAAGAATCATCACCTCGGAGTTCGAACTCCTAAAAATCTATACGCAAACCGACGTGAGAGGATTGCTAAGTGAAACAAAAAGTTTACATCATTAGATTACGTTAAATGTTATTTACATGTTAAAATGTATAGGACGCAAGACAGTACTTAAACACCAATTAGAAAGACGAAACTCTCAAATGTTTAGTAAACTAAGCCAAGTTTGATTCTCAACTCAATTATATATATATACTCTGTTGAGGGCAAATGTCCCCAATGTTTAAATTTAAAATGTAATGAATGACCTATGGGTTGTGCATAGGTGTGATCCAATTCCAACAACTTGTAAGAACAGGTAAAAGGTCCTTATTCGATAGTTATGTTTATATAAAAGATAATGAATTATATTTACTTTTTGAAAGATAACATAATGGAAGATTTATATTAGACCATCCGTATTGGTGACATATATCTTATAATTTTTTTTTATTATTAAATAAGTAAATTTTTTAAAAAAAAAATTGGACCAATGAAACGTTGACACGTCATCACCCATGGTTTTAATATGTGTTTCTAGCTCTCTTTCCTTCTCTCTTTCTTGCTTTTTTATTTTTTTATTGTGAAACATAGGTGAGACACCCACTGATGTAGATGCTCTTATATATCACATACGTTTCCCATGCATGATCCATATTATTGGTCGAAAGTGTTTCGAAACCAATGATATGATCTAGGCAGTTCAATGATAAAGTTCTTATAGTATACTATTTATGTGAATGTAATATTTGATTATTTGGTAAAATCAAATGCAAAAGGGATTAACTTCTGTCGCTTTTATTTATGATAAAGAACACTGGATCAATTTTTTTATTTTATTTTACTTTTACTCCAACAAGCTGTCACCGATTGTCTTATGCCCCTTCACGTTTTTCTTGCTCGTTGGTGACACATTCTCAGCCGCTACTTACGCTTTATGTATACATACTAAGAGCATCCTCAATGCAGACATAAAAAATTTTATGTCTTCCGTTTTTTTTNGGTCGCAGCGAATCACGCTGCGACACGTGGCAAAAAAATCAGAAACCTTATGTCTCGCTGAAGACACAAATTCGCTCGGGAAGGAAGATTTTTGCGGACCCCACGCGGAAGACATAGCAGTTTGGCCTGCATTGAGGATGCTCTAACATACATATATCTAAATTAATAGGAAAGGTAATCAGACTGATTATAATTTTATCAAATTACAACGAAAAAACGTTCTTCACTTAACATTTTAGTCCCAATTATCAAGGTCATCTCAAATGATATGTATAAATCATGTTCAATTTTAACAAAAATAAAAGGAAAAAGAAAAGATGATAATATAGCCTCGAGGGTTTTACTTGTTTTCAAAATCCAAATGAGGGTTTCTTTAATATGATTTTAGGTTTCCGTTTTCAAGTATATCGTGATTTTAATGAAGGCGTTAACAGTGTTAATTAAAGAGATGTTAACACTGACCAAACGTTGATTCATTTTTGAAAAGTCAATGGGATTAAATGTTTATCGAAGATGTTTGTGTTTTTTTTTTCTTCTAATATATATGAAAATTTTGGAGATAAAATTAATTTTTCTTTCTCAAATTTGTTATTACTAAATTCCTGATAAAACTACCAGATTATAAGTAAAATGTTGACTGGTTTCAATTATAGTGTACGTAAGCCAAAAAGATGTTAAAAAAAAAAAAAAAAACTAACTAATTAATATGTCTTGTCGGGTCCGATTGGTGACCAAAAGCGGTACGAGTTTTTTAGTTGTAAACAGGAGCGGTAAACGGTTACAAAATAGTGGAAAATGTAAGAGAAAACGGTACAAAAAAAGCTGAGAGTATTATTTTTGGTATCGCTTTCGATACCTCTTTTGTGATTTGTGACAATCAAATCTGTACATCCCTTACCGCAGCGGTAAGAGATTTTACCAATCGAAACCGTCATGTCGTTTGAAGTAAAAAAAACACGTTTTCTTGTTTTCAAAACCTTAAAAAGTCGTACGTCATGGAACAAGTTGGCCAAGCAGTGACTTTTGGGTCACAATTGTAACAGTTGGAAATAATAAATGGGAAATTGCATTGTATAACCAAATTTTTTTTTATAATTTACAAATTAATCAAAAAAAAAAAATTGGAACAGATATTCTCTGTATGATCTGTATTAATACTATTTTACCTTTAACCACACATATATCTATCTATTTTCCTTCTCTTTCATCCGTCTTCTTCAATTTTTTGTTCCCTTCTCCGACGCCCAATCTTTCCTCCCATTGATGTTGCGTTTAAATCGGCGGTGGTTGGGGTTGGGGTTTGAATCGGCGATGGTTGGGGTTTGAATCGTTGGTTGAAGCGCCGTTTAAATCGGCGGTGGTTGGGGTTTGAATCGGCGATGCCATAAACTAAAACGGCGGTGGTTAAAGTGCCGTCTCTCCAATCCTATCGCCCTCTGCCGCTGCTCCTCCGACGATGGAAATCCATCATCTGCTTCCTCTTCCGACGATGATCCCTAATCTGTTCACGACCTCGCTCGTGGTCTCCTGATTACTCCTGTCGGCGAACTCCGTTAACCCTCCTGCCCAATAATGGAGCTTGATATGGATGCAGAATTTTCGGCTTTGAATTGGGTTTGAGTTTCGGTTCAAAGCTAGCTCTTTTTCTTATCCATTTGTGTCCAGGGAGAAATCAGGTGAATCTTTTTTTTTATATGTTTCTTGATCTCTCATTTGCTTCGATGCATTGGAACTGAGAGATGGTATTTATCTGTCTTGTTGCAATTTTTTTTTCTGTTCTAGTGAAGCAATTGTGATTGATCTTGAATAAAAAAAGAAGAAGCAGATATGCAGGACCAGCTCGTGTGTCATGGCTGTAGAAATACATTGCTCTATCCTAGAGGAGCGACGAACGTGTGTTGTGCGTTATGTAGCACTATCAACATGGTTCCTCTTCATCATCATCCTCTTCATCATCATCCTCCTCCTCCTCCTCATGGTATCGCCAAGTAACTCAACATCCAATCCAACTACACTTCACGGCAAAACTCACACATGTGAATTTTGATGATTTAGTGAACTTTGGGGATTTAGTGTATAGCAAGTCTATTTTTTTTTGTATAAAATGTCTATATCGTAGTTGGATGAGCAANTATTTTTTTTTGTATAAAATGTCTATATCGTAATGTCTATATCGTAGTTGGATGAGCAAAGTGCACAAAAATTTGTGTACTATTTTTTCTGACTTGGTATGTAAGGTTTATATATATGGATGAACAAAGTGCATAAAGATTTGTCATTTTCTCTTGTCTCAAATGCAATTTTATTATTTTGTTATTTGCTAGTTTTTATGTGTGTATAGAACGTCTATTTTTTTGAAGGAAAATCGTTTAGTGATTAGCTTCGATACATTAGATATAAGCTTCGTATCAATTGGATTCTTCCCATACATAGCTCTAGATTTATGTAATGTCTATATTTCTTTTGATATGAGATGACTATATTTCCTTTGAACTCATCACTTAGATGCTTTTGTGTCACGTGAGCTTTATTTTCTTTGGTATAGAAGGTCTGCAAAAAAAAAAGTATGGAAGGTCTATGTTTCTCAGTTAGAGACGAATGTATTGACATGTTTTAAATGATGATTTAATAGATGGATGAACAAATTATTCAAATCATGATATGTTATGTAGTAGAAAACATTAATCTATATAGAATCCATTATATTCATTATCCTCCTCATATTGTACTCCTCTCATCTCTCCGTCTATTCTATTTATCAAGTTTATACCATTTTACAAACTTGTTATTCTAATCAATGTAAAGATTTGTAATTTTCAATTCAAACTATGATATGTAATGTAGTTAAAAAGCGTCGGTCTATATATAACACATAAACTGTCTATTTGGCTTTTGTTAATTCGATTGTTGGTTTTATTACTTTGCAACACTACCCAGTACTTAGCCGTTGGAGAAAGACGGTGACTTTGATGTCGTGGGCTAGAGACGATCGGAAATTAATGGAGACTATTTTTTATGTGTGTATAGAATGTCTATTTTTTTGGCAATTTTGGAAATTATTGATGAGACACTTGAGAGATGAAATGTCTGGAAAAATAGACGTTTGTAGATTTGTTATGTCTTTGATTTTAAAAAATAGACTTGTTATGTTATTGATAAAAAAATAGACTTTCTACGTTATAGGTGTCACTATTAACGTACGAACAAAATTTCGGGTTTGTTTTTCAAAATTCAAATCACGTTAGACTTGAAATAAATTCAGTGTTTTTTTGGTACTACTACAAAGTTGAACCAGTTACCAGTATGTGAATTATACAACAACAAAAAATCATTGGGGTAAACATATGTGTTGTCAAATAGAACAATATCAAAATAGTATAGACTGTCTACACCGAGTGCGGAGGAGGGCAAAATCGTCCGGAAAAAAATTCTTTGGTTACTTGATTAATTTTGGTTTATTCATGGCTATTTTCTTAAGAATTTATTAAAATTTTGTTACTTACCCAAATGTCCCATAATAAATTCGATGTTTAAAAAAAAAAAAAAAAAAAAAAGTTGGCCAAGTTTTGAAACATCTCGTTTTGTGTTGTGTTTGCTACTTGTAAGGTATTTCATTATATAGAGATACGTGACATAATCCCTATTTGTTAAGTGCATGGATGATTTTTTAATACTATTTTTATTACATAAAAAGAACTGCTATTTGCACGTATGTAGAGCCAAATTTTTGTGTGCCGTTTATGCATTTACTATTATACGACCTAATATCTCTATTAATGATTTTATTTTCCTTTCAAAATTACTAAATTTGTATTACTCAAACTTTATATATACTAGGTGAGTCCCCGCGCTAACGCGCGTGTATTTTTATTTAGAGGGTTTTTTGTACTTTTTTTTATAGATTTTTCATAACAAATGCAGATCTAAAGAGACATCATGACAGATAATATTCTGATTACTACCACAAAACCGTAACCCATTATATATATATATATATCCATTAAGCCAAATACATACGCTCGTACTATGAATCATGCAACATATGCTTATCCAAAGACATTTAAACCACAATATGAGCACATGCTTTGCTATAAAACACAAGAGGTTACAGCGAGGGCGTACCATGAATAGTTTGAGTAACCATGAAACGAACCGCCAACATCCGAATCTTTACCATTCCCTCATTTTCCGGTATCCGAATCACGATCACGATAAGCATTAGATAGACATCAAGAACGTAAGTAACCAGAAAAATACGTTGAGTATCGATCGATACCAAGTGGTGTCGATCGATACCAACAAAGAAATCGCCGGAGTATCGACCGATACTAGTGAGTNATAGAATCATTTTATTTTGTGATACAATTTAAATGATGTAAAACACACTTTTTTTTGTAGTGAATTCAGCCATCTCTAGCTAGATTGTGGTTTGGGCAGCTATATATATATCTTGAAAAGATAAGATAATCAGTTGCATAATCTTAAAGATCTCCCTAGCTAATGAAAGATCGATGTAACAAAATTGGTCTTCCGCAATAGCAACTATTGCGATTCAAAAACTATTTCTATATATTTATTTATTGGGATGGAAGCTTTGTTACTTAAAACCAAAAAAAAAAAAAGACATGATAATTGGACTGCTACTGAAATTATGATTTTTAAAAATAAATGGTTTCAAAATAGATGAAAGTTCTAAGATTTTGCTAGAACCTTAAAAATTAAATTATTACTGCAAATGATAAAACCTAGAGCAACCAACGATACATGGAACGCTTGAATATTGGAATTAGAATCTATAATACGCAAAATTTAAAGTATTTTTGAATTATGGTTCCATAGTTATTTTATTTGTGTGTGGGAGAAACTGCTATGCGAAAACATCCATCTTTCAGAAGAGGAGGGAAGAACGGATTTAGCGGAAACATTTGTGGCCAACATTTGGCATCCAAAGCCGAAAAGGCCTTGCAGCACATAACTCCAACATTATCAAACTTTCCTGTGAAAACTGCTTTGTGGATTTCAGTTACGCAACCTTGAACGTTCATGAGTGATGATGACAAACATTTTGTGAGATCGACCGGTGAATCATGCACGATAGGGATTAATTGAGGTGTCGTGTGTGCCGGTGCAGCTGCGCTGATGCGAGAGCAGCCATTTTTGAGAAGAGGTGGGAACAATGGATTCAACGGGAACATTTTTGGCCAACATTTTGCATCCACATCCGTAAAAGCCTTGCAGCATGTGGGTCCAACGTTTTCAAACTTACCCGTTACAGCGGATTTGTAGATTTCGATTACGCAACCTTGAACGCCGAAAAGCGATGACCAACACTTTGCGATATCGATGGGGGAGCCAGTAATGGAAGGAAATCGAGGTGTGGTATGTACCTCGGCTAGCCCCGGCCTCAATAGAGTTGTGGCACACAAAGTCAGGACAATAATCGTGAGAAAGAGAGTTTCGTATCTACCTTCCATTGCACCTTTTTCTTTTGATATTAGAGGGGCTAGATAGAGTGAATCGCTTGATTGGGATGATTTTGGTATCAAAAGAAACTAACAATTTATAGAGTAGCTCAAGTTGAACGAATTCGGTAAATTTATTACGAAAGTTACACTTTAAGCGTCGTCCGTTTTGACAATCTTTGAATTAAAACATGGAATTGTTACATTTTACAAACCGATTCACTCAATGTGTATATAAGTTTTTACTGATGAATTCAAATAAATATCTATGTTGACTATTTGCTTTGTAATAAATAAGTTGTAACATTTTGTATCTTTATTTTTTGTAACTAACATTTTGTATCCTATAAAAGAAAAATTCATATACTCAAACCTTTTACAGCATATTTTTGTATTTCAAATCGAATAAATATGTATTTTTAAAATATAAACCTCAGGGGAAAAATAAATCTAAACATGTCTTATCTGAAGCTTAATCCGTTATTTTTTTCAATTCTATTTTTGTGTTCTCTTAGACTGAATTAACTTAAACATATGTTCCTTCCGTTACCTGAAATTAGTGGAGAACACTAGAATTTTGTGAGGAAGAAACTTGAATTATATTGTTTTTGGTTACAAATAGAGTAAACCAACTCACAACCACTTAACTCAGCCTGTTGGAAGGCTTTAACGATGTCTCTCCTCTTTTATATGTTTCTCATCATAATTCAAAAGCCACCAAGTCATAGGTTAAAAATCCAGGAAGAGCCTAAGGAGTAATTTTTGTCAAGAACAAAAAGCCTCGTAATAAGTTTAATCTTGTTCCAACGTGGCAAAGCATTAACAATTTAAACGGACTACAAATAAGAGGCAGAGCTCGTAGATTAGGATAATGCAGAGCCGTGAAGTGAAGACAAAGCGAACTATTCTTTCGCTTTTTACTAAAGAATACCGTGTTTTCTCTGCTCTTAAAGCCGCATATGCCTATTTTTGGAAATGGTTTTATTAACAAAAACCCTCCATCAATCTTTGAGTTTGAATTTTTTTCCCTTTTTTTTAATACAAAACTAGTCTTCAAAGCATACACTTGTCTTAAATAGGCACTATATGTGCTTGCTTTCAGGAAAATGATAGACGAAGTTGCTCCATTTAATCTGATTTCTCCAATGAGAATGAAATCTGAAGTAAATTGTTTCTTGGTTTCCAGCTCTTGAGTAATAAAGTTCCATAGTCTCCAAATAATCTACTATTGAAAAAAAGAAATTGAAAGAAAGATATTTGAAGAATCATTAATTTGAAAATTATTTAGTTGTAAATATATTTTAGATCAAGAATTAAAATTAATATGGTTAATATTAAAATTAAAAATATGATTAGATTAAAATATGAACATTTTAGTTATTTTCTTATTAAAAACATCCAGATGGAAATATAAATTTAACCAAACAAACAAAGATTCATTCAGATACATTATTCAGATATCAATTTCAAATGAAAACGAACATCATATGCACTACCTATATAGAGTATTTGGATGAAGCATTTAGGGCATCTCCAACCCCACTCCATTTTCTACTCCAAACTCCATTTTGGAGTAAATTTCTCTCCAACCCCACTCCATTTTCCACTCCAAAATGGAGTTTCTCCATATTCAACTCCATATTTGGAGTAACTCCATATTCTACTCCATTATGGAGTTGAACTTTTTTAATTACAAATTGATCCTTTAAATATTAAATATTTATATTTTATACTTTTTATTAATTTAGCAATGTATTTGTCGTACATATTATCAACTATCAACATATATGCATGTGACACTANTCAGAGACTTCTGGGCACTTTTTGCAATTCTTCAAACTTCATTAAGTCGCGACTTTGAAATCTGCTTCGATGGGTATCGATCGATACCAGGGGGTATCGATCGATACTGGACGTGAAATCGGGTATTTAGCCAGCAGACTTCAGTTTCGCTCCAGAATGCTCCAGAAACTCCAATATCTCCAAGAATACTCCAAATGTGCTAAAACCTGCAAAAGACTCTAAAAGACTCCAAAATACTATAAAAGACTCTATAAAACGGACTTATATCATGGTCTAAAAGGGTAAAAACCATGATATATCACTTGGTCGTGAAAAGGGAGATCCACCACTAAGCTCGTCGCTATTATCGATGTTTAGAGAAAATTTAGTGTCGGTGATGTTTAATGATATTATGTAATTTTCTTTATTTAATAAGTATTAAATTTTATTAAATTCATAATTTATAAAAGTTTTGCAAAAAAATGGGTTAATTTGTAATTTTTAGAAATAAAAGACATTATTAATAAAATACAAAAAAAATCTATTTAGAATATTCTTTTTTGGAGTAAAAAATGGAGTTATACATTGGAGCAAAACACAACTCCATTTTGGAGTTGCTCCATTTTGGAGTTGCTCCATTTTGGAGTTGCTCCATTTTGGAGTTGCTCCATTTTGGAGTAAAAAATGAAGATATATATTGGAGATGGTCTTAGATGCAAATGCCACCATATGAACAAACCAACATGCCCTTACTCTCAAAATTTTGTACGACTGTTCGATGCATCGAATTCACTCACAAGCTTCTTATGAGGAGGCACTCGAGGCTTGAACGGTTCGTGTGTGACCGATGGTTTGATCCGATACAACCAACTTCAAAACCAGATATCAAGAATGAACATGAAAGTCAAATTGAAAAATAGGATCAAAACAGTTGCTAAAAAAGAGTATAAGAACCTTCGTTGATTGAGCTTGCGAGGGGAAGTGAAAGAAGTGCCGGAGATCTGCTCGGCGTAAAGACCGTAAGGACAAACAAGAGGACTGTTCTGATCTGGCGGCAAAGCGCCGGAGATCGCCTCCGACGAGAAGTGGTTACCGAAGCCTGATTGATACTCTAACTCTGCAAGCATCTCTCCCATGGCTTCTTCTTCCTCTAACTCCTTTCCTTTGCAAAAAAATAAACAGAGCCACTTTACTTTCTAAAATTCTCCAGCGTGGCAAGGCGTTTACGTAACTTATATGATCTATTAGTTGGGCTTTGGCATAAATGGGCTTTTAACAATCAGGCCCAGTTTTAGGTGAATGCTTTTTGTAAAGTCGAGAATAAGTCCTTATATTAATCCCACATCGGAAGTAGTATTCAGGTTGGTAGATCTCGTTTGAATATAAAATGAGGAGGCTTTCGATCACCAAAATTCATCTTTGCGCTTGGGGCAATGACGCAGCTAATGAGGTACTAACCGAGGCGCGTCTATTGCTGGTTGAAAACTATTTCCAAACCCCCTCCTGGGCCTAAGCTTGTCTTGGGCCTTCGAGAATTTCTGGAAGGGCTCCCTTCGGGGTAAAGCCCTACAATTTTAAAGTTCAATATTTTTAAAATAATCTGTAGTTTAGGTTATTTTTTTGACATTTATTAACCAACGAGGGTTTATAATTTTTTTTTTTTAAACCTGTGAAAAATGTAAAAAATTATTAATTTTTATATAATCTGTGAAAAAGGTAAAAAATAATATCTAATCTAGGGTTTTTGGATTTAAATGTATTAGTAAATGCTTGGTTAGGATTAAATCAATGGTCGTTTCACAACGTTATAACATATACGTCTATTGCTGGTTGAAAACTATTTCCCTTCGAGAATTTTTGGAAGGGTTCCCTTCGGGTAAAGTTCTTTCAATATTTTTAAAATAATATGTAGCTTAGGTTATTTGTTTGACATTTATTAACCAACGAAGGTTTATAATTTATTTTTTTAAAAACCTGTGGAAAATTAAAAAATAAGATTTTTTTTTATATTCTATGAAAAAATTAAAAATCTTCTATATATATAAAGTAAGCTTTTCTCTCTTCTCATGCTGCCACCTCAGCATCTTAAAAATTTAATACACATACTAAATACATATATTAATTATAAATTTGATTTTAATATTATGAAAAGAATTTGAAAAGGCATTATTCATATTCTAAATTAAACCATAAAATAATAAACTTATATGAATATAGTTATAAATTTATATATATAAAGTAAGTCTTTCTCTCTTCTCATGCTACCACCTCAGCATCCTAAAAATTTAAAACACATACTAAATACATATATTAATTATAAATTTGATTTTATCATTATGAAAAGAATTTGAAAAGACATTATTCATATCCTAAATTAAACCAGAAATAATAAACTTATATGAATATAGTTCTTTGAAATAATAACAGGTTTAATAAATTTGGTTATCATAATATATTTCAACTTTTATAAATATTTAATTAGGTTAAGTTGTATCGCAAATATTATAAAAAAACTAAAATATCAAACAAGTCCTAACAATTAAACAAATAAGTTAAATATGTAACTGAATTCATAAAGCAAAATATAAGTTGGCAAGTTTTACATTTAATAAAGAGACAAATAATTAAAATTTAGATATACTTAACATAATAATTGCAATTATACATAACTATGAAAAAGAGAATAAGAGCCAAAAAAATTAAGAAACATATTAAAAGTATTTACACAAAAATATAAATTAAGTTTGAAAATTTAAGATCGTTGTGTTTTGTGATATTATTTTTAACAAAATAAAATAAAAAATAAATGTAACTACAACATGAGAAGAAAATAAAAGTTTTGTATATGCAAAATATATATCATGTGATGTAAATATATTTTAATTCTCATAATAATTACCATTCATTAATACAATAGTTTTTTCTAGAATTTGAAAAGACATTTACTTAATAGAAGATATATTATATTGAATTAATCTAAAGAAATTTCAATTTAATAATTTATTTATATAGTTTAGAAAAACTATAGAATTTAGTGTTTATAAATTATGGATTATATTTATTCTAAATAAAATCAAACAAATGTTGTGACTTCAAACAATCAGTTATATATGGAAATTTTTTTCAACAAAAATAAAAGAAAAATAGACTTAGGAATCACAAACATATTGCACACATAAATA
>PKML01005018.1:214391-225404 GCA_002933935.1 Eutrema yunnanense | reverse complement strand
TTTACAATTGCATAGGTTATCTGATAGTTCTTGTGATTCTGTAGAAGAATCACTTGTTTTAGTATATGGTTTCATTTTTATGAAGTAATTTGATTTTATACGCCCTAAATTGGTGGACTATGAGATCTCAAATTTATAGAGAATATGGGATAATTAGGGACCCAAACCTATGTGATATAGTTCATAAATCCATAGCATATGCGTATATGCATTAAAATAAGAAAACAAAAATATTTAAAATTATCCCAAAATAAGTGGACTAACCCCTACGAGAATTCGATTTTTTCGAGCAAATGCAGAAAATAAAGAAGCTAATCCTCCTTTTCTATTTCTAAATACTAAAAAATATTTCAACGCTATATTAATGTTATCTTAACTAATTTTAAAGGTTTCCTAGTATATTTATTCATTTTTAAAAACTAATTTGATAAACCTCCTATACGCCCTAACTCGGTGGACTAACACCTATGAGATTTTAATTTTATAGAGAAGCGGGGACACTTAGGGACCCAAACATATGTCATCCTATATCCATAGAATATGCGTCTATGTATTCAAACAAGATAACGAAAAATATTCAAGATTATCACAAAATAAGTGGACTAACCCTTACGAGAATCCGATTTTTTCGAGTAAATGCAGAAAATAATGAAACTAACCCTCCTTTTCTATTTCTAAAATACCAAACCATATTCCAACTCTATATTAATGTTAACTTAACTAATTTAAATGGTTTTTATTTTATTTATTCATTTTTTAAAAAGTAATTTGATAAACCTCCTATACGCCGTAAATCGGTAGACTATGAAATCTTAATTTTATAGAGAAGCTGGAACAATTAGTGAAACGACCGCATTTTTTTTTTTTTTTTAAAACAGAAATAAATAACCGGAATTAATTAAACACAATACAATTACGAGAACAATCCAAGTTCTACAGCTTACACAAGCCAACAGTTCTAAAACAGCAAAAGCAACAACACAACAACAACAAACCCCCGGGTCCTAATCATCCCCTCTTCACTGCCTCGATTCCACGATCACACCTTATCTTTACCTGCATCGACAAAAGTGATGCATCAACATTTGGCTAACCAAACGTTGAGTGAGAGATCATCCCAACAACAGGCTAAAACAATAAGCACAAACAACAACAATTATCAATACGAAGAATTAATTAATACCAATTAAAACTTCTAACACAATAGCAATTCATCACCATGAAAAACTATACCAACGCCTAGCAATTCCCTCCCAAGAACTGCTAGACACACAGCCTGAAAGGTAAACACACAACACGCTTTCCAGGCACCACCAACAACCGGTATCGATCGATACACCCCTGGTATCGATCGATGCCAAACAACACGTGCCCACAGGCAACGACTGGTATCGATCGATACACCCCTGGTATCGATCGATGCCACAGGCAACACATGCCCACAGGCCACGGCCAGTATCGATCGATACACCCCTGGTATCGATCGATACCCACACAACTCGAGTCCACCGACCAGAGTCTAGTATCGATCGATACCCTCATGGTATCGATCGATACCCACCTGCAACTCACAATCTTCCGCGAAATCTAAACCCAGAAATCGCCAAGACCAACCACGAAAATCATCAATCAAGCTTAAACAACGTACCACACAAGCTGAATTGCTAACCTTTGGTCCCAACTCACCTTAAATCGGCTGGATCGAGCCCTAGAAGACCTCTCACGCTTCCCTCTAGCTCGCCAAATCAACTCTTCCGATCTCTTCTTCAAGCTTCTTCGAAGCTCGAATCTCTCTCGATCTCGCAAGATCCAAGCTTCACCAAGCTTCTCTCCTTCTCTCGCTCTCCTTCTCTCTCTCTCCTTCTCTCTCTCTCTCTCGCGACCAAGACTTTACTTTCCCAAAAGAAATGGTTTCCACGTGCAAGAAGAGAAGAGGAAGAAGACTTATAAAGAGAAATCCCGGCTGGTATCGATCGATACTGGCCTCGGAGCAACCCGAATTAATTATTTTCCGCAATAATTAATTCCTCCGGAACGCGGGCGTTACAATTCTCCCCCACTAACTTAGATTCGACCNATCGCCAAGACCAACCACGAAAATCATCAATCAAGCTTAAACAACGTACCACACAAGCTGAATTGCTAACCTTTGGTCCCAACTCACCTTAAATCGGCTGGATCGAGCCCTAGAAGACCTCTCACGCTTCCCTCTAGCTCGCCAAATCAACTCTTCCGATCTCTTCTTCAAGCTTCTTCGAAGCTCGAATCTCTCTCGATCTCGCAAGATCCAAGCTTCACCAAGCTTCTCTCCTTCTCTCGCTCTCCTTCTCTCTCTCTCCTTCTCTCTCTCTCTCTCGCGACCAAGACTTTACTTTCCCAAAAGAAATGGTTTCCACGTGCAAGAAGAGAAGAGGAAGAAGACTTATAAAGAGAAATCCCGGCTGGTATCGATCGATACTGGCCTCGGAGCAACCCGAATTAATTATTTTCCGCAATAATTAATTCCTCCGGAACGCGGGCGTTACAATTCTCCCCCACTAACTTAGATTCGACCTCGAATCTTCGTTACCGTTCATCTCCCATGAACCGTTCATCTCCAATGAACCTCAATCGTCGCAACGATTACACAACCTCTGGCCAAAACCGGCCATCTCAACACTCACACGAGGTCCAAAACCAACCTCCGAGGTTTCCCACTCAGTCCCTATGCTTATGACACCGCGGTATCATATGTATACTTATTGCTCAACACACGCCAATCCCATCACTCAAGACACCGCATCATCTCCGAGTTCCGAGCATCAGCCATATCCCGCAGGATATCCACCATACCTCTCAAGGTATCAACCATACCACAGCACTCAAGACACCGCAGCATCTCCGAGTTCTGGGTATCTGCCGTACCACTCCACTCGATAATATAACCTATAAGAGTCTCAATACCCCATACCACTCAATTCTAGGGAATATATCCTACGTCTAGGACATACTCCTTACGAATCCACGGTATCACGTATCACTCTAGGCTATAAACCTCCCGAGTCTGTGTACATCGCCACTCCCACTCTCAAGACATACAGTCCTGCGAGCTATCGGCACCAGAGGAACCAGTCCTCTCAACGAGCAATAAATCACATATCTCTAAGCATTTCGACTGAACTACCTCCCGTGATCCGTGTAAATCCTCGCAAGGCAACACCGACATCACCTATATTCCATACCCGGAATATCTGCCGTGCATGACCAATAACCCGGCCATCGCACCTCCCTTGCGCACCTTCCAGTGTCAGCTTGCTTTAGAAAGACTTGTCAAGACAACTATGACTAGGCTACCTTTAACACCCAACAACTCTCTGCAGTAGGTCCTCAATACAAACGTAATAAAACAAACAAGTACCATACGCCTGCAATCCGACCCACCACATAGAACCGCTAAGTGAAATAACCCGGTCTCGTCACTTGACTCATTTTCCCGAACAAGTTTAACTGAAACACGCAACGCTCACCACAGCAATAAGAACATCTATCTTATTACTCTCTCGCATTAACGCTTTTCTCCCCAAACGCAATGCGAAGCCGTGACTCCCAAAGTCACCAATAATAAGAGATACTCATCTTATTATACATCATAATGTAACATCGTTCTACACAACGGCAATACAAAATGAAACAAACATAGCACATAGCTATAACCGAAACTGGAACCTCTCGATGGAACTCAAGCCGCAGCTTGCTTCTGGAACCACTTCCGGAACCTCGCTTCCATCCTAGCCTCTGGCTCCCAAGTTTCCTCCTGCACCCCGTCACAGTCCCACAGAACTCGCATCATCGGAATCCTCTTCCGACGAAGCTCCTTGACCCTCCGCTCGAGAACTCTCAAAGGTCTCGCCTCAACGGTCATATTGGGCTGGAGATCTGACGGAATCTCAGCCAATACCTCGTCACCCCTATGCAAACACTTCTTCAGCATCGACACATGGAAGACCTTATGAAATGCTTGCATAACCGCGGGTAACTCCAACCGATACGCTACCGGTCCAACACGCTCCACAATCCGGAACGGTCCCATATACCTCGGACTCAACTTAGTCGCAACAATGGACCTGTTCGGACCTCTCAGCAAAGCCATCTTGAGATACACACTATCTCCCACCTCAAACACAAGCTCTTTCCGCCTCTTATCAGCATAACTCTTTTGCCGATCTTGGGCCTCTTTCATGTTCAGCTTCAAAACCCGGATCTTCTCCGTAGTTTCCTGAACAAAACTCGCACCCAAAGTGCTCCTCTCCCCCACTTGTGTCCAACACAACGGGGTACGACATGGCCTCCCATACAGAGCCTCATATGGAGCCATCCCAATACTCGCCTGGTAACTATTGTTATACGCAAACTCAACCAAGCTCAAGTGATCCACCCAGTGACCACCCCAATCCAGCACACACATCCTCAACAAATCCTCCAGAGTCTGGATGGTCCGCTCGGACTGCCCATCTGTCTGAGGATGATACGCCGTGCTCAAGTGCACCTTCGTGCCCATCTCTGCCTGAAACGCATTCCAGAACTCCGATGTGAACTTAGGATCCCGGTCCGAAACAATACTCACCGGTACTCCATACAGTCTCACAATCTCCTGCACGTACCTCCTAGCCAAAACTGCTGCCCCATCGGACTTCTTAATGGCCAGAAAACGCGCACACTTGGTCAATCGATCAACGATGACCCAAACAGCATCCTTGGTCCGAGAAACTGGTAAACCCACCACGAAATCCATCGTGATCATATCCCACTTCCACTCTGGAATGGGTAAACTCCGCAACAAACCACTCGGGACCTGGTGCTCCGCCTTCACTAACTGGCACACGTTGCACGACGCAACCCAGTTAGCCACATCCTTCTTCATCCCGACCCAATGATAGTAGCGCTTGAGATCGCGATACATCTTAGTCGCTCCTGGATGAATCGAGAACATACTCGAATGAGCCTCACTCAGGATCTCTCGCCGCAAATCCTCATCCAAAGGTACGCATACCCTCCCACTGACAAGGATAGTGCCGTTCGCAGATACCTGATACTCAGAACCCTCTGCTCTCGAAGCCTTAACCAAACCCTCATCTTTTTCCTGAGCCAACCGAACTCTGCTCAAAAGATCCGCCTGGTTAGCCGCCTCTAAGCCCAAAGGTTCCTGAGATACAACACATAAGCGCAATGTGCTAATCTCGCTCACCAAAGACTCAACCTCGAGCTCCCGAGCCAAAGCCACCCGCTTCCGACTCAACGCATCCGCAACCAGATTAGCCTTACCAGGATGGTAAGCTATCTCCAGATCATAATCGGCCACTAGCTCCATCCAGCGCCTCTGCCTCAAATTCAACTCAGGCTGAGTGAAAATGTACTTCAAGCTCTTATGATCTGTGAACACCTGCACCTTTCCGCCATAAAGATAAGATCTCCAAATCTTCAAAGCGAAAACCACTGCAGCCATCTCCAGGTCATGGGTAGGGTAGTTGCCCTCATGCTTCCGCAGCTGCCGCGAAGCATAGGCAATAACCTTCCCCCGCTGCATCAACACACAACCAAGGCCCACACCCGACGCATCGGTGTACACCACGTAAGGCTCGCCCGACACTGGCAACGCCAATACTGGAGTACTAGTCAACATGGCCTTCAGTTCCGCGAAACTCTCATCACACTCTGAGGACCACACGAAAGGAACATCCTTCCCTGTCAGCTTCGTCATAGACTTAGCCAGACTCGCGAAACCCTTGACGAACCGCCGATAATACCCTGCCAACCCAAGAAAACTCCGAATCTCAGTAGCATTCCTCGGCCTCGGCCAAGTACTAATGGCCTGAATCTTCTCCGGATCTACCGATACTCCCTCCGCAGAGATAATGTGACCCAGAAAACCGATCTCCCGCTGCCAGAAGCTACACTTGCTCAACTTAGCAAATAACTTCTGTTCCCGCAGCTTCGAAAGAACCACACGCAGATGCACCTCATGCTCCTCTCGGCTCCTCGAATACACCAAGATATCATCGATAAAGATGATCACGAACTCATCTAGATACTCCTGGAAAACGCTGTTCATCAATCTCATAAATGCAGCCGGTGCATTTGTCAACCCAAATGGCATCACCACAAACTCGTAGTGGCCATAACGAGATCTGAAAGCCGTCTTCCGGATATCTACCTCATCGATGGGAATCTGATGATATCCCGACGCCAAGTCAATCTTGGAGAACCAAGTAGCCCCTCTCAACTGATCCAACAACTCATCAATCCGAGGAAGAGGATACCTGTTCTTCACTGTGACTCGGTTAAGTCCCCGGTAATCAATACACAACCGAAAACTCCCGTCCTTCTTCTTCACGAACAACACTGGTGCTCCCCACGGTGAAGAACTCGGGCGAATAAATCCCTTACCCAACAACTCCTCCAGCTGCTTCTTCAGCTCTGCCATCTCTGCGGGAGCCATCCTATAAGGAGCCCTGGATATCGGTGCTGTCCCCGGTTCCAACTCGATCGTGAAGGGATCCGACCTAGATGGTGGCAACCCCTGCAACGACTGGAACACATCCTGGAACTCACGAGCCACCCGAATATCCTGAACCCTAGCCTCTCCGACGGCCTCCGGCAAAGAAATAGTAGCCAAATACGCCTCGCAACCCCTCTCGATCAGACGCTCCGCGTGCACAACCGAGATCACGAGACTCCCGGAAGTCGGTCTCACACCCTGATACACCAACTTCCCTTTCCCCTGGTCGAACTCGACTCGCCCTCGGTGACAGTCCAGATGCGCTCTGAACTTCCCGAGCCAATCCATGCCCAAGATGACATCGTACAGCTCCACGGAGCAGATAATCAAATCGGCAGCCATGGACTCTCCTGCTACCTGAACATCCACGTCTCGCACACGACCGTGAATCCTCAGGAGCTTCCCTCCGGCGACCTCCACGAAACCCAAACTCACACCGGGCTCGCTCCGTAGATTAGCCTTCTCGGCCAACTCCGGGGAAACGAAGCAATGCGATGCTCCCGTGTCAAACAACACATGACACTCTACACCTCCAACACACAAGGTCCCTGCACATATACATGTGCCGAGAACCTTAACACCCCGACAAGCACGACGTTCCCCAACACAGAATTAAACTTAGATGAGTCTAAGAAAATACCTGTGATCGGCCTGGAACTCGGCTCTCCGGTCTCGGTGATGGAGTACACTCGAGGCGCTGATGCCACCTGCCTGAGAGGCTGCACCACCGTGGTCTCACTCTGCCGCAACTGGGGACACTGAGCCCTGATGTGCCCCGCCTCCTTGCAGTGATAGCACACTCGAGAATCCACTCGCGCTCCGCCCTTCTGAGGACAGCTCGCCACTCGGTGATCCATGCTCCCACAACCAAAGCAACCCGGACCACTCCAACTACCACTCGAAGCGCTCTCTCGCTTCCGCTTCTGTCCTTGCATCGGCTTACTACTGCCTCTGCTCGGACCGGACTGCTGCTGCACAGATCTCGCCTGAAAACGCGGTGTAGCCACTACCACCTCGTCCTTCAGACCCTCCTCAAGCAAAGCTGCAGTCTCAACCAACTCATCAACCGTGCAAAAAGGCCTCACCATGCAACGGTTCCTCAAGTCAACCCGAAGACCCATCAAGAATCTCTGCACACGGGCCGACTCACTCTCACCCTCTCGTCTAACATAAGACCCGAGCCGGATGAACTCCACCTCATACTCGCGTACCGACCGATCCCCCTGAGTCAAACTCGCAAGCCTCGACCCTAACCGGTTGAACGCCTCCTAAGGAAAGTACTTGGAGTTAAACTCCTCCACAAAATCCGCCCAAGCCATCGCGGCCTGAACTCTCCGTGCTGCCACACCCCTCCACCAGAGATGCGCATCACCCTCCAGATAATGGACCGCAATGTCCACCTGGTATCCCGCGGGACACCTACTCGAGAGGAAATTCCTCTCTATCCTCCTCAACCACGCATCAGCGTCCTCAGGATAAGCACCTCCAGAAAAGAACCCCGTGCCAATCCTCAGCATCTGCTCCATCATCCTAAGGTAGGATGGGAGCTCCTCAGCAACCGCAGCTGCCACCTGAGGCTGAGCCTCCACCACTACCGGATCCACAGGAGCCTGAGCCGGTACCCTCACTGGCAACCGCTCCAACAGCCTCGTCAACAGATCCGCTATGCGATCATCTCGGGCCCGAGCATCACCCGCTGCTACACCCGCAGCACCCGCTGGAACACCAGCCACACTGGCGCTCACGCCAGCCCCAACGGCACTCACACCGGCCGCTCTCTCAGACCCAAACTGACTCGCACGCGAATCCTCGACCTGCTCCTCCGGCACACGGCCACGACCCCTACCACGGCCACGACCTCTACCACGCCCTCTAGCCATCTGCACACGTGCAGAAGCACAAACTAAGAACTAAGATCAATCATCACAATAAAGATACTCACCGTGGAATCTCACAAGGCTCGAAGAGGATGATTCTAAGACCCCACACAACACCCAATCTATTCTAGAACCACCTAGGCTCCTAGAACCGTATGGGCTCTGATACCAAAACTGAAACGACCGCATTTTTTTTTTTTTTTAAAAACAGAAATA
Organism: Eutrema yunnanense; assembly: GCA_002933935.1. Classification (NCBI taxonomy): domain Eukaryota; kingdom Viridiplantae; phylum Streptophyta; class Magnoliopsida; order Brassicales; family Brassicaceae; genus Eutrema; species Eutrema yunnanense. The sequence goes on along the minus strand of PKML01005018.1, from coordinate 216,776 downwards.
AATAACCGGAATTAATTAAACACAATACAATTACGAGAACAATCCAAGTAATACAGCTTACACAAGCCAACAGTTCTAAAACAGCAAAAGCAACAACACAACAACAACAAACCCCCGGGTCCTAATCATCCCCTCTTCACTGCCTCGATTCCACGATCACACCTTATCTTTACCTGCATCGACAAAAGTGATGCATCAACATTTGGCTAACCAAACGCTGAGTGAGAGATCATCCCAACAATAGGCTAAAACAATAAGCACAAACAACAACAATTATCAATACGAAGAATTAATTAATACCAATTAAAACTTCTAACACAATAGCAATTCATCACCATGAAAAACTATACCAACGCCTAGCAATTCCCTCCCAAGAACTGCTAGACACACAGCCTGAAAGGTAAACACACAACACGCTTTCCAGGCACCACCAACAACCGGTATCGATCGATACACCCCTGGTATCGATCGATGCCAAACAACACGTGCCCACAGGCAACGACTGGTATCGATCGATACACCCCTGGTATCGATCGATGCCACAGGCAACACATGCCCACAGGCCACGGCCAGTATCGATCGATACACCCCTGGTATCGATCGATACCCACACAACTCGAGTCCACCGACCAGAGTCTAGTATCGATCGATACCCTCATGGTATCGATCGATACCCACCTGCAACTCACAACCTTCCGCGAAATCTAAACCCAGAAATCGCCAAGACCAACCACGAAAATCATCAATCAAGCTTAAACAACGTACCACACAAGCTGAATTGCTAACCTTTGGTCCCAACTCACCTTAAATCGGCTGGATCGAGCCCTAGAAGACCTCTCACGCTTCCCTCTAGCTCGCCAAACCAACTCTTCCGATCTCTTCTTCAAGCTTCTCCGAAGCTCGAATCTCTCTCGATCTCGCAAGATCCAAGCTTCACCAAGCTTCTCTCCTTCTCTCGCTCTCCTTCTCTCTCTCTCCTTCTCTCTCTCTCTCTCGCGACCAAGACTTTACTTTCCCAAAAGAAATGGTTTCCACGCGCAAGAAAAGAAGAGGAAGAAGACTTAGAAGGAGAAATCCCGGCTGGTATCGATCGATACAGGCCTAGTATCGATCGATACTGGCCTCGGAGCAACCCGAATTAATTATTTTCCGCAATAATTAATTCCTCCGGAACGCGGGGGTTACAATTAGGGACTCAAACCTATGTGATTTAGTTCCTATATCCATAAAATATGCATCTATGTATTAAAACTAGAAAACGAAAATATTCAAAATTATCCCAAAATAAGTGGACGAACCCCTACGAAAATTCGATTTTTTCGAGTAAATGCCAAAAATAATGAAACTAATCACTACAAGAAAACAGAGCGATTTCCGACGGCATTTCTGACGGGCAAAAATCCGTCGGAAATTTCCGACGGAAATCCGACAGATTTTCGACGGATGTCCGACGAGCGGAATATCCGTCAGAAATCCGTCGGAAATTTTGTTCAAGAATTTTCTTATATCCGTCTGACATCCGTCGGAAATTTCCGACGGATTTCCGACGGCTTACGGTTTTAGCCGAGGAAATGTTAATCCCCCGGCTAAAACTTATACAGGGCGAGTCGGCCCAATTCCCGTCAAGCATCGATCGATAGCAAAGAAATTTCCGACGGGTTCAAGAATTTCCTTATATCCGTCGGAAATTTCTGACGGATTTCCGACGGCTTACGGTTTTAGCCGAGGAAATGTTAGTCCCCCGGCTAAAACTTATACCGGGCAAGTCGGCCCAATTCCCGTCAAGCATCGATCGATACCAAGGGGTATCGATCGATACCAATGAAATTTCCGACGGATTTCCGACGGGTTCAAGAAGTTTCTTATATCCGTCAGAAATCCGTTGGAAATTTCCGACGGATTTTCGACGGCTTACGATTTTAGCCGAGGAAATGTTAGTCCCCCGGCTAAAACTTATACCGGGCAAGTCGGCCCAATTCCCGTCAAGCATCGATCGATACTGTAATGCCCGTGTCCGGAAGGGGCCAGTATCGATCGATACCGGTCAGTATCGATCGATACCAGCCGGGTTTTGCTCGTAGTTATCTTCTTCTTCTCTTTCTTCTTCGAGTATAAAAAGGTGCATGTTGGAGGATAAGACCATAGAAAGGTCGAGAAAGCTGGAGAAAAGTCGAGAGAGAGAGAGAAGGAGGGAGAGAAGGAGAAAAGAGAGAAGGAAGCTTAGTAAGCGTTGATCTTGCGAGATCGAAAGAAGGTTGAGCTTGAGAGAAGCTTGGTTTTGGAGGGAGATCAATCTTGAGTTTGGAAAGATCGTTTTAGAGGTCGTTTCAGTCATTTTAAGGTGAGTTGGGACCAAAGGTTAGCATGTAAGCCTTGTGTGATGTT
>PKML01005018.1:190341-206977 GCA_002933935.1 Eutrema yunnanense | reverse complement strand
TATATATATTTGATATGTATATAAAACGTTTTTTATATAAATGTAAATTTAAAAACGATTTGCTCACCCAGAGATCGCAAGACGATTACACCGGATCCAACGAAGTCACTCGGGCCGAGCTTAACGAGCTAGTCCTCGTGGTAAGTAAAACTTATGATAATATTTATTTAGATAATTATTTTTTAATTGAAAATCTAAACTTTTTAAATTGTTTTTTAGGAGTTACCGGTTAGGAAAGGTCGTCGGCCGGGGTTGGGTAATGTTGCGACCCAATCCGCTTCTTTTTCGGCCGGTTTCTCGATGGATGAAGACCTTATCCAGCAAAACGAAGAGCTCACGGCGAAGGTCACGGTATTGGAGGACAAGCAAACAAAGTGGGCGGATTTCTTCAAGAAGAAGTTCCCGGACATGCCGCCGGATCTATTTTGATTATGTTTTTATTATGTAATTTCAACTTTCTAAAATTTTTAAATATTTATGTTTTGTAAGATTTTATTTATATAATTAATTTTTTTTTTTTAAATTATTTTAATTAATTAATTTAATTTATTTAATATATAATTTAATAAATATTAATTATATATATAATAAATATTAAAAAAAATTGCAAAAAACCGTCGGAAATCCGTCGGTAAATAATCCGTCGGAAATCCGTCGGTAAAGAAGCCGTCGGAAATCCGTCGGTAAAAAAGTCGTCGGAAATCCGTCGGTAATTCACCGTCGGAAATCCGTCGGTAAAGAAGCCGTCGGAAATCCGTCGGTAAAAAGCCGTCGGAAATCCATCGGTAATTCACCGTAGGAAATCCCTCGGATTATCGTTGGAAATTCGTCGGTAAATAATTTCCGACGGATTTCCGACGGATTTTCTTTTCCGACGAGATAGAACCGACGGGCAAAATCCATCGGAAACCCGTCGGAAATGGCCGTTTCCGACGGGATACCGACGGATTTTGCCGTCGGTTCTAGCGTGTTTTCTTGTAGTGAATCATCATTTTCTATTTCTAAAATACCAAACCATATTCCAACGCTATATTAATGTTAACTTAACTAATTTTAAAGGTTTTATTATATTTATTCATTTTTTAAAAAGTAATTTGATAAACCTCTTATACGCCCTAAATCGATGGACTATGAGATCTCAATTTTATAGAGAAACATGGACAATTTGATAACGTTTCTCTAGAAAAATTGAGATCTCATAGTCCACCAATTTAGGGCATATAGGGGGTTTATCAAATTACTTCATAAAAAATGAAAAAATATACTAAAAACCTTTACAATATGTTAAGTTAACATTAATATAGCGTTGGAATATGGTTTGGTATTTTAGAAATAGAAAAGGATGATTAGTTTCATTATTTTCTACTTTTACTCGAAAAAATCAAATTCTCGTAGGGATAATTTTGGGATAATTTTGAATATTTTAGGATAATTTTGAAATATTTTCGTTTTCTTGTTTTAATATATAGACACATATTCTATGGATTTAGGAACTAGATCACATAGGTTTGTGTCACTGATTGTCCTAGCTTCTCTATAAAATTGAGATCTCATAGTCCACCAATTTTGGGCGTACAGGAGATTTATCAAATTACTTCATAAAGAATGAAATAATATACTAAAAAACCTTTACAATTAGTTAAGTTAAAATTAATTTAGCGTTGGAATATGTTTTGGTATTTTAGAAATAGAAAAAGAGGATTACTTTCATTATTTTCTGTATTTGCTCGAAAAAATCGAATTCTCGTAGGGGTTAATCCACTTATTTTGGGATAATTTTGAATATTTTCACAGTCTGGTTTTAATACATAGACGCATATTCTATGGATTTAGGAACTAGTTCACATAGTTTTGGGTCCCTAATTTTCCCAGCTTCTCTATAAAATTGAGATCTCATAGTCCACCAATTTAGGGCGTATAGGAGGTTTATCAAATTACTTCATAAAAAATGAAAAATATATATTAAAAAACCTTTACAATTAGTTAAGTTAATATTAATTTAGCGTTGGAATATGGTTTGGTATTTTAGAAATAGAAAAAGGAGGATTAGTTTCATTATTTTCTGCATTTACTCAAAAAAATCGAATTCTCGTAGGGGGGTTAGCCCACTTATTTTGTGATAATTTTGAATATTTTCGTTATATTGTTTGAATACATAAACGCATATTCTATGGATATAGGAACTAGATCACATAGGTTTGGGTCCCTAATTGTCACAGTTTCTCTATAAAATTGAAATGTCATAGTCCACCGATTTAGGGCGTATAGGAGGTTTAACAAATTACTTCCTAAAAAAAGAATACTTATACTAAAATCCTTTAAAATTAGTTAAGTTAACATTAATTTAGCGTTGGAATATGGTTTGGTATTTTAGAAATAGAAAAGGATGATTAGTTTCATTTTTTTCTACTTTTACTCGAAAAAATCGAATTCTCGTAGGGGTTCATCCACTTATTTTGGGATAATTTTGAATATTTCCGTTTTCTAGTTTTAATACATAGACGCCTATTTTATGGATATAGGAACTAGATCACATAGGTTTGGGTCCCTAATTGTCCTAGCTTCTCTATAAAATTGAGATTTCATAATCCACCGATTTAAGGCATATAGCAGGTTTATCAAATTTCTTCTTAGGAATAAATAAATATACTAAAAAACTTTTAAAATTAGTTGAGTTAACATTAATATAGAGTTGGAATATTGTTTAGTATTTATAAATAGAAAAGGAGGATTACTTTCAATATTTTATGCATTTACTCTAAAAAATCGAGTTCTCGTAAGGGTGAGTCCATTTATTTTGTGATAATATTTAATATTTTCGTTATCTTGTTTGAATACATAGACGCATATTCTATGGATATAGAAACCAGATCACATATGTTTGGGTCTCTAATTGTCCTCGCTTCTCTATAAAATTTAGATCACATATGTTTTTTAGTATAAAATTTAGATCTCAAATAACAATTTTGAATATATATACTAAAAACCTTTAAAATTAGTTAAGTTAGCATTTATATAGCGTTGGAATATGGTTAAGTGTTTTAGAAATAGAAAAGGAGGATTAGTTTCATTATTTTCTACTTTTACTCGAAAAAATCAAATTCTCGTAGGGATTAGTCAATTTATTTTGGGATAATTTTGAATATTTTCGTTTTCTTGTTTTATTACATAGACCTATATTCTATGGATTTAGGAACTAGATCACATAGGTTTGGGTCCCTAATTGTCCTAGCTTCTCTATAAAATTGAGATCTCATAGTCCACCAATTTTGGGCGTACATGAGGTTTATCAAATTACTTCATAAATAATGAAATAATATACTAAAAAACCTTTACAATTAGTTAAGTTAACATTAATTTAGAGTTGGAATATGGTTTGGTATTTTAGAAATAGAAAAAAGGGGGATTAGTTTCATTATTTTCTGCATTTACTCGAAAAAATCAAATCCTCGTAGGGGGTTGGTTAGTCCACTTATTTTGTGATAATTTTGAATATTTTCGTTATCTTGTTTGAATACATAGACGCATATTCTATGGATATAGGAACTAGATCACATATGTTTGGGTTCTTAATTGTCCCCGCTTCTCTATAAAATTGAGATCTCATAGGGGTTAGTTCACCGAGTTACGGCGTATATGAGGTTTATCAAATTACTTCTTAAAAATGAATAAATATACCAGAAAACCTTTAAAATTAGTTAATTTAACATTAATATTGCGTTGGAATATGGTTTAGTAATTAGAAATAGAAAAGGAGGATTAACTTCATTATTTTCTGCATTTGCTCGAAAAAATCGAATTCACGTAGGGGTTATAGTCCACTTATTTTGGGATAATTTTGAATATTTTTATTTTCTTGTTTTAATACATAGACGCATATTCTATGGATATATTAACTAGATCACATATATTTGGGTCCCAAATTGTCCCCGCTTCTCTATAAAATTGAGATCTCATAAGGTTAGTCCACCGATTTAGGGCGTCTAGGAGGTTTATAAAATTACTTCTAAAACTAAATAAATATACTAAAAAACTTTTACAATTAGGTAAGTTAACATAATTTAGCATTGAATATGGTTTAGTATTTAGAAATAGAAAAGGAGGATTAATTTTATTATTTTCTGCATTTACTCGAAAAAATCGAATTCTCGTAAGGGTTAATCCACTTCTTTTGGGATAATTTTGAATATTTTCATTTTCTTGTTTTAATACATAGACGTATATTCTATGGATTTAGAAACTAGATCACATAGGTTTGGGTCCCTAATTATCACAGCTTCTCTATAAAATTGAGATCTCATAGTCCAACAATTTATGGCGTATATGAGGTTTATCAAATTACTTCTTAAAAAATGAATAATTATACTAAAAAGCTATAAAATTAGTTAAGTTAACATTAATATAGCGTTGCAATATGGTTTGGTATTTAAGAAATAGAAAATGATGATTAGTTTCACTATTTTCTACTTTACTCGAAAAAATCAAATTCTCATAGGGGTTCGTCCATTTATTTTGGGATAATTTTGAATATTTTCCTTTTCTAGTTTTAATACATAGACGCATATTTTATGGATATATGAACTAAATAACATAGGTTTGGGTCCCGAATTGTCCCAGCTTTTCTATAAAATTAAGATTTCATAGTCCACCGATTTATGGCGTATAGGAGGTTTATCAAATTACTTTTTAAAAAATAAATAAATATACTAAAAACCTTTAAAATTAGTTAAGTTAACATTAAAATAGATTTGGAATATGGTTTGGTATTTTAGAATTAGAAAAAGAGGATTTGTTTCATTATTTTCTGCATTTACTCGAAAAAATCGGATTCTCGTACGGGGTTAGTCCACTTTTTTGTGATAATTTTGAATATTTTTTGTTATCTTGTTTGAATACATAGACACATTCTATGGATATAGGAACTAGATTACATATGTTTGGGTCCCTAATTTTCTCCGCTTCTCTATAAAATTGAGATCTCATAGGGGTTTGTCCACCGAGTTAGGGCGTATAGGAGGTTTATCAAATTACTTCTTAAAAATGAATAAATATTCTAGAAAACCTTTAAAATTAGTTAAGTTAACATTAATATAGTGTTGTAATATGGTTTAGTATTTAGAAATAGAAAAGGAGGATTAACTTCATTATTTTCTACATTTGCTCGAAAATATCGAATTCTCGTAGGGGTTAGTCCACTTATGTTGGGATAATTTTGAATATTTTTCTTTTTCTTGTTTTAATACATAGACGCATATTATATTGATTTAGGAACTAGATCACATAGGTTTGGGTCCTTAATTGTCCTAGCTTCTCTATAAAATTGAGATCTCATAGTCCACAAATTTAGGGCGTACAGGAGGTTTATCAAATTACTTCATAAAGAATGAAAAAATATACTAAAAAACCTTTACAATTATTTAAGTTAACATTAATTTAGCATTGGAATTTGGTTTGGTATTTTAGAAATAGAAAAAGGGGGATTAGTGATATATCATGGTTTTTACCCTGTTTAGACCATGATATAAGTCCTTTTCATAGAGTCTTTCTATTGTTTTGTAGTCTTTTAGAGTCTTTTGCAGGTTTTAGCACATTTGGAGTATTCTTGGAGATATTGGAGTTTATGGAGCATTCTGGAGCGAAACTGAAGTCTGCTGGCTAAAGTACCCGAATTCACGTCCAGTATCGATCGATACCCCCTGGTATCGATCGATACCCATCGAAGCAGATTTCAAAGCCGCGACTTAATGAAGAATTGAAGAATTGCAACTTGGTCCAGAAGTCTCTGATAATTACAAGAAGACCCCAACTCGTGTTTTAGGTTATAAATAGGAGTTTTAAGCCATCTGTTTAGGCTATGCCCTTTTATGCCTCTTTATGCTTTATTTTCTCTGGTTTCGAGACAAGTCTGATTTCCCTTCGTCCGAGATCAGATCTCAAGAACCTTTGTTATTATTCTATTGATGATTTATTCAAACATGTCTTTTGATTCAATTGCCATGTCTGAGTAGATCCACCTTAGGTTTAGGGTTTTCTCATAAAGGATTTCTCTGAATGCTAGGTTAATTATCTCATTAGGATTCACCATCTGAATTATAGTTCTTCACCTTAGGTTGTGTTCATAGCTAATTCTAGGTTGATAAATCTGGAACTTAGATCTTAGGATAATTGATTAGGCACGAGAGTGCGATTAATTACCTGATAGAACCTAGGTGAGCAAATTGATTATTCGCAAAGAGATTTGGTTTAATTGATTTGTGAACATATCAAACCTGATATTAAAGCTGATTTAGAATTTAGGATTCGCAAAGAGATTTGGAATTCCTGAGATTTAGATTTAGATAGTTTTCGCAACGAGAGTTGGTTAGCTATATTTTAGTGATTTGAGTTCAAGAACTGCGCTAAATCTGAATCCTGTTAGTTAGTTTATCTGCATTCATTGATTTCCTGAGAAAAACCCTGAGCCTATATTTCCCTGATTGATTTACAACTCCTTTTATTTTCTGCATTGCTTTCAATTCAATCTGTTTAGCTTAGCGTAATTCCACACTATAGAATCTATTGTGTGTTTCCTTGAGTCTTTGTGGTTCGACCCCTAGCTATACTATTACAACTGCTTTAGTACTTTAGGGTATTAAATTGAGCATATCAATTAGTTTCATTACTTTCTGCATTTACTCGAAAAATTGAATTATCGTAGGGGGTTAGTCCACTTATTTTTTGATAATTTTGAATATTTTTGTTATTTTGTTTGAATACATAGACGCATATTCTATGGATATAGGAACTAGATCACATATGTTTGGGTTCTTAATTGTCCCCGGTTCTCTATAAAATTGAGATCTCATAGGGGTTAGTTCACCGAGTTAGGGCGTATAGGAGGTTTATCAAATTACTTCTTAAAAAGGAGTAAATATACTAGAAAACCTTTAAAATTAGTTAAGTTAACATTAATATTGCGTTGGAATATAGTTTAGTATTTAGAAATAGAAAAGGAGGATAACTTCATTATTTTCTGCATTTGCTCGAAAAAATCGAATTCACGTAGGGGTTAGTCCACTTATTTTGGGATAATTTTGAATATTTTCGTTTTCTTGTTTTAATACATAGACGCATATTCTATGGATATAGTAACTAGATCACATATGTTTGGGTCCCTAATTGTCCCCGTTTCTCTATAAAATTGAGATTATATAGGGGTTAGTTCACTGGTTTAGGGCGTCTAGGAGGTTTATAAAATTACTTCTAAAAATGAATAAATATACTAAAAACTTTTACAATTAGTTAAGTTAACATTAGTTTATTGTTGAATATGGTTTAGTATTTAGAAATAGAAAAGGAGGATTACTTTTATTATATTCTACATTTACTCGAAAAAATCAAATTTTCGTAAGGGTTAATCCACTTATTTTGGGATAATTTTGAATATTTTCGTTTTCTTGTTTTAATACTTAGACGCATATTCTATGGATTTAGAAACTAGATCACATAGGTTTGGGTTCCTAATTGTCTCCGCTTCTCAATATAATTGAGATCTCATAGTCCACCGATTTAGGGCATAGGAGGTTTATTAAATTACTTCTAAAAATAAATAAATATACTAAAAACCTTTACAATTAGTTTAGTTAACATTAATTTAGCGTTGGAATATGGTTTGGTATTTTAGAAATAGAAAAATGAGGATTAGTTTCATTATTTTCTGCATTTACTCGAAAAATCGAATTCTCGTAGGGGGTTAGTCCACTTATTTGGGATAATTTTGAATATTTTCGTTATCTTGTTTGAATACATAGACACATATTCTATGGATATAGGAACTAGATGACATATGTTTGGGTCCCTAATTGTCTCCGCTTCTCTATAATATTTAGATCACATATGTTTTTTTAGTATAAAATTTAGATCTCATATAAACTTTTGAATATATATACTAAAAACTTTTAAAATTAGTTAAGTTAGCATTAATATAGCGTTGGAATATGGTTTGGTGTTTTAGAAATAGAAAAGGAGGATAAGTTTCATTATTTTCTACATTTACTCGAAAAACTCGAATTCTCGTAGGGGTTAGTCCACATATTTTGGGATATTTTTTGAATATTTTTGTTATCTTTTTTTTAATACATAGACGCATATTCTATAGATATAGTAACTAGATCACATAGGTTTGGGTCACTAATTGTCTCTGCTTCTCTATAAAATTGAGATCTCATAGTCCACCGATTTATTGCGTATAAGATATTTATCAAATTACTTCTTAAAAATGAATAAATATACTAAAAATCCTTTTAAATTAGTTAAGTTAACATTAATATAGCGTTGGAATATGGTTTGATATTTTAGAAATAGAAAAGGAGGATTAGTGTCATTATTTTCTACATTTATTCGAAAAAATCAAATTCTCGTAGGGGTTGGTCCGCTTATTTTGGGATATTTTTGAATATTTTTGTTTTCTTGTTTTAATACATAGACGCATATTCTATGGATATAGGAACTAGATCACATATGATTGTGTCCCTAATTTTCCCCGCTTCTCTATAAAATTGAGATCCCATAGTCCACCGATTTAGGGCGAATAGGAGGTTTATCAAATTACTTCTTATAAAATGAAAAATATACTAAAAACCTTTAAAATTAGTTAATTTAAAATTAATATAGCGTTGGAATATGGTTTGGTATTTTAGAAATAGAAAAGGAGGATTAGTTTCATTATTTTATGCATTTACTCGAAAAAATCAAATTCTCGTAGGGGTGAGTCCAGTTATTTTGTGATAATTTTGAATATTTTCGTTCTCTTGTTTGAATACGTAGATGCATATTATATGAATATAGAAACTAGATCACATATGTTTGGGTCCCTAATTTTCCCCGCTTCTTTATAAAATTGAGATCTCGTAGGGGTTAGTCCACCGATTTATGGTGTATATGAGGTTTATCAAATTACTTCTTAAAAATGTATAAATATACTAAAAACCCTTTAAAATTAGTTAAATTAACATTAATATAGCGTTGGAATATGGTTTAGTATTTAGAAATAGAAAAGGAGGATTACTTTCACTATTTTCTACATTTGCTCGAAAAAATTGAATTCTCGTAGGGGATTAAGTCCACTTATTTTGGGATAATTTGGAATAATTTTATTTTCTTGTTTTAATACATATATGCATTTTCTATGGATATAGAAACTAGATCACATATGTTTGTGTCCCTAATTTTTCCCGCTTCTCTATAAAATTGAGATCTCATAGTCCACCGATTTAGGGCGTATAGGAGGTTTATCAAATTACTTCTTATAAAATGAAAAAATATACTAAAAACCTTTAAAATTAGTTAAGTTAACATTCATATAGCGTTGGAATATGGTTTGGTATTTTAGAAATAGAAAAGGAGGATTAGTATCATTATTTTCTTCATTTACTCGAAAAAATCAAATTCTCGTAGGGGTGAGTCCACTTATTTTGTGATAATTTTGAATATTTTCATTGTCTTGTTTGAATACATAGACACATATTGTATGGATATAGAAACTAAATCACATATGTTTGGGTCCCTAATTGTCCCCGCTTCTCTATAAAATTGATATCTCGTAGGGATTAGTCCACCGATTTAGGGCGTATATGAGGTTTATCAAATTACTTCTTAAAAATGTATAAATATACTAAAAACCCTTTAAAATTAGTTAAGTTAACATTAATATAGCATTGGAATATGGTTTAGTATTTAGAAATAGAAAAGGAGGATTACTTTCACTATTTTTTACATTTGCTCGAAAAAATTGAATTCTCGTAGGGGATTTTGTTTTTTTTTGTTCAACTTTTTTTTCATTAAATTAAAATTGAAATGTACAAAGAGAGGGAATTAAACATCGTCTTGGAGCATTACAAACTAAAGTCAAAGCAATAAAATGAAGTGCAGATTGATAATCATCTTGAAAGATGGACAACGAATTTGAGGCAATGCTCAAATGCATCAAAAGCCTCACGGCAAAGCCAGAGAGTTTGAGAATCGTCACAAGTGACTTTGAGGGCGAACCTCTACCTCCGAAATTCGTAGAAACGAACTCGTTTGTCTCTTCACGCCCCGTACAGACCGCTACGCAAGAGAACATGTCGGTAAAGACGTTCTTTTGGTTTCCCGGCACAAGGCTCGGGAGGAAGCCACCTCTCAAGGAGAGGGGAGATGTTGTAATCTTCAATCCCAACCAAGAAATACGCGTGACTCTCTTGACGAAACGAACAAGGGAGCCAACATAAGTTTTAGTCATGAGGGAGGCGGATAAGGAAGACAGCTTTTGACGATGGCTGAACCGAAGAGGTAACATGGAGGCAGTTGGAGGCGGTAGCCTTTTTCGATAGCTTAATCGAATGAAGAGAGGGATAAAGGAACAAGGTGGAGGCAGCAGCTTTTTACGGTGGCTGGACCGAAATACTGCTGAAATATCACTCCCAACAAGAGAGGAAGATGAGTAGAAAATACCCTCATGGTTGAATTTTTCCAAAACAGCTCGAGTGTAGAAACACTTTTTGTTGAACCAAATAAATCTTCTAGTTGGGCATTCAACAAAGAAACTCATATACGAATCCACATGGGCCAAACCCAACTCATCAACAAGTTGAAAATTACTTTCGTCGGGGAAGACAAAAGATGATGATATCGAGCGTAGATGATGTTGAGTCGCCGGTGGATCAATGAAGCTAACGTCGGTGGCGCGCATCTGACCGGAAACCCCCACGCCGAAGCAGAAACTCCTGCCGATGAGGCAGAGCACGCCTGAGGCGGAGGGATTGGCTTTAGCTCTCGGCGAAAGTCTTGGACTCAGTAGACCCAGAGCAGGAGGCGACAAATGTGAACCATGAAGAGGTAGGGATCCCATGTACGATGGGTAGGTTGAACAGGTTAGCTCCGGCGGCAGCTCTATGAGAAAAGTCGCCGGATCCAGTAGAAGTGCAGAGTTCAGCAGCGCCGGAGAAATTCTCTTTCGAGATAGTTTGAGCGGCTGCGAGGCGGAGAGACGAGGAGACGGCGAAGTAGCGAGACGACAAGGCGGTGAGCTGGCAAAAGAGGAGAAAGGCGTGATGGCGTGTCGGAGAGAGTGTGAGGCGGTGAGGACGCTGAGGCAGAGATGGCAAGGATGTGCCAGTGTTGACGTGGCGACGAGAGCAAGCAGAACTGCGAGAGACATAAAAAACCTAGAGTAACGACGGAGAAAGGAAGATTTTGTCGGCGCTTGTCTCACGGCCAAGGCCGGAGCAAGGCTCGACCCAAACCCGAGCTGAAGAGAGGAGGAAACGATGAGAGGAGGTTGGCCGGAGGGGACGACGTTAGATCGGAAAACTTGAAAACTTGAACTGTGCGGCTGCCTGGGGGAATGTGCCTAAATTCTCGTAGAGGGTTAAGTCCACTTATTTTGGGATAATTTTGAATAATTTTGTTTTCTTGTTTTAATACATAGACGCATATTCTATGGATATAGGAATTAGATCACATATGTTTGGGTCCCTCATTGTCTCCGCTTCTCTATAAAAATTGAGATCTCATAGGGGTTAGTCCACCGAGTTAGGGCGTATAGGAGGTTTATAAAATTACTTCTTAAAAATGAATAAATATACTAGAAAACCTTTAAAATTAGTTAAGTTAACATTAATATAGCGTTGGAATATGGTTTAGTATTTAGAAATAGAAAAGGAGGACTAACTTCATTATTTTCTGCAATTGCTCGAAAAAATTGAATTCTCGTAAGGGGTTAAGTCCAATTATTTTAGGATAATTTTGAATATTTTTGTTTTGTTTTTTTAATACATAGACGCATATTCTATGGATTAAGGAACTAGATCACATAGGTTTGGGTCCCTAATTGTCCCATATTCTCTATAAAATAGAGATCTCATAGTCCACCAATTTATGGCGTATATGAGGATTATCAAATTACTTCATAAAAATGAAAAAATATACTAAAAACATTTACAATTAGTTAAGTTAACATAAATTTAGCCTTGGAATATGGTTTCGTATTTTAGAAATAGAAAAAGGAGGATTAGATTCATTATTTTCTGCATTTACTAAAAAAAAATCGAATTCTCGTAGGGGGTTAAGCCCACTTATTTTGTGATAATTTTCAATATTTTCGTTATCTTGTTTGAATACATAGACACATATTTTATGGATATATGAACTATATCACATAGGTTTGAATCCCTAATTATCCCAATTTCTCTATAAAATTGAGATCTCATAGTCCACCGATTTAGGGCGTATAGGAGGTTTATCAAATTACTTCTTAAAAATGAATAATTATACTAAAAAGCTTTAAAATTAGTTAAGTTAACATTAATATAGCATTGGAATATGGTTTGGTATTTTAGAAATAGAAAAGGATGATTAGTTTCATTATTTTCTACTTTTACTCGAAAAAAATCGAATTCTCGTAGGGGTTCGTCCATTTATTTTGGGATAATTTTGAATATTTTCCTTTTATAGTTTTAATACATAAACGCATATTTTATGGATATAGGAACTAAATAACATAGGTTTGGGTCCCTAATTGTCCCAGCTTCTCTATAAAATTAAGATTTCATAGTCCACCGATTTATGGCGTATAGGAGGTTTATCAAATTACTTTTTTAAAAATAAATAAATATACTAAAAACCTTTAAAATTAGTTAAGTTAACATTAAAATAGATTTGGAATTTGATTTGGTATTTTAGAAATAGAAAAAGAGGATTTGTTTCATTATTTTCTGCATTTACTCGAAAAAATCGGATTCTTGTACGGGGTTAGTCCACTTATTTTGTGATAATTTTGACTATTTTTTGTTATCTTGTTTGAATACATATGACGCATTCTATGGATATAGGAACTAGATTACATATGTTTGGGTCCCTAATTTTCCCCGCTTCTCTATAAAATTGAGATCTCATAGGGGTTAGTCCACCGAGTTAGGGCGTATAGGAGGTTTACCAAATTACTTCTTAAAATGAATAAATATTCTAGAAAACCTTTAAAATTAGTTAAGTTAACATTAATATAGCGTTGGAATATGGTTTAGTATTTAGAAATAAATAGGAGGATTAACTTCATTATTTTCTGCATTTGCTCGAAAAAATCGAATTCTCGTAGGGGTTAGTCCACTTATTTTGGGATAATTTTGAATATTTTCGTTTTCTTGTTTTAATACATAGACGCATATTCTATGGATTTAGGAACTAGATCACATAGGTTTGGGTCCTTAATTGTCCTAGCTTCTCTATAAAATTGAGATCTCATAGTCCACCAATTTAGGGCGTACATGAGGTTTATCAAATTACTTCATAAAGAATGAAAAATATACTAAAAAACCTTTACAATAGTTAAGTTAACATTAATTTAGCGCTGGAATATGGTTTGGTATTTTAGAAATTGAAAAAGGAGGATTAGTTTCATTATTTTCTGTATTTACTCGAAAAAATCGAATTATCGTATGGGGTTAGTCCACTTATTTGTGATAATTTTGAATATTTTTGTTATCTTGTTTGAATACATAGACGCATATTCTATGGATATAGGGACTAGTTCAAATATGTTTGGGTTCTTAATTGTCCCCGGTTCTCTATAAAATTGAGATCTCATAGGGGTTAGTTCACCGAGTTAGGGCATATAGGAAGTTTATCAAATTACTTCTTAAAAATGAATAAATACACTAGAAAACGTTTAAAATTAGTTAAGTTAACATTAATATTGCGTTGGTATATGGTTTAGTATTTAGAAATAGAAAAAGAGGATTAACTTAAGTATTTTCTGCATTTGCCTCAAAAAATCGAATTCACGTAGGGGTTAGTTCACTTATTTTGGGATAATTTTGAATATTTTCGTTTTCTTGTTTTAATACATAGACGCATATTCTATGGATATAGTAACCAGATCACATATGTTTGAGTCCCTAATTGTCCCCGCTTCTCTATAAAATTGAGATCTCATAGGGGTTAGTCCACTGGTTTAAGGCGTAGAGGAGGTTTATAAAATTACTTCTAAAATGAATAAATATACTAAAAAACTTTTACAATTAGTTAAGTTAACATTAATTTAGCGTTGAATATGGTTTAGTATTTAGAAATAGAAAAGGAGAATTACTTTAATTATTTTCTGCATTTACTCGAAAAAATCGAATTCTCATAAAGGTTAATCCACTTATTTTGGGATAATTTCGAATATTTTCGTTTTCTTGTTTTAATACATAGACGCATATTTTATGGATATAGTAACTTGATCACATAGGTTTGGGTCCCTAATTGTCTTAGGGCGTATAGGAGGTTTATTAAATTACTTCTAAAAAATGAATAAATATACTAAAAACCTTTACAATTAGTTTAGTTAACATTAATTTAGCGTTGGAATATGGTTTTGTATTGAAGAAATAGAAAAGGATGATTAGTTTCATTATTTTCTGCATTTACTCAAAAAATTGAATTCTCGTTGTGGGTTAGTCCACTTATTTGGGATAATTTTGAATATTTCGTTATCTTGTTTGTATACATAGACGCATATTCTATGGATATAGGAACTTGGGTCCCTAATTGTCCCCGCTTCTCTATAATATTTAGATCACATATGGTTTTTAGTATAAAATT
The DNA here is from genome assembly GCA_002933935.1 of Eutrema yunnanense. Taxonomy (NCBI): domain Eukaryota; kingdom Viridiplantae; phylum Streptophyta; class Magnoliopsida; order Brassicales; family Brassicaceae; genus Eutrema; species Eutrema yunnanense. The sequence goes on along the minus strand of PKML01005018.1, from coordinate 192,379 downwards.
TAGATCATATATAAAATTTTGAATATATATACTAAAAACCTTTAAAATTAGTTAAGTTAGCATTAATATAGCGTTGGAATATGGTTTGGTGTTTTAGGAATAGAAAAGGAGGATTAGTTTCATTATTTTCTACATTTACTCGAAAAACTCGAATTCTCGTAGGGGTTAGTCCACTTATTTTTGGATATTTTTTGAATATTTTCATTTTTTTAATACATAGACGCATATTCTATGGATATATTAACTAGATCACATAGGTATGGGTCGCTAATTGTCTCCGCTTCTCTATAAAATTGAGATCTCATAGTCCACCGATTTATTGTGTATAGGAGGTTTATCAAATTACTTCTTATAAAATAAAAAATATACTAAAAAACCTTTAAAATTAGTTAAGTTAACATTAATATAGCGGTGGAATATGGTTTGGTATTTTAGAAATAGAAAAGGAGGATTAGTTTCATTATTTTCTGCATGTACACGAAAAAATCAAATTCTCGTAGGGGTGAGTCCACATATTTTGTGATAATTTTGAATATTTTCGTTGTCTTGTTAAAATACATAGACGCATATTCTATTGATATAGAAACTAGATCACATATGTTTGGATCCCTAATTGTCTCCGCTTCTCTATAAAATAGAGATCTCAAAGGGGTTAGTCCACCGATTTAGGGCGTATAGAAAGTTTATCAAATTACTTCTTAAAACTGTATAAATATACTAAAAACCCTTCAAAATTAGTTAAGTTAACATTAATATAGCATTGGAATATGGTTTAGTATTTAGAAATAGTAAAGGAGGATTACTTTCATTATTTTTTGCATTTGCTCGAAAAAATTGAATTCTCGTAGAGGGTTAAGTCCACTTATTTTTGGATAATTTTGAATAATTTTGTTTTCTTGTTTTAATACATAAACGCTTATTTTATGGATAATGGAACTAGATCACATAGGTTTGGGTCCCTAATTGTCTTAGTTTCTCTATAAAATTGAGATCTCATAGTCCACCGATTTAGGGCGTATATGAGGTTTATCAAATTACTTCTTAAAAATGAATAAATATACTAAAAACCTTTAAAATTAGTTAAGTTAACAGTAATATAGCGTTGGAATATGGTTTGGTATTTTAGAAATAGAAAATGATGATTAGTTTAATTATTTTATGCTTTTACTCGAAATAATCAAATTCTCGTAGGGTTAGTCCACTTATTTTGTGATAATTTTGAATATTTTTGTTATTTTGTTTGAATACATAGACGCATATTGTAGCGCCCGTGTTCCGGGAATTGATTATGGGATGAAGAATGATTAATTCCTGAGGGCAGTATCGATCGATACTGGTGAGCATCGATCGATACCGGCCGGGTTCGCTAGTGGTTATCTTCTTCTCTATCTTCTTTCGAGTATAAAAGCTTATCCTTGGGATAAGGATGAAGCAGAAAAGGAAGAAGGGTCGAGAGGCAGAGAGAGAGAAGGAGAGAAGAAGAGAGAAAGAGAGCGGAAGCTTTGCGGAGCTTGGATCTTGCGAGATCGAGAGGTTGGAGCTTGTGAGAAGCTCGGAGGAGAGCTTAGGAGAAGCTTGGCTTGGGGCGTGAGTTGGTGAGAAGTGGGAGAGATCTTCTAAAGCTCGTTCCAGCGTGTTTTAAGGTGAGTTGGGACCAAAGGTCAGCATAGAAGTTAGTATGATAGTTGTTAAGCTTTGTTGATGCTGTCTGTGTGTAGTTCTGGCGAGTTCTGGGTGAGTTCTCGCGGTGGTTGTGGTGAATCGCAGGGAGTATCGATCGATACCATGCGAGTATCGATCGATACTGGCCCTTTGGCGGTGGTCTCGAGTTCTGTGTGGATAGACTCGAGGGTTTGTGTTTCGAGGTGTTAAGTTGGTGTCGTGTGGCATCGATCGACACCAGGTGTGGTGTTGGGTGTCGATCGATACCCTGCCCTTGTGTGGGTACCGTGAGTCGTGTGGCATCGATCGATACCAAGTGTGGTGTTGGGTATCGATCGATACCAGGCCCTTGAGTGGGTACCGTGTGCTGTGGGGC
>PKML01005018.1:164422-178953 GCA_002933935.1 Eutrema yunnanense | reverse complement strand
AAAAAATCTGATGTTTATTATTTAATTAAAATAACAAAATGAATCTCAATATATTTTGGATGTTTTGCCATTAAATTACAAAAACAATGATTAAAATAAAAAGTGAGAATTATTTTCGGTTTTAAAATTCCGGTTTATCATTTTCGTTTCTAAAATTCACGTAAATAGAATTATATATTAAACAAAATATGTATTTGAACTCAAAAAAAATTCCTAATCAATTTTTTATTTTAATTAAAGGTTTTGAAACTCCACCGCGATATGGATATTCACGAATTTATCCGGTGAACCTTTTAAATTTGTCAAAATTTAGTTTTTGTTTTGTTTCAAGTTTGAAATAGATATATTAGTACAAGATCTTTGATATTATGGCTTTAAACAGGGAAAATATTGATCAAACATCAAAAGAATGAAAAATGGCGTAAAGTTAACGGCTGTGTAAATTAGGGTTTCTCAACTAAACGAAAAATGTGAATTTTTTACAAATTTACTATTGAATTAAATACAATATTTTTTCTATATTTTCATCTACCATACCAATTCATAAAAACATTTCCGAATAAAACATCTTTTTGTTTTAATATTATGCATTATGCATTACTAGTCCAAAACATTTATAAAAAAATCTGAGTTTTAACATTTAATTAAAATAAAATAACAAAATGAATCTCAATAAATTTTGGATATTTTGCTATTAAATTGTAAAAATAATGATTAAAATAAAAAGTGAGAACAAGTGGTACAACAATCGATGTACATTAGGCATGCCCGACTAAATAAAAAATTGGGTCATGTGTCTAGCCCAAAAAAAAGATTCAAACTTACCCTATATATGATATTCTCACAAACTTGGGCCCTTTTTGCAATTTTTTTGATAAATATAAATGGGTTATGTGCAATTTTGCAAATGCACTCTGATCACCACATATGAGTTGGACCAGAGATCTATAAAATATATATATATATATAGTAATTAAATTATCGCAAATTTGAATATAATTAAATTAGTTAAATGTTTATATCATTACTTAATTGTCTCTACGTATTCATCTAGTTTTAAAATATTTTTAAAAACGTTTTTTATTTCATTGTAACATCTCTTTTTGTCATTGTAATCTTTGCGTACTGTATGCATATTATTTCTATATTACTAACTTTTAACCAATTTCAATTTTCTTTTCCAACAAACAGGAACAACAACAACAAGTGCTTGGACATGTTGAAGCTGAAAGCATCTCGGAAACATGGAAAACCTGTAAGGCTGGGTCCGGGTCTTGGCTCAACCTTTTGATTCTCATGATTAACATCTGAGACCGAAGTCAAGCTAACGACTATAAACAAGCGCTTGGTGGGAGGCAACCCACCGGTAAGTTTTCTTTAATTTTATTTTGGCTTTCACTAACATTTTCTAAGTTTTAGTTTTGAGTCTAAGTGTCTCAAGTAAATAAAAAAAAATAAAAAAATAAAAAGTCGAACATAACAGAATCGATCAATACCACATGGGTATCGATCGATGCCAAGGGTCCAGAGAATCGAAAATCGATCGATGCAGTGTACGCATCGATCGATGCCAAGGGTCCAGAAAATCGGAAATCAAACGATGTAGTGTACGCATCGATCGATGCCGGGCGTCCAGAGAAACAAAAATCGATCGATGCATATCTTGCATCGACCGATACCGACCCAGGTAAGTCAACTTTGACTTTTTCTTGATTTTCTTTCTTTGAGTCTGTTTTACCTTCTTCTTAGTTTATTTTCACACCGAGACGGTGTGAAGTAAGTCTAGGGGAGGGTCTTTGTCGTTTACTAACGCTATTTTCTTTCTTTTGTTTTTCCTTTTCAGTCATTTTGATGTTTTCTTTGAGTCATTTGTTTTATTGAGTCAAAACTTGTTGGAGATTATGATCACAACCATTGAATTTTTATGTGATTTGCATCTAAGTGAGCATTGTTGCAGAGCTAGTTTCAGACCAGACTAATGAAAAATCTAAAGGCTGACCAGTTAATCAGAGGCATCCATGTTTCGAGAAAAATTCAAAAAGCTTGAGCTAATTTCTGAGCTCTTCCTTTTACCTCATCATCGTGATTGGTGTCCTCAGAGCTTGACTCCTCATTCGTATCTGACAAGATGACTGATACAAGACTTTTTAGTCTCTAGGAGGTATCAATAACTCCAACACGTGTAGTATGAAGGTTATCAATCCATAAAGGGATTTATCATAATCACTAAGAATGCAAGGTTCATAAGTAATTTAAGCTAACAAGGCAATTGGTGATTAAGTGTTCAAGTTCAAATTAAGCAAGCAGCAACTAAACGAATTGTAATACAAATAACAAAAGCGGAACAAGAGATAAGGTTAATGATATAAGGTGATCCAAGTCCAATTAGTGGTGTTCATTTACTCAAGAAGCTAATTCCTAGGCAATAGATCTCTAATCTAGATTAGTTCTCTTTCAAGCAACTAATCACTATGCTAATTATCAAGTCCATTAACAAATCATCATTTGTGGATTAACAATTAGCAAGCATTAAGAAACATAACAAGATCAACCAAAGATATACCCTAAACAACTAATGTCTTAGGTTAGGAACATAAATCTCTTGTCTAGTTGGTCTTGGCATTTCACCAAACACTTGGTGTTCGTGAAATGCCTTGTGATCTAGATCCACTCTTTCAAGCTAGATCTAGCATTAGGGACTCTAGACAAGAAGGAATATAAGATTATCTAATCCTAAACACCACTAATCAACCCCTAGATCACCCTAATCTACCTTATCCCAAGATCCTTAAGACTACTCACTAATCATCATGGGTTTAACAAATCCAAGAAAAGAAGTGTTAAAACTCATGATCAAGATGATTGAATGATTAGAAAGTAGAAGATAGATGGATTCAATCAAGAAAACAATACTCAAATTGCATAAATTAAAAGGATCAATCTCTTACAAATCACTCTTAGAGAGGGTTTTTTTGCTTACAAATCCCAGCAGCCACACCACGTTCAAGAGATATGGCAAATATAGCAAGGACGTGTCTGTCTGGCATCCAAACGAGTTATGCTCCAAATACGACGTCTGAAAGATCAACCCAGACGAAGGGTTTCCACTCCGATTCAGATTCTGCGTTCTTCATTGAAGTTGTAGATAATTGAGTTGGCTGTCTTCTGATGTTGGATTCGAGTCATTTGGTTGCGAGGTTCAGGAGTTATGGCTGATTCAATGACGACGTATCCAGGTTTTGGCCGGGTCAATACCCGGTTTGTCCCGGGTTGACCCGGTCCGACCCCATTTCCTTTAAAAACCCAAAAAACCTAATTTTCTTGGAATGCTTTCTTTTCTCTTAGAAACCCTTTCCCCTTTGAGAGAGTTCTTAGATTTGTAAGAGAGGATCTTCTACTTTTTATGAAATTAAGTCTTTGTTTTCATTGATTCCTTGCATCTAATATTCTTTCTATCTTATCTATTCAAGATTCATCCATGAAAACTTCTCTTATCCAAATCGATTTTGAGGAGCTTTTCATGGGTCTTGAGTAGTTCTTCTTTGGATCATTGGGTTTGGTAGATTTAGGGGATTTCTTTGTTGATCTTTGATGTCTAGGGCTTAATGCATCTATTTCCTTTCTTATTTAGTGTACTTAATGCTAGATTAAGCTTGAGATGGCTAATTTAGAACTTAGGGCATTTTATGCACACCAAGTGTTTGATGAAATGCCAATTAGGCTAAATAGGAGATTTTCATGCCTATCTCATGAGAGTGAATGCATAGGGTGGATTTTGGCTATTGGAACTTGAACTTTAATGCTTGTTAATTATACTTTCACAAATGAGAATTTGTTCTTGAACTTGTAATTAACAAAGTGATTAGTGCTAAGAGATTAGATTAGTCATGGTTAGTGTTCTAGGCCTAAGGAAATGCACTTATGTGATTGTTTAGACATCATTGATCAACTTGAATTCCCCTAGATCAATTGCCTTGCCCAAGATCCTTCTTTTATCATTGTATTCACATCGTTTAGCATTGATTTCTTTGTTTGCCTTATTTAATTTAAGTCATTAGGTTGTTTAGTTATCAAAACCTTGATTGCCTAGCTTATATAGTTTCTTGGATTCCTAGTGTGTTAGCCTCTCACCTCCTTGGTTCGATATCTTAAATACCACAATGACATGAGTGAGATTTGAGTAATTGATTAGTAAAAATCCTACTATCAATTTGACGCCGTTGCCGGGGAGGTTTAGCGTTAGCCATTAGGATTTAGATTCTGAATAAGGCGAGGCTTTTTTTTACATTATGTTAATGCATATAACTAAGAGTATGCATATTGTTGAGATGATGACTTTTCTCTTGTTCATCATTACTAACTTGTCTTCCTTAGTTCTTTTGTGCTCTCAAAGGTACCAAAATCACAAGAAGAGAAATGGGAAGACAAGATCAATTGAAGTGTTTGAGGTTGTCAATTACAAAGATGTTCTTGAAGATCTACAACCTCAAGAGGTGGGCGACCAAAGAAGCATTTCTCAAGCTCCAAAACCTCAAGAAATACCACAACTTCAAGAAATAACACGTCCTCAAGTGTTGGCATCAAGTTCGACCCAAGCTCAAAGGGACAAGCCAACAGTTGGAAGCTTTGACACTCCTTGTTGTCGTGGATCGAGATATGGGATCCACCCTCCTCCCATTGAAGGCAATGCCTATGAGATCAAAGCAAGCTTGGTTAGGTTGATTCAAGAGTCTAAGTTCTTGGAGACAAAAGTGGAGAACCCCTATGATCACTTGGATTTCTTTGATAGGTTGTGTGACACGTTTAGAACCGGAGGAGTGCCCCACGATAGCATCAAGCTCATCTTGCTCCCGTTTTCTCTTGGAGGAAAAGCAAGCCAATGGTAGAGAACATTGCCATCTCACTTGGTAAACTCTTGGGATGATTGCAAGAAGATTTTCCTCAACAAGTTCTACTCCACACAAAGAACGGTCCAAACTAGGAAGGACATCTTGAGTTTCAAACAAGGCATGCATGAGACCTTTCATGAGACGTGGGGAAGACTCAAGGGATACACTCGAGATTGTCCCCATCATGGGTTCAAGAAAGGAGCCATTCTTAGCATCTTCGATTGGGGAGTTCACCAAGATCACAAATGGACTTTAGATGCGGCTAGCAATGGGCGTTTTACAAACCTCACCGTGGAACAAGGAGAGCTACTATTGGAGAACTTATCCCAAAGCGAAGAGAACAATGGAGAGGACTACTATAAGTCTCCACTAGGAAGTGGAAGGCACGAAGACCAAGGTAGAGAGGAGATTAAAGCTCTACATGAAAAAATGGACAAGCATCTTACCATGATTGAGATGCAATCTACACTTATAGAAAAGCTTCTCATTGCTACTAAAAGGCCGGTTCGTTTTGTTGAAGACTTCAATGGCAACCAAAGGTGTTCCCCTCGAAACCATGCTCCTCTTATTCCTCCACAAAGTTTTGCACGAGGTTTGGCTCCTCAAGGGCAACATAGCTTTTCCATTCCACAAGATGTGGATCTTATTGGGGTGTTTAAACAAACTCTCGAAGGTCAAGTCGAAACCTCAACCAAGATAGATTGTGCCTACAATGATCTCAACTCAAGGTTTGAAACCATGACTTCTAGGCTTAAACATTTGGAGGATCAAGATGCTCAAAGAAACCCCCTTTCTAGTAAACCCATGGAGGAATTCAAGGGTAAGGTCGAGAAAAGCCCAAGTGAGTATTTCAAAGTTGTCTTCTCGGATGAAGAGAGTAAAGAGGCTTTAAGAGAGGTTGAGAGAGTTCTCCATGGCACCAAGGACGAAGTTCATGTTGAGGAAGTGGCGTTTGTGGGTAGTTTTGAGATGATGGATGTGTCTTCACCCCCAAAAGGTTGCAAAACGAAGAAATGCCCTCATGAGGCAAACATTTTGGGTTATGGTAATGATGAAGAAGCCTTTGCATTGGATGGTGATTGTTTAGCTTCCCTCTTCCACACCAAGAAGGAGGATGAGCTTGAGAATAGCAATGGTGCAAAGAAGAAGACCACGACCAAGGCTAATGTGGGGAACGGATCAAGAGAGCTTCATGGGTCTAGGTCTGAGCCTTCTATGATGACTCTCACTCCTTGGAAACACAAGGATGGAGTGATTGAGTACAAGATCAAATGCAAAGGCCGATCCAAGCCCTTTGCCTCGGCCAAGGCAATCCTCACTCCCGAGCTCAAAGCAAAAGGAGAAGCCGGTCTTGAAGAGGTCATGAGCAAGGTCCTCAAACTTGAACTCATGGATCCACCTTGGATTTTCACACTCCCCTCTCACCCACCTAAAAGGGTAACCAAAGTCAAACTTAGTGACTTTAAACAAAGTGCTCTTGGGAGACACCCCAAGCTTATCATTGTACATATTTTCTTTTTATGTCTTTCTATGTTTTCTTGTCCTTTTTGATGGGTTTGCTAGTATGGATAGGTTCTTGATGGTCTAATGGTAATGGACTCAAGGGCAAAGGTGTGTAGGATTGAGGTGCTCACACTCGTTCCCTCCATTCGTTTCCAAGGTAATACTCCAATATTTGTAAATAGCATTTAGAATCGTATTTTCTCCTTTCTTTCATGCATTGTTTAGCTCTCTCTTAAGCTTCTCTTACACAAGGGACTGTGTAATTTAAGTTTGGGGGAAGGGTTTGTGTGTCATCTAACCTTGGTTTTGGTGATCTTATTTTGTCTTTTGCATCTTGACTCTCATGCATATCATGCATTTTCAAGAAATTTGAAAATTTTAGAACATTTAGGATTGCATATTCACTTGTAGGTGGTGTCTAGTGTGCATTTTAGCTTGCATTTGCATAAGCATGGAGTAATGACAACCTTGAAAGTAGCTTAATTAGCAATTGATTCAACGCCCAAGTTATTAGTTGTTTGATGCATTGAAGTTGAATCTGAAATCAAGGATGAACCATTTGTTAGAGCACATGCATCATTGCCTTTCCTTGGTTGAAGCAAGCTTGAATTGAATCTAGCCTCATCTAAGTGATAACCATAACTTGACATGTAATTATTGTGCTTGTGCAAACTTAAATGGAATCGTGGATCACTTATACATATTTGGACATTCTTCTTCCTTTTCACCACCCTTGCTTGTCCAAATAGCCAAATCCCATCTTTGGATTGGTTTCCCCACCATGCCAATTACCTCCTTTCTAGCCCCTAATCTTTTGTGTGTGTCTTGTGAGGTCTTTTTGGAGTGAACTTGACAAAACGTGTTAGGTTTAGGGCGACAAGGAAGCACTCTTGTGTAGACTTAGTTCCAATATCAAGGAGCTAATCTAGAACTAGGTTAGATAGGTGGAGGTTCTTAAAGTTTGAGAATGGGGAAAGTTTAGAAATATTTAGGGGAATGGCTTGATCTTTGATGATTATGGTGGAATGAAATAAGGAAGGAAGGACGATGAAGAGGGGAGTACAAAATGAATGGTATGGTTGGTGCAAGTGTGATTAACAACAAGCTCTAAATAACTAAGAAAAGCCTCAAGAGACAAAGAAGAAAAGAATGCCAAAAAGCCAAGCTACAAAGAAAATAAGAGGCATAACCAAAGGAAGAAAAAGAAAGAGCTACGTGAAAGAAAAAAGGAGCATCAACCATAACCAAGATGAATAAGCAAATCCCTAATGAGGAAGAAGGCGAAAAAGGAAAGCAAGAAAGAGCGTATTAAAATTAATAATAATGGCATATATGTTATTATTAGGAAAAACATTGGGTATTATGTCTTTTGCCAAAATATATATGTTATTCTAGTAAGTTTTTTTTGTTGGGTGTTAGTCTAGTCATAAACGGATGAATTTGTGCTAATCTGAATAATTTCTCATAAAACAATTGTCCAAGTTATACTTTCTCACTTCTGGCTTCACAACTACATGATTATTGCGAAGAATAACCTTATTGTCCTTATATGTCAGCAGAGATTACAATGACAAAAAGAGATGTTACAATGAAATGAAAGATGTTTTTAAAAATATTTTAAAACTAGATGAATGCGTAGAGAAAATTAAGTAATGATATAAACATTTAACTAATTTAATTATATTCAAATTTGCGATATTTTAATTATATATATATATATATATATATATATCTCAGGTCTGGCTCATGTGTGGTGCTCAGAGTGCATTTGCAAAATTGCACATAACCTATTTAATATTTATCAAAAACTTTGCAAAAAGGGCCCAAGTTTGTGAGAATATCATATATAGGGTAAGTTTGAATCTTCTTTTTCGGGAGGACACATGGCCCAATTTTCTATTTAGTCGGGCATGCGTACATCCATTGTTGTACCACTTGTTCTCACTTTTTTATTTTAATCATTGGTTTTACAATTTAATGGCAAAATATCCAAAATTTATTGAGATTCATTTTGTCATTTTATTTTAATTAAATGTTAAAAATCAGATTTTCTATAAATATTTTGGACTAGTAATGCATAATGCATAATATTGAAAATATGTTTTATTCGGAAAAATAATAATTATAAATTGGCATGGTAGATGAAAATATAGAACAAATATTGTATTAATGGGCTTAACCAAATATGCAATTTTTAAGTTATGATACAATAGTAAATTTGTAAAAAAATCACATTTTTTCGTTTAGTTGAGAAACCCTAATTTACAGCGCCATTAACTTTACACTATTTTTTATTCTTTTGATGTTTGATCAATATTTTCCCTGTTTAAACCCATAATATCAAACATCTTGTACTAATATATCTATTTCAAACTTGAGACAAAACAAAAACTAAATTTTGACAAATTTAAAAGTTTCACCGGATAAATTTGTGAATATCTGTGGTTTCTTTTTTTTGTCAACAGCCTAGATACCTAGAACGGTTCGGACATCCAAACCGGAGGTATCGAGTTTACAAAAGTAATATCCACTGGGTAGACTCGAGCACTTCTTGCTAACTTGTCTGCCTTAGTGTTGTATGCGCGTGGAATGAGCGAGATTGAGAAGAAAGAAAACAACTCCTTACTCTTCACGAATTCCTCCAAGTGTAATGCGAAAGCCGGCCAATCCTCGGGTGTAGACACCATCTTCACCAACTCGGAGCAGTCTGTTGCAAACGCTATTTCCGTCTTCTGGTTTGCCGTCAAACAGTGCATAGCCCAGATGAGCGCCTCCAATTCTGTATGTAGGGGAGAGAGGCTTCTTCGTAGATTTCTTTCTCTCATAATTGTCTCTTCGAGTCCCTCCTAATAGCAATGCCAACCTAATCCAGAAAAAACATCGGACTCTTTCCAGGAGCCATCAACAGTACACCGCCAACCTTCGTAATTCGGAGGCACCAGAGTAGAGGACACTCTTTGGAGTAACACATCGGGATCACTATTCTGTGCTGTTTCCCAGGCTGATGCTTCAGTTTCCGCCAATTTCAGGATTTCTTGTGGGTCTCTGTCCATATTTGAAAAAACCTTATCATTTCTCGCTTTCCAAATATACCACACAATCCACGGAAAACTCATATCCTGATTTTTTATAGGAAGTCTCCAAAAAAGATGATCGAAATTGGCATAAACCGATGAGAAAGGGAAAACCCCCGGAGGCGTTGGTATCTTAGAAAGGGCCCATGTTTGCAAGGCCGGAGGACATTCGAAAAGGACATGGTTGATAGTTTCATTATCCGATCCGCACCTAGCACATTGAGAATCACAATTTATCCCCCTACTTCGTAAGTTTGTTGAGACCGCGAGACAGCCCGATACAGCTTGCCATATAAAGTGTCGTAATTTGGGAGAACACTTCAGCTTCCATGTATGAACACTTCATCTGTGGTTTCTTAAACATAGTTTCAAAACCTATAATTTTTAGATATTTTTAAAATAAAAAAATGTAGGAATTGTTTTTGTGATCAAATATAGATTTTATAAACATATAATTCCATTTAAGTGAATTTTAGAAATGGAAATGATAAACCGGAAATAAATCTCACTTTTTATTTTAATCATTGTTTTATATATTAATGGCAAAACATCCAAAATTTATTGAGATTCATTTCGTTATTTTAATTAAATAATAAAAATCAGATTTTCTATAAATATTTTGGACTAGTAATGCATAATATTGAAAAATATGTTTTATTCGGAAAAAAATTATGAATTGGCATGGTAGATGAAAATATAGAAAAAAATATTGTATTAATGGGCTTAACCTAATATGAAATTTTTAAGTTATGATACAATAGTAAATTTGTAAAAAATTCACATTTCTTCGTTTAGTTGAGAAACCATAATTTACTGCACCGTTAACTTTACGCTTTTTTCATTCTTTTGATGTTCGATCAATATTTTCCATGTTTAAAGCCATAATATCAAAGATCTTGTACTAATATATCTATTTCAAACTTCAAATAAAACAAAAACTAAATTTTGACAAATTTGAAAGTTTCACCGGATAAATTTGTGAATATCCATATCGCGGTGGTTGCTTAAGCAGAATTTCAAAACCTTTAATTTTTAGATATTTTTAAAATAAAAAGTTGATTATGAATTGTTTTTGAAATCAAATACAGATTTTATTTAACATATAATTTCATTTACGTGAATTTTAAAAACGGAAATAAATCTCACTTTTTTATTTTAATCATTGTTTTATAATTTAATGGCAAAACATCCAAAGTTATTGAGCTCCATTTTGTTATTTCAATTAAATAATAAAAATCTGATTTTCTATAAATATTTTGGACTAGTAATGCATAATGCATAATATAAAAAAATATGTTTTATTCAGAAAAAAATTATGAATTGGCATGGTAGATGAAAATATAGAAAAAATAATTGTATTAATGGGCTTAACCCAATATATAATTTTTAAATTAGGGTACAATAGTAAATTTGTAAAACATCACATTTTTCGTTTAACTGAGAAATCCTAATTTACAGCGCCGTCAACTTTACGCTATTTTTTCATTCTTTTGATGTTTGATCAATATTTTTCCCTGTTTAAAGCCATAATATCAAAGAACTTGTACTATATATGTATTTCAAAATCGAAACAAAACAAAAACTAAATTTTGACAAATTTAAAAGTTTCACCGGATAAATCCGTGAATATCCATATTGCGGTGGTTGCTTAAGCAGAGTTTAAGAACCTTTAATTTTTAGATATTTTAAAAATAAAAAGTTGATTAGGAATTGTTTTTAAGATCAAATACAAATTTTGATTAACATATAATTCCATTTAAGTGAATTTTAGAAACCGGAAATGAATCTCACTTTTTTATTTTAATCATTGTTTTATTATTTAATGGCAAAACATCCAAATTTTATTGAGATTCATTTTGTTATTTTAATTAAATAATAAAAATCAGATTTTCTATAAATATTTTAGACTAGTAATGCATAATGCATACTATTGAAAAATATTTTTTATTCGGGAAAAAAATTATGAAATGGCATGGTAAATGAAAATATAGAAGAAAAAAAAATATTTTGGATTTCCAATGTTTGGGTAACACAATGTCTTGGCGAGGAAGACGAAACTCAAAAATTGTGCGGTGTCGACTGGATAGGGCCTTAGCAAACGAGGATTGGCATGAGATATTCTCCCATTCATTCGTAGAATATTTAACAATGATCGGGTCGGATCACAGGCCGATTGTCGCCACTATAGAGGACAAAATACCCCGGAAACGGGGTCAGTTTCGGTTCGATAAACGGTGGATTGGGCGGGATGGTCTTATGGAAACAATAGCAAAGGGCTGGGAAATTAACACAGCGGAAAGCGGGACTCTCTTTATAGAGAAAATTAAGAATTGCCGGAGAGAAATTTCAAAATGGCGGAAAAACAATTTGCCATACGGCAAAGAGAAAATTAGGGATTTACAACAAGCATTAGAGGAGATCCAAAATGATGATAATAGTACAAACGAGGAACTCATGGATATCACGAGGAAACTGAAAGAGGCTTATCTGGATGAGGAATTATTCTGGCAACAGAAGAGTCGAACCTTATGGGCAACAGTGGGGGACAGAAATACAAAGTTTTACCATGCGCAAGTTAAGCAACGCAGGGCGAGAAATCGAATCACGGGACTACACGATGCGTCAGGAGTTTGGGTTACCTCGGACAAAGATGTAGAACAAGTAGCGGTAAACTATTTTGAGGAATTATTCACATCCACTTCACCGACGGAATTTGAGGAGGCCCTCAGTGAGATTCCAACATTAGTTTCGGAACAAAATAATGATATGCTCACGGCAATGGCCACGGAAGAGGAAGTTCGTAGAGCACTTTTCATGATGCATCCAGAGAAGGCTCCGGGCCCGGACGGAATGACGGCTTTATTTTTTCAAAGATCATGGCATATAATAAAGGCAGATGTAGTAGAACTGGTTAACGGTTTTCTGGAGATGGGTTCCTTTGATCAAAGGCTGAATATGACTAACATATGCTTAATACCAAAGACGGGAAGACCAACTCGTATGACGGAATTAAGACCTATAAGTTTGTGTAATGTGGGGTATAAGATCATCTTGAAAGTGTTATGTCAGAGGTTAAAGATATTGCTACCAGATCTGATTTCAGAGACTCAATCAGCCTTTGTATCAGGGCGACTGATATCGGATAATATTTTGATTGCCCATGAGATGTTTCACGGAATACGAACCAATAAATCTTGCAAAAGTAAGTTCATGGCAATCAAGACGGATATGAGCAAAGCATATGATCGAGTTGAATGGACTTTCATTGAACACCTATTGAGGAAATTTGGTTTTGCGGAAAAGTGGATTTCATGGATGATGTGGTGCATACAATCGGTACAATATAAGGTACTCATTAACGGTAATCCCAAAGGACAAATAACGCCATTCAGAGGATTGCGGCAAGGCGACCCATTATCTCCGTACTTGTTCATTCTCTGCACGGAGGTCTTGATAGCCAATATACGGAAAGCAGAAAGGGAGAAATCGCTTACGGGGCTAAAGGTAGCGAGGGCAGGTCCAGCGATCTCACACTTACTCTTTGCGGACGATAGTCTTTTTTTCTGCAAGGCTACGGTACAAGAGTGTCACACTATATTACATATACTTAAGCAATACGAGTTGGTCTCAGGGCAACAAATTAATTTTTCAAAATCTTCTTTAAATTTCGGATACACGGTTCCAGAAGCGGTACAGGACGAGATAAAACAATTGCTAGGAATCCAAAATATGGGAGGGATGGGTACTTATCTGGGTCTGCCGGAAAGTCTCGGAGGGGCAAAGAGTAAGATTTTCAACTTTGTTGTCGAAAGACACAATGATAGAGTCAACGGGTGGACATCCAGACTCCTGACTAAAGGAGGTAAAGAGGTTCTACTTAAATCGGTAGCCACGGCTATGCCGACTTTCGTCATGTCATGTTTTCGGTTACCCAAGTCTATTACCGCGAAACTAAACAGTGCGGCAACGCGGTTTTGGTGGAGCTCAGACGGTCAACAGAAAGGAATGCATTGGATGGCATGGAAGAAGATGTGCCGGAATAAGTTAGACGGCGGAATTGGGTTTCGATCAATAGAGGAATTCAACACAGCATTACTAGCAAAACAGCTATGGCGGTTAATGGAACAACCGGAATCGCTTTTCGCTCGGGTCTTTAAGGGGCGGTACTATTGGAACACAGACCCTTTAGACCCTATTAAGTCATACTCCCCGTCCTTCGGATGGAGGAGTATCATTTCGGCTAGACCTCTGGTTACAAAAGGGCTCATCAAAAGAGTTGGTTCAGGAGGCACCATATCAGTATGGAATGATCCATGGATACCATCTTCTCCCCCGAGGTCAGCAACATGCAAAGGGTACAATTATTACCCAAATCTCAGGGTCAATCATTTGGTTGATCCAGTGACACAAACGTGGAACATGGAATTGATAAACGCAATCATCGAACCGGCCGATGTGGAACTTATACGCGGAATACACGTTAGTAGTATATATCGACCAGATACGCCTGGTTGGCACTATACGAAATCAGGGAAATATA
This sequence comes from Eutrema yunnanense, assembly GCA_002933935.1. Taxonomy (NCBI): domain Eukaryota; kingdom Viridiplantae; phylum Streptophyta; class Magnoliopsida; order Brassicales; family Brassicaceae; genus Eutrema; species Eutrema yunnanense. The sequence continues at coordinate 164,947 of PKML01005018.1, read as the reverse complement.
CGGTAAAGTCGGGATATCAGGTTTGCCAACAAATCACAGACAACAGCGAAAACTATTTCTACGGTCCAGATATAAAGAAGTTACAGGCACACTCATGGAAATTGACTTGTCCACCGAAATTGCGACATTTTATATGGCAAGCAATCTCGGGATGTCTGTCGGTCACAGCGAACCTACGCGCTAGAGGAATAAATTGTGACACACAATGTGCTAGGTGTGGTGTGGAGGGGGAAACGATTAACCATGTATTGTTTGAATGCCCACCAGCACTACAAACATGGGCCCTCTCTCATATTCCATCGGCCCCGGGAGTTGTCCCGATGACATCGGTTTTCACCAATTTTGATCATCTATTTTGGAGACTTCCAGACGAGGAAAGGAACATAATGTTTCTGTGGATTGTGTGGAACATTTGGAAAGCAAGGAATGACAAGGTGTTCTCAAATATGGATAGAAACCCACAAGAGATTCTGAGGATAGCGGAAACAGAAATAGCAACTTGGGAAGCGGCACAAAATAGTGAAC
>PKML01005018.1:141421-163880 GCA_002933935.1 Eutrema yunnanense | reverse complement strand
AAAAAAAATTGTATTAATGGGCTTAGCCCAATATGCAATTTTAAGTTAGGGTACAATAGTAAATTTATTAAAAAATCATATTTCTTCATTTAGTTTAAAAACTCTAATTTACAGCGCCGTCAACTTTAAGTTATTTTTTCATTCTTATGATGTTTGATCAATATTTTTCTTGTTTAAAGCCATAATATCAAAGATCTTGTACTAATATACCTATTTCAAATTTGAACAAAACAAAAACTAAATTTTGACAAATTTGAAAGTTTCACCTAATAAATCCGTGAATATCCATGTCGCGGTGGTTGTTTAAGCATAGTTTCAGAACCTTTATTTTTTAGATATTGTTAAGATAACAAAGTTGATTATGAATTGTTTTTAAGATAAATTACAAATTTTATTTAACATATAATTCCATTTACGTGAATTTTAAAACCGAAAATGATAAAACTAAATAAATTCAGAAAAGTCTCATATTTTGCTCAGACTATCTTGAGCTTCACGACTATCTTGCTCATACAAAAGTTTCATATTTTTTGTTAACTGCAAAACTTTGCAAAGCTTCCAGAGTTTTGAAGAACTAAGAGAAGCCATAACTATAATAACTCTACTCCCTTTCAGAATAACATGTAGTATCTGTCTGAAATTCCCTTCGAATACTACAACTTTACCTCCAAAAGGTTTATCATCTGAATTCTTTATAATGTCGCATAGAGTACGATCGAGACATCCAAAATAATACTTGCTCATCATAGGTGTTTCGTCCCAAATAATAAGTGATGCTCTAGAAACTAACTCAACTTGGTCACTTCCAGGTTGTATATTGCAATTTGAGGATTCATGAGGATTAATCGGAATGCCAAACATGGAATGAGCAGTCCTTTCACCGGGCAACAACAATGAAGCTATGCCGCTAGATGCAATATTCAGTACTATATCTCCTCTAGATCGGATAGCAGCTGAAAAAATATTCCAAAATAATGTTTTGCATGTTCCTCCAAACCCATATACGAAAAGACACCACTTTTTTTTCAAAAAACGACACATAATATCTCATCATACACAGACATTTGCTCATCAGTTAACTGACCAAACCATTCATCGTGTCTATCACGCAATTCTACATGCGGATAGTTAAGCTCATTCTGCAATAGCCTATTATCACTAATCGAGTCAGGGTTATCCACTGGTTTTGGCATTGTCTCCCAATTAGACAAAGAACTGTTGTTACTGCGCAAAAAGCTCTCTATCATCAATAATGTGCAGTTAAAAATATGTTATTCGCTAAAATTGAGACTTAGTGAACAAATATAAAAAATTTCCATGGTCAGTAATTCTTTTTTTGCAAACTATATCTGCTCGAACTTTGATTTTTATAAAACTGATTTTTAATGTATTTAAGTGATGTAAGAAAAATGTATTCAAGTTTTGGATGATTTGATACTAAAGAAAATTAGGTATTTATAGGCATGACTAGGATTTGTGGTAGACATCAATACAATATTTTTTTTTGGAAAATTGATTCTCAGCTACACGAAGTATACCAAAATGCATGGCTACACATCCGAAGTAAAACAATGTTCTAACAACTACATCAACAATTGATATATCATAGCCATCTACACGAAGTATACGATAATGCATGGCTACACATCCAAAGTAAAACAATGTTCTACAAACTATATCAACAATTGATATAGCATAGCCAGCTACATGATAACCATCCGAACAAACATGAGTCATATGTGTAACACCATAACCATATATTTACCATTCATCGAGCTCCGACGTTGACTCAAATTTTAAACAATAAAACCCACCCAAATTTAACCCGCCCGAGTTAATCCTACCCGAATATTACCATCCGTGCTACGCACGGACACATATATATATATACATTTTATAAAATTAAAAAAATATTTACTATGAACAACTATAAAGGTAAATAAAGTAGGTCAATCATATTTTTTTCATCTTCCTTGAAGACAACGATATGGGCCTAAGAAGCTCGGGTGGTAGGAAAATACGTGAATGATCCCATGTCTAGATCATGTCTAGATCAAGACCATGTCTAGATATTATTTTTCTTTGGTTTCAGATCAACATATATCTTGATTTTGTTGTTTTTAAACAGTTTTACCAAATTTGTAGCTTCTCTCATAAACAAATTTGTGGAAACAAGTATAGCCTGAAGAAAACTAACAATAGTACGAGAAAGAAAATGAAGTATACATAGCGAGGGATGATTGAATTTTTTTTTTTTTCATTATGTAGTGTATATAATATGTGTCTAATCGTTCGGTTTTTTATGTTGTGTTTTCAGTTCTATTTTGTTGGTTTTAAATAGTCAAATCAATTTAACTAAATTTGATTTAATAAATCAAGGAATTTCAATTAATATTTTTTAATTTTATAAAATGTATATATATATATTTGTGTTCGTGCGTAGCACGGTGGTAATATTCAGGTCAGATTAATACAATATTATGTATAGTTGATTTTATATGAGGAAAGTATTATCCAAAACTTTAGTAATACTAAATATTTTATTTTTTTACCTTTTTGGCACATACAACCAGATTTGTTTTTGTGGAAATCCAAAGTTCGAATATCTAGAAGTCACATATCTGAATCCTGATAGATGTACTACAAATTCCAGTTATGCTTGTAAATATAATTTTCTTTAGTATCAAATCATTTGAAACTGGAATACAATAAATTAATCAGTTTTATAAAGATTAAAGTTTTGTCTTCTCGTCGGAAAATGAGGTATTCCGCCAACCTTCATTTGTGAATTTATTTAGGTTTTAATCATGATCATTTCTAGTTTTAAAATTTATGTAAACAGAATTTTATGTTAAACATAAATCTTTATTAAAAAATTTCTATTCAATTTTTATATTTCAAAAATATATAATTATCCAAAGTTTTAAACACCGGCACTACAAGAAAACAGCCATTTTGCAACGAACTATATCGTTGTAAAATCGTTGCAAAAGAGGGTTAGCATCGAATTTGCGACGAATTATAGATCGTCGTTAACTGATCGTCGCAAACCACAAATCGTCGTAAATTCGTCGCTAAAGAACGAGGGACAAAAATTCGTCGCTAAATCGTCGGTAAATATTCGATGTNTTTTTTTTTTTTGATTCTGTTTTTTTTTTTTTTTTGATTCTTTCGTTTGAAGTTAGTCTGTATTTATAGAAATTTTTTCAGAATTACCAACGATTTTCCAACGGATTTACAATGATTTTTACGATGTAAATTCGATGTAAAATTAGTAGGTGGACATATTAAAAACGTGGTCTACCTAACTGCCAACATGCGACGTCAAATCGTTGTAATATCGACGTAATATACAGAAAACATATTCGTCATAATATCGATGTAAATGTACGACGGTATTACGACGATTTATGTTGTCGTCGTAATGTCGTCGTAATTTTACATCGATTTTACGACGACACATATTTACGACGATTTTACATCGAACACATATTTCGTCGTAAAGTCGTCGTAATTTCGTCGTAAAGTTACATCGATTTAAAACGGTCGTAAATTTTCGTTGGAAATAGACAGTTTTATTGTAGTGTTAGCCCACATATTCCAAAATTTATTTGCGTTTTGAGGTTATTCCTGAAAGATAATGAAACATATGAAAAACATAAAATAAGTTTTTTCAACACTATTCTGTTGTAAAGGGGTTTCTAATGAAGCATTTTAGTAGAAATTTTCAATTTTTCAAAAATTTAAGAAACTCATAGGGGTTAGCCCACATATTCCAATATTTCAGTGCGTATTGAGGTTATTCCTGAAAGATGAATAGAGCATATGAAAAACATGAAATAAGTTGTTTCAACACTATTTCGTAGTAAAGGGGTCTCTAATGAATCATTCTAGGAGAAATTTCCAATTTTTCAAAAATTTGAGAAACTCATAGGGGTTAGAACACATATTCCAAAATTTATGTGTGTTTTGAGGTTATTCCTGAAAGATGAATGAAACATATGAAAAACCGAAAATAAGTTGTTTCAACACTATTCCGCGGTAAAGGGGTTTCTAATGAAGCATTTTAGGAGAAATTTCTAATTTTTCAAAAATTTAAGAAACTCATAGGTGTTAGCCCAGATATTCCAAAATTTCAGGGCATTTTGACGATATTCCTGAAAGATGAATGAAACATATGAAAAACGAAAAATAAGTTGTTTCAACACTATTCCGCAGTAAAAATGTTTCTAATGAAGCATTTTAGGAGAAATTTCTAATTTTTCACAAATTTAAGAAACTCATAAGGGTTAGCCCACATATTTCAAAATTTCAGTACGTTTTGAGGTTATTCCTGAAAGATGAATGAAACATATGAAAAACAGAAAATAAGTTGTTTCAACACTATTACGCGGTAAAGGGGTTTCTAATGAAGCATTTTAGGAGAAATTTCCAATTTTTCAAAAATTTAAGAAACTCATATGTGTTAGCCCACATATTCCAAAATTTCAGTGCGTTTTGAGGTTATTCCTGAAAGATGAATGAAACATATGAAAAACAGAAAATAAGTTGTTTTCACACTATTCCCGGGTAAAGGGGTTTCTAATGAAGCATTCTAGGAGAAATTTCCAGTTTTTCAAAAATTTAAGAAACTCATAGGGGTTAGCCCACATATTCCAAAATTTCAATGCGTTTTGAGGTTATTCATGAAAGATGAATGAAACATATGAAAAACAGAAAATAAGTTGTTTCAACACTATTCCGCGGTAAAGGGGTTTCTAATGAAGCATTCTAGGAGAAATTTCCAATTTTTCAAATATTTAAGAAACTCATAGGGGTCAACCCACATATTCCAAAATTTCAGTGCGTGTTGAGGTTAATCCTGAAAGATGAATGAAACATATGAAAAACAGAAAATAAGTTGTTTCAACACTATTACGCGGTAAAGGGGTTTCTAATGAAACATTTTAGGAGAAATTTCCAATTTTTCAAAAATTTAAGAAACTCATAGGTGTTAGCCCACATATTCCAAAATTTCAGTGCGTTTTGAGGTTATTCATGAAAGATGAATGAAACATATGAAAAACAGAAAATAAGCTGTTTCAACACTATTCCCCGGTAAAGGGGTTTCTAATGAAGTATTCTAGGAGAAATTTCCAATTTTTCCAAAATTTAAGAAACTCATAGGGGTTAGCCCACATATTCCAAAATTTCAATGCGTTTTGAGGTTATTCATGAAAGATGAATGAAACATATGAAAAACAGAAAATAAGTTGTTTCAACACTATTCCCGGTAAAGGGGTTTCTAATGAAGCATTCTAGGAGAAATTTCCAATTTATCCAAAATTTAAGAAACTCATAGGGGTTAGCCCACATATTTCAAAATTTATGTGCGTTTTGAGGTTATTCCTGAAAGATGAATGAAACATAAGAAAAACAGAAAATAAGTTGTTTCAACACTATTCCGCGGTAAAGGGGTTTCTAATGAAGCATTCTAGGGGAAATTTTCAATTTTTCAAAAATTTAAGAAACTCATAGGGGTTAGCCCACATATTCCAAAATTTCAATGCGTTTTGAGGTTATTCATGAAAGATGAATGAAACATATAAAAAACAGAAAATAAGTTGTTTCAACACTATTCCCCGGTAAAGGGGTTTCTAATGAAGCATTCTAGGAGAAATTTCCAATTTTTCCAAAATTTAAGAAACTCATAGGGGTTAAGCCCACATATTTCAAAATTTATGTGCGTTTTGAGGTTATTCCTGAAAGATGAATGAAACATATGAAAAACAGAAAATAAGATGTTTCAACACTATTCCGCAGTAAAAGGGTTTCTAATGAAGCATTTTAGGAGAAATTTCCAATTTTTCAAAAATTTAAGAAACTCATAGGGATTAGCCCACATATTCCAAAATTTTAATGCGTTTTGAGGTTATTCCTGAAAGCTGAATGAAACATATGAAAAACAGAAAATAAGTTGTTTCGGCAATATTACGCGGTAAAGGGGTTTCTAATGAAGCATTCTAGGAGAAATTTCTAATTTTTCCAAAATTTAAGAAACTCATAAGGGTTAGCCCACATATTCCAAAATTTCAGTGCGTTTTAAGGTTATTCCAGAAAAATGAATGAAACATATGAAAAACAGAAAATAAGTTGTTTCAACACTATTCCGCGGTAAAGGGGTTTCTAATGAAGCATTCTAGGAGAAATTTCCAATTTTTCCAAAATTTAAGAAACCCATAGGGGTTAACCCACGGATTCCAAAATTTCAGTGCGTTTTGAGGTTATTCCTGAAAGATGAATGAAACATATGAAAACAGAAAATAAGTTGTTTCAACACTATTACGCGGTAAAGGGGTTTCTAATGAAGCATTTTAGTAGAAATTTCCAATTTTTCAAAAATTTAAGAAACTCATAGGTGTTAGTCCACATATTCCAAAATTTCAGTGCGTTTTGAGGTTATTCCAGAAAAATGAATGAAACATATGAAAAACAGAAAATAAGTTGTTTCAACACTATTCCGCGGTAAAGGGGTTTCTAATGAAGCATTCTATGAGAAATTTCCAATTTTTTCAAAATTTAAGAAACCCATAGGGGTTAACCCACAGATTCCAAAATTTCAGTGCGTTTTGAGGTTATTCCTGAAAGATGAATGAAACATATGAAAACAGAAAATAAGTTGTTTCAACACTATTACGCGGTAAAGGGGTTTCTAATGAAGCATTTTAGTAGAAATTTCCAATTTTTCAAAAATTTAAGAAACTCATAGGTGTTAGCCCACATATTCCAAAATTTCAGTGCGTTTTGAGGTTATTCCTGAAAGATGAATGAAACATATGAAAAACAGAAAATAAGTTGGTTCAACACTATTCTGCGGTAAAAGGGTTTCTAATGAAGCATTCTAGGAGAAATTTCTAATTTTTCCTAAATTTAAGAAACTCATAGGGGTTCGCCCACATATTCCAAAATTTCAATGGGTTTTGAGGTTATTCATGAAAGATGAATGAAACATATGAAAAACAGAAAATAAGCTGTTTCAACACTATTCCCCGGTAAAGGGGTTTCTAATAAAGCATTCTAGGAGAATTTTCCAATTTTTCCAAAATTTAAGAAACTCATAGGGGTTAGCCCACATATTTCAAAATTTATGTGCTTTTTGAGGTTATTCCTGAAAGATGAATGAAACATATGAAAAACAGAAAATAATTTGTTTCAACACTATTCCGCAGTAAAAGGGTTTCTAAAGAAGCATTTTAGGAGAAATTTCCAATTTTTCAAAAATTTAAGAAACTCATAAGGGTTAGCCCACATATTCCAAAATTTCAGTGCGTTTTGAGGTTATTCCAGAAAAATGAATGAAACATATGAAAAACAGAAAATAAGTTGTTTCAACACTATTCCGCGGTAAAGGGGTTTCTAATGAAGCATTCTAGGAGAAATTTCTAATTTTTCAAAAATTTAAGAAACCCATAGGGGTTAACCCACAGATTCCAAAATTTCAGTGCGTTTTGAGGTTATTCCTGAAAGATGAATGAAACATATGAAAACAGAAAATAAGTTGTTTCAACACTATTCCGCGGTAAAGGGGTTTCTAATGAAGCATTCTAGGAGAAATTTCCAATTTTTCCAAAATTTAAGAAACTCATAGGGGTTAGCCCACATATTCCAAAATTTCAGTGCGTTTTGAGGTTATTCCTGAAAGATGAATGAAACATATGAAAACAGAAAATAAGTATGTTCAACACTATTCTGCGGTAAAAGGGTTTCTAATGAAGCATTCTAGGAGAAATTTCTAATTTTTCCTAAATTTAAGAAACTCATAGGGTTCGCCCACATATTCCAAAATTTCAGTGCGTTTTGAGGTTATTCCTGAAAGATGAATGAAACATATGAAAAACAGAAAATAAGTTGTTTCAACACTATTCCGCGGTAAATGGGTTTCTACTGAAGCATTCTAGGAGAAATTTCCAATTTTTCAAAAATTTAAGAAACTCATAGGGGTTAGCCCACATATTCCAAAATTTCAATGCGTTTTGAGGTTATTCATGAAAGATGAATGAAACATATGAAAAACAGAAAATAAGTTGTTTCAACACTATTCCGCGGTAAAGGGGTTTCTAATGAAGCATTCTAGGAGAAATTTCCAATTTTTCAAAAATTTAAGAAACTCATAGGGGTTAGCCCACATATTCCAAAATTTCAGTGCGTTTTGAGGTTATTCCTGAAAGATGAATGAAACATATGAAAAACAGAAAATAAGTTGTTTCAACACTATTCCGCGGTAAAGGGGTTTCTAATGAAGCATTCTAGGAGAAATTTCCAATTTTTCCAAAATTTAAAAAACTCATAAGGGTTAGCCCACATATTCCAAAATTTCAATGCGTTTTGAGGTTATTCCTGAAAGATGAATGAAACATATGAAAAACAGAAAATAAGTTGTTTCGGCAATATTCCGCGGTAAAGGGGTTTCTAATGAAGCATTTTAGTAGAAATTTCCAATTTTTCAAAAATTTAAGAAACTCATAGGTGTTAGCCCACATATTCCAAAATTTCAGTGCGTTTTGAGGTTATTCCTGAAAGATGAATGAAACATATGAAAAACAGAAAATAAGTTGGTTCAACACTATTCTGCTGTAAAAGGGTTTCTAATGAAGCATTCTAGGAGAAATTTCCAATTTTTCTTAAATTTAAGAAACTCATATGGGTTAGCCATCATATTCCAAAATTTCAGTGCGTTTTGAGGTTATTCCTGAAAAATGAATGAAACATATGAAAAACAGAAAATAAGTTGTTTCAACACTATTCCGCGGTAAAGGGGTTTCTAATGAAGCATTCTAGGAGAAATTTCCAATTTTTCAAAAATTTAAGAAACTCATAGGGGTTAGCCCACATATTCCAAAATTTCAATGCGTTTTGAGGTTATTCATGAAAGTTGAATGAAACATATGAAAAACAGAAAATAAGTTGTTTCAACACTATTCCCCGGTAAAGGTGTTTCTAATGAAGCATTCTAGGAAAAATTTCCATTTTTTCTAAAATTTAAGAAACTCATAGAGGTTAGCCCATATATTTCAAAATTTATGTGCGTTTTGAGGTTATTCCTGAAAGATGAATGAAACATATGAAAAACAGAAAAAAAGTTGTTTCAACACTATTCCGCAGTAAAAAGGTTTCTAATGAAGCATTTTAGGAGAAATTTCCAATTTTTCAAAAATTTAAGAAACTCATAGGGGTTAGCCCACATATTCCAAAATTTCAGTGCGTTTTGAGGTTATTCCTGAAAGATGAATGAAACATATGAAAAACAGAAAATAAGTTGTTTCAACACTATTCCGCGGTAAAGGGGTTTCTAATGAAGCATTCTAGGAGAAATTTCCAATTTTTCCAAAATTTAAGAAACTCATAGGGGTTAGCCCACATATTCCAAAATTTCAGTGCGTTTTGAGGTTATTCCTGAAAGATGAATGAAACATATGAAAAACAGAAAATAAGTTGTTTCAACACTATTCCGCGGTAAAGGGGTTTCTAATGAAGCATTCTAGGAGAAATTTCCAATTTTTCCAAAATTTAAGAAACTCATAGGGGTTAGCCCACATATTCCAAAATTTCAGTGCGTTTTGAGGTTATTCCTGAAAGATGAATGAAACATATGAAAAACAGAAAATAAGTTGTTTCAACACTATTCCGCGGTAAAGGGGTTTCTAATGAAGCATTCTAGGAGAAATTTCCAATTTTTCCAAAATTTAAGAAACTCATAGGGGTTAGCCCACATATTCCAAAATTTCAGTGCGTTTTGAGGTTATTCCTGAAAGATGAATGAAACATATGAAAAACAGAAAATAAGTTGTTTCAACACTATTCCGCGGTAAAGGGGTTTCTAATGAAGCATTCTAGGAGAAATTTCCAATTTTTCCAAAATTTAAGAAACTCATAGGGGTTAGCCCACATATTCCAAAATTTCAGTGCGTTTTGAGGTTATTCCTGAAAGATGAATGAAACATATGAAAAACAGAAAATAAGTTGTTTCAACACTATTCCGCGGTAAAGGGGTTTCTAATGAAGCATTTTAGGAGAAATTTCCAATTTTTCCAAAATTTAAGAAACTCATAAGGGTTAGCCCACATATTGCAAAATTTCAATGCGTTTTGAGGTTATTCCAGAAAAATGAATGAAACATATGAAAAACAGAAAATAAGTTGTTTCAACACTATTACGCGGTAAAGGGGTTTCTAATGAAGCATTTTAGGAGAAATTTCCAATTTTTCAAAAATTTAAGAAACTCATAGGTGTTAGCCCACATATTCTAAAATTTCAGTGCGTTTTGAGGTTATTCCTGAAAGATGAATGAAACATATGAAAAACAGAAAATAAGTTGTTTCCACACTATTCTCGGGTAAAGGGGTTTCTAATGAAGCATTCTAGGAGAAATTTCAAATTTTTCAAAAATTTAAGAAACTCATAGGGGTTAGCCCACATATTCCAAAATTTCAATGCGTTTTGAGGTTATTCATGAAAGATGAATGAAACATATGAAAAACAGAAAATAAGTTGTTTCAACACTATTCACCGGTAAAGGGGTACTAATGAAGCATTCTAGGAAAAATTGGAAAATTTTCCAAAATTTAAGAAACACATAGGGGTTAGCCCACATATTTCAAAATTTATGTGCGTTTTGAGGTTATTCCTGAAAGATGAATGAAACATATGAAAAACAGAAAATAAGTTGTTTCCACACAATTCCCGGGTAAAGGGTTTCTAATGAAGCATTCTAGGAGAAATTTCCAATTTTTCTAAAATTTAAGAAACTCATAGGGGTTAGCCCACATATTCCAAAATTTCAATGCGTTTTGAGGTTATTCATGAAAGATGAATGAAACATATGAAAAACAGAAAATAAGTTGTTTCAACACTATTCCCCTGTAAAGGGGTTTCTAATGAAGCATTCTAGGAGAAATTTCCAATTTTTCCAAAATTTAAGAAACTCATAATGGTTAGCCCACATATTTCAAAATTTATGAGCGTTTTGAGGTTATTCCTGAAAGATGAATGAAACATATGAAAAACAGAAAATAAGTTGTTTCAACACTATTCCGCGGTAAAGGGGTTTCTAATGAAGCATTCTAGGAGAAATTTTCAATTTTTCAAAAATTTAAGAAACTCATAGGGGTTAGCCCACATATTCCAAAATTTCAATGCGTTTTGAGGTTATTCATGAAAGATGAATGAAACATATGAAAAACAGAAAATAAGTATGTTCAACACTATTCTGCGGTAAAAGGGTTTCTAATGAAGCATTCTAGGAGAAATTTCTAATTTTTCCTAAATTTAAGAAACTCATAGGGTTCGCCCACATATTCCAAAATTTCAGTGCGTTTTGAGGTTATTCCTGAAAGATGAATGAAACATATGAAAAACAGAAAATAAGTTGTTTCAACACTATTCTGCGGTAAAGGGGTTTCTACTGAAGCATTCTAGGAGAAATTTCCAATTTTTCAAAAATTTAAGAAACTCATAGGGGTTAGCCCACATATTCCAAAATTTCAATGCGTTTTAAGGTTATTCATGAAAGATGAATGAAACAAATGAAAAACAGAAAATAAGTTTTTTCGGCAATATTACGTGGTAAAGGGGTTTCTAATGAAGCATTCTAGGAGAAATTTCCAATTTTTCCAAAATTTAAAAAACTCATAAGGGTTAGCCCACATATTCCAAAATTTCAATGCGTTTTGAGGTTATTCCTGAAAGATGAATGAAACATATGAAAAACAGAAAATAAGTTGTTTCAACACTATTCCGCAGTAAAAAGGTTTCTAATGAAGCATTTTAGGAGAAATTTCCAATTTTTCAAAAATTTAAGAAACTCATAGGGATTAGCCCACATATTCCAAAATTTTAATGCGTTTTGAGGTTATTCCTGAAAGCTGAATGAAACATATAAAAAACAGAAAATAAGTTGTTTCGGCAATATTACGCGGTAAAGGGGTTTCTAATGAAGCATTTTAGGAGAAATTTCAAATTTTTCCAAAATTTAAGAAACTCATAAGGGTTAGCCCACATATTCCAAAATTTCAATGCGTTTTGAGATTATTCCAGAAAAATGAATGAAACATATGAAAAACAGAAAATAAGTTGTTTCAACACTATTCCGCGGTAAAGGGGTTTCTAATGAAGCATTCTAGGAGAAATTTCCAATTTTTCCTAAATTTAAGAAACTCATAGGGGTTAGCCCACATATTCCAAAATTTCAGTGCGTTTTGAGGTTATTCCTGAAAAATGAATGAAACATATGAAAAACAGAAAATAAGTTGTTTCAACACTATTCCGCAGTAAAAGGGTTTCTAATGAAGCATTTTAGGAGAAATTTCCAATTTTTCAAAAATTTAAGAAACTCATAGGCATTAACCCACATATTCCAAAATTTCAGTGCGTTTTGAGGTTATTCCAGAAAAATGAATGAAACATATGAAAAACAGAAAATAAGTTGTTTCAACACTATTCCGCGGTAAAGGGGTTTCTAATGAAACATTCTAGGAGAAATTTCCAATTTTTCCTAAATTTAAGAATCTCATAGGGGTTAGCCCACATATTCCAAAATTTCAGTGCGTTTTGAGGTTATTCCTGAAAAATGAATGAAACATATGAAAAACAGAAAATAAGTTGTTTCAACACTATTCCGCACTAAAAGGGTTTCTAATGAAGCATTTTAGGAGAAATTTCCAATTTTTCAAAAATTTAAGAAACTCATAGGCATTAGCCCACATATTCCAAAATTTTAAAGCGTTTTGAGGTTATTCCTGAAAGCTGAATGAAACATATGAAAAACAGAAAATAAGTTGTATCGGCAATATTACGCGGTAAAGGGTTTCTAATGAAGCATTCTAGGAGAAATTTCCAATTTTTCCAAAATTTAAGAAACTCATAAGGGTTAGCCCACATATTCCAAAATTTCAATGCGTTTTGAGGTTATTCCAGAAAAATGAATGAAACATATGAAAAACTGAAAATAAGTTGTTTCAACACTATTCCGCGGTAAAGGGGTTTCTAATGAAGCATTCTAGGAAAAATTTTAATTTTTCCAAAATTTAAGAAACCCATAGGGTTAACCCACATATTCCAAAATTTCAGTGCGTTTTGAGGTTATTCCTGAAAGATGAATGAAACATATGAAAAACAGAAAATAAGTTGTTTCAACACTATTCCGCGGTAAAGGGGTTTCTAATGAAGCATTCTAGGAGAAATTTCCAATTTTTCCAAAATTTAAGAAACTCATAAGGGTTATCCCACATATTCCAAAATTTTAATGCGTTTTGAGGTTATTCCTGAAAGATGAATGAAACATATGAAAACAGAAAATAAGTTGTTTCAACACTATTACGCGGTAAAGGGGTTTCTAATAAAGCATTTTAGTAGAAATTTCCAATTTTTAAAAAATTTAAGAAACTCATAGGTGTTAGCCCACATATTCCAAAATTTCAGTGCGTTTTGAGGTTATTCCTGAAAGATGAATGAAACATATGGAAAACAGAAAATAAGTTGGTTCAACACTATTCTGCGGTAAAAAGGTTTCTAATGAAGCATTCTAGGTGAAATTTCCAATTTTTCCTAAATTTAAGAAACTCATAGGGGTTAGCCCACATATTCCAAAATTTCAGTGCGTTTTGAGGTTATTCCTGAAAGATGAATGAAACATATGAAAAACAGAAAATAAGTTGTTTCAACACTATTCCGCGGTAAAGGGGTTTCTAATGAAGCATTTTAGGAGAAATTTCCAATTTTTCGAAAATTTAAGAAACTCATAAGGATTAGCCCACATATTCCAAAATTTTAATGCGTTTTGAGGTTATTCCAGAAAAATGAATGAAACATATGAAAAACAGAAAATAATTTGTTTCAACACTATTCCGCGGTAAAGGGGTTTCTAATGAAGCATTCTATGAGAAATTTACAATTTTTCCAAAATTTAAGAAACCCATAGGGGTTAACCCACATATTCCAAAATTTCAGTGCGTTTTGAGGTTATTCATGAAAGATGAATGAAACATATGAAAAACAGAAAATAAGTTGTTTCAACACTATTACGCGGTAAATGGGTTTCTAATGAAACATTTTAGGAGAAATTTCCAATTTTTCAAAAATTTAAGAAACTCATACGTGTTAGCCCACATATTCCAAAATTTCAGTGCGTTTTGAGGTTATTCCTGAAAGATGAATGAAACATATGAAAAACAGAAAATAAGTTGTTTCCACACTATTCTCTGGTAAAGGGGTTTCTAATGAAGCATTCTAGGAGAAATTTCCAATTTTTCAAAAATTTAAGAAACTCATAGGGGTTAGCCCACATATTCCAAAATTTCAATGCGTTTTGAGGTTATTCATGAAAGATGAATGAAACATATGAAAAACAGAAAATAAGTTGTTTCAACACTATTCCCCGATAAAGGGGTTTCTAATGACGCATTCTAGGAGAAATTTCTAATTTTTCCAAAATTTAAGAAACTCATAGGGGTTAGCCCACATATTTCAAAATTTATGTGCGTTTTGAGGTTATTCCTGAAAGATGAATGAAACATATGAAAAACAGAAAATAAGTTGTTTCAACACTATTACGCGGTAAAGAGGTTTCTAATGAAGCATTTTAGGAAAAATTTCCAATTTTTCAAAAATTTAAGAAACTCATAGGTGTTAACCCACATATTCCAAAATTTCAGTGCGTTTTGAGGTTATTCATGAAAGATGAATGAAACATATGAAGAACAGAAAATAAGCTGTTTCAACACTATTCCCCGGTAAAGGGGTTTCTAATGAAGCATTCTAGGAGAAATTTCCAATTTTTCCAAAATTTAAGAAACTCATAGGGGTTAGCCCACATATTTCAAAATTTATGTGCGTTTTGAGGTTATTCCTGAAAGATGAATGAAACATATGAAAAACAAAAATAAGTTGTTTCAACACTATTTCGTGGTAAAGGGGTCTCTAATGAATCCTTCTAGGAGAAATTTCCAATTTTTCAAGAATTTAAGAAACTCATAAGGGTTAGAACACATATTCCAAAATTTATGTGCGTTTTGAGGTTATTCCTGAAAGATGAATGAAACATATGAAAAACAGAAAATAAGTTGTTTCAACACTATTCCGCGGTAAAGGGGTTTCTAATGAAGCATTCTAGGAGAAATTTCCAATTTTTCCAAAATTTAAGAAACCCATAGGGGTTAACCCACATATTCCAAAATTTTAGTGCGTTTTGAGGTTATTTGATATCATCATATTTTGCATCATTCTAGAATCCGTTTCATATAGGTTTCAATTCATTTGCATGTAGTTCATGATATCTTTTTAGCATTTTAGTCATTTTAGGAGTCTAGTGTGTCCACATTTAGTCCTAGAGAGTTCTTGCATGTTTTGGATCGTATTTCAGGTGTTAAACGAGGAGATTCGAGACCCGAGGAGAGGAGACAGAGACCGTACCGAGGTCACTGCTCGGTACTGGTGCTCGGTATCGAAAGCAGAGGGGTTGCACCGAGGTCACTGCTCGGTGCAACTGATCGGTATTGCTCGACGGGGAAAAGCAAGCTTAACACCGAGCATCGACCGATACCAGGTGTGACACCGAGTATCGACCGACACCGAGGAGTGACATCGGTACCAAAGCTTCAGGGGATTACACCGATGCCACTGCTCGGTGTCACAGCTCGGTACTGCCACAGGAAGAACCCGGGGGAAAAAGTCCTTAATACGGAGCAAAGATACCGAGGAGTGACCTCGGTATCCACTGAAGAACAATCGCCCCGATACCGAGGCCACTGCTCGGTATTGGCTCATCGGTGTGAAATACCCAGGCTCAATACCGAGGTGTTACACCGAGGTGTGTCCTCGGTATTGACCGAAACAAAACATTTTATCCATTTAAACCGGGTCGGTACCCGGTTTGTCCCGGGTCGACCCGGTTCGTCACTATTCACTATTTAAGCCCAAAAACCTAATTTGGACGGGCTAAGTCTTTTTTTAAGCAAAAATCCTTTCTAAGAGTGATTTGTAAGAGATTGATTCTTTTAATTTATGCAATTTGATTATTGTTTTCTTGATTGAATCCATCTATCTTCTACTTTCTAATCATTCAATCATCTTGATCATGAGTTTTAACACTTCTTTTCTTGGATTTGTTAAACCCATGATGTTTAGTGAGTAGTCTTAAGGATCTTGGGATAAGGTAGATTAGGGTGATCTAGGGTTTGATTAGTGGTGTTTAGGATTAGATAATCTTATATTCCTTCTTGTCTAGAGTCCTTAATGCAAGATCTAGCTTGAAAGAGTGGATCTGGATCACAAGGTATTTCATGAACACCAAGTGTTTGATGAAATGCCAAGACCATACTAGACAAGAGATTTATGTTCCTAACCTAAGACATTAGTTGTTTAGGGTATATCTTTGGTTGATCTTGTTATGATTCTTAATGCTTGCTAATTGTTAATCCACAAATGATGATTTGCTAATGGACTTGATAATTAGCATAGTGATTAGTTGCTTGAAAGAGAACTAATCTAAATTAGAGATCTATTGCCTAGGAATTAGCTTCTTGAGTAAATGAACACCACTAATTGAACTTGGATCACCTTATATCATTAACCTTATCTCTTGTTCCGCTTTTGTTATTTGGATTACAATTCGTTTAGTTATTGCTTTGTTTAATTTGAACTAAAATACTTAATCACCAACTACCTTGTTTAGCTTAAATTACTTATGAACCTTGCATTTTTAGTGTTTATAATAATCCCAATCATGGATTGATAACCTCTTTACTACATCGTATTGGGGATATTGATACCTCCTAGAGACTAAAAAGTCTTGTATCAATTTGGCGCCGTTGCCATATTGGGATTTGTTTTAACATTAAGGTTTAGGCTCTTTGTGAGATTAAGCTTTATTTGTTCCAAAGTTACTAATCTTGTTTGCTTTCCATTGCTCTCTAAACCTATAGGTGCATGCATACACGATCTCGAGGCAACGACAATCTAGTTGGACCACGGGACGACATACACCGATCATACCGAGGGTTTCGAACAAGGGACGGAAGTGTAAGACAACAAGAAGTTGAGACCAACATGGAACACTATGAGAACGTTCCACTTGGGAACATCAATGAAGCCATTCCCCACCAACAGAACGGTGGGAATGGGGATGGACACGGCAACAACCAATGTGGTAATGGAAACCATCCCGCACAAGGTGGTAATGGAAACCACCACGCACAAGGAGGGAACGCGCACAACGACCCTCTTCCACCCGCCCGGCCAAGAGGTCCCAACCATCCACCTAGAGCTAGAAACGTTGTTGGAGAAGGTGATGCCGCTAATGCTCACCAAAACCGCCAAGGCATTCAAGCTCCACCGGTGGAGAATAACAACTTCGAAGTCAAACCGGGAGTTATCAACATGGTTCAAGCCAATAAATTTCATGGCTTGTCCATGGAGGATCCATTGGACCACATTGACCAATTTGACCGGATATGTGATCTCACGAAGATCAATGGAGTCTCCGAAGATGGGTTCAAGCTTCGTCTCTTCCCATTCTCTTTGGGTGACAAGTCTCACCAATGGGAAAAGACCTTACCTCAAGGATCTATCACTTCGTGGGATGATTGCAAACGCGCGTTTCTCGCCAAATTCTTCTCACCGGCTAGAACCGCCAAGCTTCGCAACGAGATCTCAAGTTTCACACAACGATCCAATGAGTCTTTCAATGAGGCTTGGGAGAGATTTAGAATCTACACGTCTCAATGCCCACATCACGGTTTTAGAAACGCCTCTCTCCTAAGCACGCTCTACTGTGGTGTTTTACCTAAGATCCGTATGCTTCTTGACACGACATCTAACGGGAACTTCTTGGCTAAAGACGTTGCGGAAGCAATGGAGCTTGTCGAGAATTTGGCCCAGAGTGACGGTACCTATGGCGATGACTATGACCGCGCCACAAGGACCACTAGTGATTTTGATGAGAACAAACGGGCCAAAGACATGAAAGCTCTTAACGACAAGTTGGACAAGCAAGCCAATTTGATTGACAAACTACTAGTGTCTTCCCAAAAGACGGTCAACTTTGTGGATGCTTATGATGAGAATCAAGGTTACTTTCAAGAGGAGAACGTAGACATGAACACTCAAGAGGAGGTTAACTACTTGGGGAATCAAGGGAACTTCCAAAACCAAGGAAACTACCAACGCCAAAGGTTCAATCAAAACTACCGGAACCACCCCAACTTCTCCTACCGTAATACAAATGTGGAGAACCCACAAGATCAAGTCTACCCTCCACAACCTACTCAACCTCAAGGAGCCCCACAAAAACAATTTCCACCTTAAGGGAAAGCTTCTAACACCAACAATCAAGCCTTTGTCCCAAGGAATCAATTCCAAGGGAACCAAGGTGGATTTCAACACAAAGCACCACCCGGTTTTCAAGCACCTACGTCTCAACCGAAAGAACTTGATTTGAGCTCCATGTTCCAACAACTCCTCAAAGGACAAGCGGAGATCCATACAAAGGTGGATTGCTCTTATAATGACCTCAACACAAAGATTGAGGCTTTGAACTCCAAGGTCAAACACATGGAGAACAAAGGGGTCGCTTCTTCTTCGCGTCCACAAGGTCAACTACTGGGAAAATCCGAAGCGAATCCCAAGGAGTATGTCAATGCCATAACTTTGAGAAGTGGCACGGTCTTGCCTACAAGAGAAGCTCCTTCTCCCCTCAATGTGGACATTGAGGACCAGGGGGGGGGGGGGTGGAACTTCAAGAAGATGAGGTAGTAAAGGAGCATTATAAGGTTAACGAGGTCGAGAAGATCAAGCCTAGAGATGTTGGAGCTCAAGCCAAGCCAAAGAAGAATGAGTTCGTCCCCAAGCCATACGTCCCAAAGCTACCTTTTCCTGGTCGTTTCAAGAAACAACTCATAGATAAGTATAAAGCTATTTTTGATAGGCAAATGGAGAAAGTGGAACTCACAATGCCTTTGGTGGATGCATTCTTACTTGTCCCCCAATATGCCAAGTTTTTGAAAGATGCTGTTAATGAAAGAGCTAAGGAGATGGAATCCATGGTCATTCTAACTCATGAATGTAGTGCCATTATACAAAAGAAGATGGTACCCAAGAAGCTAGGGGACCCGGGATCCTTTACCTTACCTTGTCCTCTTGGACCTCTAGCCTTCAATCATTGCTTATGTGATCTTGGAGCAAGTGTGAGCCTCATGCCATTCTCGGTAGCTAAGAGATTAGGCTTCACACGCTACAAAGCATGCAACATCTCTCTAATTTTAGCGGATAGGAGCGTGAGGGTCCCTATTGGTCTACTTGAGGATCTACTAATTGTGGTTAAGGATTTCATCGTCCCCACGGACTTTGTGGTTCTTGAAATGGATGAAGAACCAAAAGACCCTCTTATCTTTGGTAGACCGTTCCTAGCGACCGCGGGAGCGATAATCGACGTAAGGAAGGGCAAGATAGATCTCCATTTGGGTAAAGGAGAAGTGCTTGAGTTTGACATCAACAAAGTAATGAAGAAGCCCACTATAGACGGGCAATGCTTCTACATTGAGACCATGGACGAGTTGGCCGATGAATTACTTGAAGAAATGAGAGTGGAAGATGGGTTAGAAGTGGTTTTGACAAAGGAGCACGGTGATCATGGGTTTTTGAGCAAAGAGAGTCAAGGCTATGAGCTTCTCATGGATTCTCACAAGCCGGTCGACAAGGACACCACATTTATTGAGTTGTGCATCCGGGGTACCAAGGTTCAAGAAGAGCTCGTTCTAGCATTCGAAGAGACTAGCAATGGTAAGACTAGTTTTGAGGAGGACGATTGGAGCGAGCTCAAAGCCCCAAAGGTGGACCTAAAACAACTTCCCGCGGGATTAAGGTATGCGTTCTTAGGTCCGAACGAGTCATACCCGGTTATTGTGAACGAGAGTCTAGATGAAAACGAACTATCTTCCCTTCTTGTGGAACTTAGGAAGTATAGGAAAGCAATTGGCTATTCTTTAGATGATATCAAGGGTATTTCCCCAAGTTTGTGCACGCATAGAATCCATTTAGAGGATGAATCAAGGACCTCTATTGAACATCAAAGAAGGTTAAACCCTAATTTGAAAGATGTTGTAAAGAGAGAGATTCTTAAGCTCTTGGACGCGGGCATTATCTATCCAATATCGGATAGTACGTGGGTCTCCCCGGTTCATTGTGTGCCTAAGAAAGGGGGGATGACGGTTGTTAGAAATGACAAGAATGAAATGATTCCTACTAGGACAATAACCGGGCATAGGATGTGCATTGACTATAGGAAGTTAAACTCATCTACTCGAAAAGATCATTTTCCGTTACCTTTCATATATCAAATGCTTGGACGTCTCGCTAATCATCCTTTTTATTGTTTCCTAGACAGTTATTCGGGTTTCTTTCAAATACCCATACACCCGAATGACCAAGAGAAAACAAATTTCACGTGCCCTTACGGTACCTTCGCATATCGAAGGATGCCGTTTGGGTTGTGTAATGCTCCCGCAACTTTTCAACGTTGTATGATGTCCATTTTTTTCGATCTTATTGAAGACATGGTAGAGGTATTTATGGACGACTTCTCCGTGTATGGATCTTCCTTTAATGTTTGCTTGTCTAATCTTTGTAGGGTCTTGTAACGATGTGAAGAAGCAAACTTGGTGCTCAATTGGGAGAAGTGCCATTTTATGGTACGAAAAGGGATCGTGCTAGGACACAAGATTTCCGAGAAGGGCATAGAGGTGGACAAAGCCAAGATTGAGGTGATGGTTAGTTTGGAGCCGCCTAAGACGGTCAAAGATATCCGGTATTTCTTGGGTCATGCGGGTTTCTACCGAAGGTTCATCAAGGATTTCTCAAGGATTACTAGACCCCTCTCCCGGTTGCTTTGCAAGGAGGTCGAGTTTGTGTTTGATGAGGAGTGCATGGGAGCATTCCTAGAGATAAAGAAAGCGTTGATTAGCGCCCCTATAGTCCAAGCACCGGATTGGGACCTTCCGTTTGAAATCATGTGTGATGCTAGCGACTATGCGGTTGGAGCCGTTTTGGGTCAAAAGAAAGACAAGAAGACCAATGTGATCTACTATGCTAGTAGAACTCTAGACGATGCTCAAACTAGGTATGCAACCACGGAGAAGGAGTTGTTGGCCGTAGTCTTTGCCATGGAGAAGTTTAGATCTTATGTTGTGGGTTCAAGGGTGATTGTCTACACCGATCACGCGGCTTTAAGATATATTCATGCAAAAAAGGACACGAAACCGAGGTTATTACGTTGGATCTTACTACTCCAAGAATTCGATTTGGAGATAGTAGACAAGAAAGGCATAGAGAACGGAGTGGCGGATCACTTGTCTAGAATGAGGATAGAAGACCTCGTCCCCATTGAAGACAAGCTTCCCGAAGAAAGTCTCATGGTTGTGAAGGTATTGAGAAGGGGGGTTGAAGCCGTGAATGGTATGGAGGAAGCTAGCGGTCTACAAGATGAAAAGCTCCCATGGTTTGCGGATCTAGTCAACTACCTAGTTTGCGGGAAGGAACCGCCTTTGGATGGGTATAAGAAGAGGAAGTTCTTCCACGACGTTACTAGATACTATTGGGATGAGCCCTACTTGTACAATTTGTGTTCGGATGGGTTGTATAGAAAGTGCGTAGCGGAAGAAGAAGTGCAAGGGATCCTACTCCATTGTCACGGGTCAAGCTATGGCGGGCATCACGCATCCTACAAAACCGCTACAAAGGTCTTGCAATCCGGTTTTTGGTGGCCTTCGTTATTCAAGGATGCACACACCTTTGTCTCCACGTGTGATGCATGCAAAAGGAAAGGGAATATTGGGAGGAGAGATGAGATGCCCCAAAACCCAATCCTTGTGGTGGAGATGTTTGACGTGTGGGGCATCGACTTTATGGGACCTTTCCCGTCATCATATGGTAACCAATACATATTGGTGGCGGTCGATTACGTCTTCAAATGGGTAGAAGCCATTGCAAGCCCGACTAACGATGTCAAGGTCGTTCTAAAACTGTTCAAATCCGTAATCTTCTCAAGGTTCGGAGTTCCAAGAGTGGTCATTAGTGATGGGGGTAGCCATTTCATCAACAAGGTGTTTGAAAGCTTACTAAGGAAGCACGGTGTGAAGCATAAGGTAGCAACGCCTTATCATCCTCAAACGAGTGGCCAAGTAGAAGTGCCAAACCGGCAAATCAAGGCCATACTTGAGAAGACGGTTGGAGGTTCAAGGAAGGATTGGGCCAACAAGTTGGATGATGCTTTATGGGCATACCGGACCGCCTTTAAAACACCTATAGGGACTACACCATTCAACTTGCTTTATGGGAAGTCATGCCATCTACCGGTTGAGTTGGAATACAAGGCCCTATGGGCGGTGAAGCTACTTAACTTCGACATCAAGACCGCACAAGAGAGGCGGTTGAT
>PKML01005018.1:79237-108291 GCA_002933935.1 Eutrema yunnanense | reverse complement strand
CTGAAAGATGAATGAAACATATGAAAAACAGAAAATAAGTTGTTTCAACACTATTCCGCGGTAAAGGGGTTCTAATGAAGCATTCTAGGAGAAATTTTCAATTTTTCCAAATTTTAAGAAACTCATAGGGGTTAACCCACATATTCCAAAATTTAAGTGCGTTTTGAGGTTATTCATGAAAGATGAATGAAACATATGAAAAAAAGAAAATAAGTTGTTTCAACACTATTCCGCGGTAAAGGGGTTTCTAATGAAGCATTCTAGGAGAAATTTCCAATTTTTCAAAAATTTAAGAAACTCATAGGGGTTAGCCCACATATTCAAAAATTTCAGTGCGTTTTAAAGTTATTCCTGAAAGATGAATGAAACATATGAAAACATAAAATAAGTTGTTTCAACACTATTTCGCGGTAAAGGGGTTTCTAGTGAAGCATTCTTGGAGAAATTTCAAATTTTTCAAATATTTAAGAAACTCATATGGGTTAGCCCACATATTCCAAAATTTCAGTTCGTTTTTATTTTATTCCTGAAAGATGAATGAAACATATGAAAAACATAAAATAAGTTGTTTCAACACTATTCCGCGGTAAAAGGGTTTCTAATGAAGCATTATTGGAGAAACTTCCAAATTTTCCAAAATTTAAGAAACTCATAGGGGTTAGCCCACATATTCAAAAATTTCAGGGTATTTTGACGTTATTCCTGAAAGATGAATGAAACATATGAAAAACAGAAAATAAGTTGTTTCAACACTATTTCATGGTAAAAGGTTTCTAATGAATCATTCTAGGAGAAATTTCTAGATTTTCAAAAATTTAAGAAACTCATAGGGGTTTTGAGGTTATTCCTGAAAGATTAATGAAACATATGAAAAACAGAAAATAAGTTGTTTCAACACTATTCCGCGATAAAAGGGTTTCTAATAAAGCATTATTGGAGAAACTTCCAAATTTTCCAAAATTTAAGAAACTCATAGGGGTTAGCCCACATATTCAAAAATTTCAGGGTATTTTGACGTTATTCCTGAAAGATGAATGAAACATATGAAAAACAGAAAATAAGTTGTTTCAACACTATTTCATGGTAAAAGGTTTCTAATGAATCATTCTAGGAGAAATTTCTAATTTTTCAAAAATTTAAGAAACTCATAGGGGTTAGCCCACATATTCCAAAATTTCAGTGTGTTTTGAGGTTATTCCTGAAAGATGAATGAAACTTATGAAAAACAGAAAATAAGTTGTTTCAACACTATTCCGCGGTAAAGGGGTTTCTAATGTAACATTCTAGGAGAAATTTCCAATTTTTCAAAAAATTAAGAAACTCATAGGGGTTAGTCCACATATTCCAAATTTTATGTGCGTTTTAATTTTATTCCTGAAAGATGAATGAAACATATGAAAAACAGAAAATAAGTTGTTTCAACACTATTCCGCGGTAAAGGGGTTTCTAATGAAGCATTCTAGGAGAAATTTCCAATTTTTCCAAAATTTAAGAAACTCATAGGGGTTAGCCCACATATTCCGAAATTTCAGTGCGTTTTGATGTTATTCCTGAATGATGAATGAAACATATGAAAAACAGAAAATAAGTTGTTTCACCACTATTCCACGGTAAAGGGGGTTTCTAATGAAGCATTCTTGGAGAAATTTCTAATTTTTCCAAAATTTAAGAAACTCATAGGGGTTAGCCTACATATTCCAAAATTTCAGTGCGTTTTGATGTTATTCCTGAATGATGAATGAAACATATGAAAAACAGAAAATAAGTTGTTTCACCACTATTCCACGGTAAATGGGGTTTCTAATGAAGCATTTTAGGAGAAATTTCTGAATTTTCCAAAATTTAAGAAACTCATCGGGGTTAGCCCATTTATTCCAAAATTTCAGTGCGTTTTGAGGTTATTCCTGAATGATGAATGAAACATATGAAAAACAGAAAATAAGTTGTTTCACCACTATTCCACGGTCAAGGGGTTTCTAATGAAGCATTTTAGGAGAAATTTCTAATTTTTCCAAAATTTAAGAAACTCATAGGGGTTAGCCAACATATTCCAAAATCTCAGTGCGTTTTGATGTTATTCCTGAATGATGAATGAAACATATGAAAAACAGAAAATAAGTTGTTTCACCACTATTCCACGGTAAAGGGGGTTTCTAATGAAGCATTTTAGGAGAAATTTCTGATTTTTCCAAAATTTAAGAAACTCATAGGGGTTAGGCCACATATTCCAAAATTTCAGTGCGTTTTAAGGTTATTCCTGAATGATGAATGAAACATATGAAAAACAGAAAATAAGTTGTTTCACCACTATTCCACGGTAAAGGGGTTTCTAATGAAGCATTTTAGGAGAAATTTCTAATTTTTCCAAAATTTAAGAAACTCATAAGGGTTAGCCCACATATTCCAAAATTTCAGTGCGTTTTGAGGTTATTCCTGAAAGATGAATGAAACATATGAAAAACATAAAATAAGTTGTTTCAACACTATTCTGCGGTAAAATGGTTTCTAATGAAGCATTATTGGAGAAATTTCCAATTTTTACAAAATTTAAGAAACTCGTAGGGGTTAGCCCACATATTCCAAAATTTACAGTGCGTTTTGAGATTATTCCTGAAAGATGAATGAAACATATGAAAAACAGAAAATAAGTTGTTTCAACACTATTCCGCGGTAAAGGGGTTTCTAATGAAGCATTCTAGGAAAAACTTCCAATTTTTCCAAAATATAAGAAACTCATAGGGGTTGGTCCACATATTCCAAATTTAATGTGCGTATTGAAGTTATTCCTGAAAGATGAGTGAAACATATGAAAAACAGAAAATAAGTTGTTTCAACACAATTCCGCGGTAAAAGGGTTTCTAATGAAGCATTCTAGGAGAAATTTCCAATTTTTCCAAAATTTAAGAAACTCATAGGGCTTAGCCCACATATTCCAAAATTTCAATGCGTTTTGAGGTTATTCCTGAAAGATGAATGAAACATATGAAAAACAGAAAATAAGTTGCTTCAACACTATTCCGCGGTAAAAGGGTTTCTAATGAAGCATTTTAGGAGAAATTTCCAATTTTTCAAAAATTTAAGAAACTCATAGGGGTTAGCCCAGATATTCCAAAATTTCAGTGCGTTTTGAGGTTATTCCTGAAAGATAAATGAAACATATAAAAAACAGAAAATAAGTTGTTTCAACACTATTTCGCGGTAAAGGGGTTTCTAATGAATCATTAAAGGTGAAACTTCCAATTTTTTCAAAATTTAAAAAACTCAAAGGGGTACCATATATTCCAAATTTTATGTGCGTTTTGAGGTTATTCCTGAATGATGAATGAAACATATGAAAAACATAAAATAAGTTGTTTTAACACTATTCTGCGGTAAAGGGGTTTCTAATGAATCATTATAGGTGAAACTTCCAATTTTTCAAAATTTAAAAAACTCAAAGGGGTACCATATATTCCAAATTTTATGTGCGTTTTGAGGTTATTCCTGAAAGATGAATGATACATATGAAAAACAGAAAATAAGTTGTTTCAACACTATTCCGCGGTAAAGGAGTTTCTAATGAAGCATTCTAAGAGAAATTTCCAATTTTTCAAAAATTTAAGAAACTTATAGGGGTTAGCCAACATATTCTAAAATTTAAGTGCGTTTTGAGGTTATTCCTTAAAGATGAATGAAACATATGAAAAACAGAAAATAAGTTGTTTCAACACTATTCCGCGGTAAAAGGGTTTCTAATGAATCATTCTAGGAGAAATTTCAATTTTTCCAAAATTTAAAAAACTCATAGGGGTTAGTCCACATATTCTAAATTTTATGTGCGTTTTGAGGTTATTCCTGAAAGATGAATGAAACATATGAAAAACAGAAAATAAGTTCTTTCAACACTATTCCGCGGTAAAGGGGTTTCTAATGAAGCATTCTAGGAGAAATTTCCAAATTTTCCAAAATTTAAGAAACTCGTAGGGGTTAGCCCACATATTCCATAATTTCAGTGCGTTTTGAGCTTATTCCTGAAAGATGTATGAAACATATGAAAAACAGAAAATAAGTTGTTTCAACACTATTCCGCGGTAAAGGGGTTTCTAATGAAGCATTCTAGGAGAAACTTCCAATTTTTCAAAAATATAAGAAACTCATAGGGGTTGGTCCACATATTCCAAATTTTATGTGCGTTTTGAAGTTATTCCTGAAAGATGAATAAAACATATGAAAAACAGAAAATAAGTTGTTTCAACACAATTCCGCGGTAAAAGGGTTGTTAATGAAGCATTCTAGGAGAAATTTCCAATTTTTCCAAAATTTAAGAAACTCATAGGGGTTGGTCCACATATTCCAAATTTTATGTGCGTTTTGATGTTATTCCTGAAAGATGAATGAAACATATGAAAAATAGAAAATAAGTTGTTTCAACACTATTCCGCGGTAAAGGGGTTTCTAATGAAGCATTCTAGGAGAAATTTCCAATTTTTCCAAAATTTAAGAAACTCATAGGGGTTAGCCCACATATTCCAAAATTTCAGTGCGTTTTGAGGTTATTCCTGAGAGATGAATGAAACATATGAAAAACAGATAATAAGTTGTTTCAACACTATTTCGCGGTAAAGGGGTTTTTAATGAATCATTATAGGAGAAATTTCTAATTTTTTCAAAATTTAAAAAACTCATAGAGGTTAGTCCACATATTCCAAATTTTATGTGCGTTTCGAGGTTATTCCTGAAAGATGAATGAAACATATGAAAAACAGAAAATAAGTTGTTTCAACACTACTATTCCGCGGTAAAGGGGTTTCTAATAAAGCATTCTAGGAGAAATTTTCAATTTTTCAAAAATTTAAGAAACTCATAGGGGTTAGTCCACATATTCCAAATTTTATGTGCGTTTTGAGGTTATTCTTGAAAGATGAATGAAACATATGAAAAACATAAAATAAGTTGTTTCAACACTATTTTGCGGTAAACGGGTTTCTAATGAAGCATTCTTGGAGAAATTTCCAATTTTTCCAAAATTTAAGAAACTCTGATAAATTGTTTTTTACCTATATCAATTACCTAAAGTGCCTATTGAGCATAAAAGGATCGAACCAAGGGTTAAGTTTCAAGCATTAGGAATACATACTACTAAGTGAGTTAAGCAAGCAAATAGGGGTTTGTGATTAAGAAGCTAAAATGAAAACAAAACAAGCTAAAGCAATAAACAAGTGATGCAATTCAATGAACAAAAATGAATCCAAGGATAGGGTTATTGAAATAGAGTGATCCAAGTCCTAATTGTGATGTCTAAAGCTTTATGAAGACTAATCCCTAGGTAATATATCCTAATTTAGACTAATCCTGTAACGCTCGTGTTCCGGAAGAATTGATTATTGAGGAAAAATAATTAATTCGGGTTTGTTCCGGGGGTGGTATCGATCGATACCGGCATGTATCGATCGACACTAGCCGGGTTTTCTCCTGGTTGTCTTCTTCTCTTATCTTCTTTCAAGTATAAAAGTCTATCTTTGGAGGATAAGACCAAGGTTGGTCGCGAAAGAGAGAAAAGAAAGAGAGAGAGAGAGAGAGAAGGAGAGAGAGAGAGAGAAAGAAAAGCTTGGGGAAGCTTAGATCTTGCGAGATCAAGAGAGATTAAGCTTGGTGAGAAGCTTGAAGAAGAGGTTGGACGAGCTTGGTTTTGGCGGGAGCTTGTAAGAAGAGAGGGAGGTCGATCTTGAGCTCTGGGAAGTCGTTTTAGAGCTCGATCCATCGTGTATAAGGTGAGTTGGGACCAAAGGTTAGCAATTAAGCTTGTGTGGTGCTTGTTAAGCTTGATTGATGAATTTTGTGGCTTGTATGCTGGTGAATCGCATGGGAGTATCGATCGATACCATGTGAGTATCGATCGATACCATGTGAGTATCGATCGATACCAGTCCCTTGGCGGTGGTCTCGTATTGTGTTTGTATCGATCGATACCAGGTGTTGTTTTGGGAATCGATCGATACCAGTCCCTTGTCGGGAGCTGTGTGTTGTTTGGGTATCGATCGACACTAGGGGAGTTTCGATCGATACCAGTTGCGTTTTGTGCGGAAGTTCAATTGTTGTTAATTAATTATTGATAATTGTTGATTGTGCTTATTGGTAGCCTGTTGTTGGGATGAGCAATCTCACTCAGCATTTGGTTAGCCAAATGTTGATGCATCACTTTTGTCGATGCAGGTAAAGATAAGGCGTGATCGTGGAATCGAGGCGGTGAAGAGGGGATGATTAGGACCCGGGGTTTGCTTCTGTTGTTTGGGTATCGATCGACACTAGGGGAGTATCGATCGATACCAGTTGTTTTTACTGTTATAAAATCGTTAGCTTGTGTAAGCTGTAGTACCTGTGTTGTATTGTTTAATTAGTATTGTTTAATGTATAATTATTATTGTTTAATTATATCTGCAAAAAAAAAAATGCGGTCCTTTCAAATCCTATGTCTAGGCACTAATCACTTTGCTAATCATTAATCCCATTAGCAAATTGTCATTTGTGGAACAACCATTAGCAAGCCTTGAGAACATATAAACAAGATCAACCAAATAATCACTCTAGACAACTAATCCCTTAGGCTAGAAATAAAAATCTCTTGAAAAGTTCCTCTAGGTATTTCATCAAACACCTTGTGTGCATGAAATGCCTCATGTCTAGATCCACTTTCCCAAGCTAGATCCATCATTAAAATCACTTAACAAGAAAGGATAAAAGATATTCTACCCTAAGACATCACAAATCAAGCCTTGGATCATCTAATTCTACCCCATCCCTAGATCCTAAAGAACTACTCAAACCCCATAAAGGACCTCTCAAAATCTATTGAGAAAGAGAGAGAATCCATGGATGGTTCTTGTATAATCAAAGAAGAGATGAGATAGGAAGAAGAGATGTAATCAAAAAAACAATCAATTGCATAAATTAAAGGATCTCTCTCTCCAAAAATCTATTTCTCTCCTAAAGGGGAAGGTATTTTTGAACAAAGAAAGCATAAGAATGAAAATTAGGGTTTTTGGGTTTATAAATGAAAATGGGCGAACCGGGTCAACCCGGAACAAACCGGGTATTGACCCGGTCGGATCTTGGATGCGTCTTCAATACATTCGAGGCATCTCCCTAGTCTGATGTCCAAATGACATGATTTTTGCTTTTATAAACAGCTAACTCTTCCCTCTACAACTTTTATGAAGGCCTGAGAGGCTGAATATGATCGGAAGAACTTCGTTTTACCGGTTCTTTGGACGATGTCATCTCTTCTCGGCCAGGCAGATCATGCTTCAATGTCTTGGCCATAAAGTCCGATACAGAGGTCCAAATGATATGATTCAAACTCCTGTGTAAATCTGATTCCCTCCTCTACAAGTTTCATGAAGACCACTGGAGTTGTTTCATAGCGGAAGGCCTTCGTTTTTCCGGTTATTTGGACAGTTTCATCTTCTCTCGGCCAGACGGACATACCTTCAGTAAATCCGTCTGATCTCCCTATTCATACGTCCAAATAACCCAATTCAAACTCTTGTGTAAAGCTGATTCACTCCTCTACAACTTTGGTGAAGACCACCGAGGCTAATTCGGAGTGGAGACCCTTCAATACCGACGTCACTCCTCGGTACCACACGTTGGTACTAAGAAATTTTCCTCCTGTTTCCACACCAAGCAGTTGCACCAACCAGTGACCTCGGTATTGAATAAACCGTCTCCGCCAGGCGGACCTATCTCTGGTAAATTAGCCATATCGCTCAAACCACACGTCCGAATGACTTGATTCCAACTCCTATGGTTAGAGGACTCATCGGGCTATAACTCTCATGAAGACTCCAAGAGCTGGATCAAATCGGATCGCCTTCTTCTGATCGATATGTATGTATAAGTGATCCACGATTCCATTTAAGTTTGCACAAGCACAATAATTACATGTCAAGTTATGGTTATCACTTAGATGATGCTAGATTCAATTCAAGCTTGCTTCAACCATGGAAAGGCAATGATGCATGTGCTCTAACAAATGGTTCATCCTTGATTTCAGATTCAACTTCAATGCATCAAACAACTAATAACTTGGGCGTTTAATCAATTTCTAATTGAGCTACTCTCAAGGTTGTCATTACTCCATGATTATGCAAATGCAAGGCTAAAATGCAAACTAGACACCATTTACAAGTGAATATGCAATCCTAAATGCTAAAAAATTTCAAAATTTATTCAAAATTCATGAAAAATGCATGAGACTCAAATGCTAAAATAGAAAAATAAGAGCAAAGAAAACATGATTAGCAACCGGCCTCTCCCCCAAACTTAAATCACACCGTCCCAGTGTGAAATAAATTCAAAGAAAAGACCCCAAACAAAACAAAATATGCTAAGACTCAAAAAGAAGAGAGATACTTACAATAGAGGAGTCCTACTATGTGAATGGAGAGCATGGAGAATTGATGAGCATTCCAACATCAAACGCCCTTGGCTACCTTGCCATGACCTTGCTACTATCAACGAACTTGCAACCACTCAACCAAAAGATCAAAAATGCCCAAAAAGCACAAAATAAAACTACAAAGCAAAATAATATATACAAGGATAAACATGGGAATGTCTCCCAAGTGCACTTTGTTTAAAGTCACTAAGTTTGACTTTGGTTACCCTTTTAGGCGGGTGAGAGAGGAGTGTGAACACTCCAAGGAGGATCCTTGAGTTCAAGCTTGAGCACCTTGCTCATGACCTCCTCAAGACCCGCTTCACCCTTTTCTTTGAGCTCGGGTGTGAGGAAAGCTTTGACCGAGGCAAAGGGTTTGGAACGACCTTTGCACTTGATCTTGTACTCAATCACTCCATCCTTGTGTTTCCATGGAGTGAGAGTCATCATAGGGGGTTGTCCGTGCTCGGACCTAAACTCATCAAGCTCTCTTGATCCGTTGCCCGCCTTAGCTTTTCCCTTTGTCTTCTTCTTTGAACCTTCACTACCCTTTACGTGATTCTTTATTGTGGTGGGGTGAAGTGGTTCCAAACAAGTGACCATGTCAACCTTTGAAGCATCCTTGTCATTACCATAACCCAAATCCTTTCTCTCAAGAGACTTCTCTTCTTCTTCATGGATCTTTGGGGGTGGAGCTTCTTCAACCAACATACAACTACCCATATACCTCACTTCTTCTTCTCGAAACTCATCATCCTTCATGGTGATTGTACCACAAAGCTTGTTGGAAGAAGTCCTCATTGGGTAGTACACTTTATCATCCACATTCAAGAGAACTACCCTTTGCTCTTTGAAGTTCATGCTAGCACCGGTAGTGAGGAGGAACGGTGTTCCAAGGAGAAGAGGGAGTTTGTTGGTCTTTCTCATCTCCATGACCACAAAGTCGGTTGGGACTATGCAATTCCCTACCTTGAGTGGGTAGTTTTCAAGAAGACCCAATGGCTTTCTCGAAGAAGCATCTCCAAAGGTGATAGGTGATAGGTGATAGGTGATGGATGATAGGTGTAACGCCCGCGTTCCGGAAGAATTGATTATTGGAGGAAAATAATTAATTCAGGTTGTTTCCGGGTAGTATCGATCGATACTAGGCGGTATCGATCGATACCCGTCGGGATTTCTCCTTATAAGTCTTCTTCCTCTTCTCTTCTTGCGCATGGAAACCATTTCTTTTGGGAAAGTAAAGTCTTGGCCGCAAGAGAGAGAGAGAGAGAGAGAAGGAGAGCGAGAGAAGGAGAGAAGCTTGGTGAAGCTTGGATCTTGCGAGATCGAGAGAGATTCGAGCTTGGGAGAAGCTTGAAGAAGGGATTGGAAGAGTTTGGTCTTGGTGAGCTAGAGGGAAGCGAGAGAGGTCTTCTAGAGCTCGATCCCGCCGATTTAAGGTGAGTTGGGACCAAAGGTTAGCAATTAAGCTTGTGTGGTGCTTTGTTAAGCTTGATTGATGATTTTCGTGGCTTGTATTGGCGATTTCTGGGTTTAGATCTCGCGGAGTTTGTGATTTGCAGGTGAGTATCGATCGATACCATGTGAGTATCGATCGATACCAGCTCTTTGTCGGTGGGCATGTGTTGCCTTGGCATCGATCGATACCAGGGGTGTATCGATCGATACCAGCCGTTGCCAGTGGGCATGTGTTGCCTTGGCATCGATCGATACCAGGGGTGTATCGATCGATACCAGCCGTTTGCCTGTGGGCATTTGTTGTCTTGGCATCGATCGATACCAGGGGTGTATCGATCGATACCAGTCGTGGTTTGTGCCTTGAAAGCGTGTTGTGTGTTTATCTTTCAGGCTGTGTGTCTAGTTTTTCTTGGGATGGAATTGCTAGGCGTTGGTATAGTTTTTCATGGTGATGAATTGCTATTTGTGTTGGAAGTTTTAATTGTTGTGAATTAATTCTTCGTATTGTTAATTGGTAGCCTATTGTTGGGATGATCTCTCACTCAGCGTTTGGTTAGCCAAATGTTGATGCATCACTTTTGTCGATGCAGGTAAAGATAAGGTGTGATCGTGGAATCGAGGCAGTGAAGAGGGGATGATTAGGACCCGGGGTTTTATTTGTTGTTGTTGTTGCTTTTGCTGTTTCAGAACTTGTATTGTTCTGTCTTGTTTAATTATCGTGGTTTAATTTTAATTATAAAAAAAAATAAAAATGTGGTCGTTTCAGTTTGGTATCAGAGCCCATACGGTTCTAGGAGCCTAGGTGGTTCTAGAATAAATTGGGTGTTGTGTGGGGTCTTAGAATCATCCTCTTCGAGCCTTGCGAGATTCCACGGTGAGTATCTTTATTGTGAGGATTGTTGTTTGTTTTCTTAGCTTGTGCTTCTGCACGTGTGCAGATGGCTAGAGGGCGTGGTAGAGGTCGTGGCCGTGGTAGGGGTCGTGGCCGTGTGCCGGCGGAGCAGGTCGAGGAGTCGCGTGCGAGTCAGTTTGGGTCCGAGGGAGCGGCCGGTGTGAGTGCCGTTGGGGCTGGCGTGAGCGCCAGTGTGGCTGGTGTTCCAGCGGGTGCTGCAGGTGTAGCAGCGGGTGATGCTCGGGCCCGAGATGATCGCATAGCGGATCTGTTGACGAGGTTGTTGGAGCGGTTACCAGAGAGGGTACTGGCTCAGGCTCCTGTGGCTCCGGTAGTTGTGGAGGCTCAGCCTCAGGTGGCAGCTGCGGTTGCTGAGGAGCTCCCATCCTACCTTAGGATGATGGAGCAGATGCAGAGGATTGGCACGGGGTTCTATTCTGGAGGTGCTAATCCTGAGGACGCTGATGCGTGGTTGAGGAGGATAGAGAGGAATTTCCTCTCGAGCAGGTGTCCCGCGGGATACCAGGTGGACATTGCGGTCCATTATCTGGAGGGTGATGCGCATCTTTGGTGGAGGGGTGTGGCAGCACGGAGAGTTCAGGCCGCGATGGCTTGGGCGGATTTTGTGGAGGAGTTTAAATCCAAGTACTTCCCTCATGAGGCGTTCAACCGGTTGGGGTCGAGGCTTGCGAGTTTGACTCAGAGGGATCGGTCGGTACGCGAGTATGAGGTGGAGTTCAACCGGCTCGGGTCTTATGTTAGACGAGCGGTTGAGAGTGAGTCGGCCCGTGTGCAGAGATTTCTGATGGGTCTTCGGGTTGACTTGAGGAACCGTTGCATGGTGAGGCCTTTTTGCACGGTTGATGAGTTGGTGGAGACTGCAGCTTTGCTTGAGGAGTGTCTGAAGGACGAGGTGGTAGTGGTTACACCGCGTTTTCAGGCGAGATCTGTGCAGCAGCAGTCCGGTCCGAGCAGAGGCAGTAAGCCGATGCAAGGACAGAAGCGGAAGCGGGAGAGCGCTTCGAGTGGTAGTCGGGGTGGTCCGGGCTGCTTTGGATGTGGGAGCATGGATCACCGAGTGGCGAGCTGTCCTCAGAAGGGCGGAGTGCGAGTGGATTCTCGAGTGTGCTATCACTGCAAGGATACGGGTCACATCAGGCCTCAGTGTCCCCAGTTGCGGCAGAGTGAGACCACGGTGGTGCAGCGTCTCAGGCAGGTGGCATCAGCGCTTCGAGTGTACTCCATCACCGAGACCGGCGAGCCGAGTTCCAGGCCGATCACAGGTATTTTCTTAGACTCATCTAAGTTTAATTCTGTGTTGGGGAATGTCGTGCTTGTCAGGGTGTTAAGGTTCTCGGCACATGTGTATGTGCAGGGACCTTGTGTGTTGGAGGTGTAGAGTGTCATGTGTTGTTTGACACGGGAGCATCGCATTGCTTCGTTTCCCCGGAGTTGGCCGAGAAGGCTAATCTTCGAAGCGAGCCCGGTGTGAGTTTGGGTTTCGTGGAGGTTGCCAGAAGGAAGCTCCCTGAGGATTCACGGTCGGGTGCGAGACGTGGATGTTCAGGTAGCAGGAGAGTCCATGCCTGCTGATTTGATTATCTGTTCCGTGGAGCTGTACGATGTCATCTTGGGCATGGATTGGCTCGGGAAGTTCAGAGCGCATATGGACTGTCACCGAGGGCGAGTCGAGTTCGACCAGGGGAAAGGGAAGTTGGTGTATCAGGGTGTGAGACCGACTTCCGGGAGTCTCGTGATCTCGGTTGTGCACGCGGAGCGTCTGATCGAGAGGGGTTGCGAGGCGTATTTGGCTACCATTTCCTTGCCAGAGGCCGTCGGAGAGGCTAGGGTTCAGGATATTCGCGTGGTTCGTGAGTTCCAGGATGTGTTCCAGTCATTGCAGGGATTGCCACCATCTAGGTCGGATCTTTTCACGATCGAGTTGGAACCGGGGACGGCACCGATATCCAGGGCTCCTTATAGGATGGCTCCAGCGGAGATGGCAGAGCTGAAGAAGCAGTTGGCAGAGTTGTTGAGTAAGGAGTTTATTCGTCCGAGTTCTTCACCGTGGGGAGCACCAGTGTTGTTCGTGAAGAAGAAGGATGGGAGTTTTCGGTTGTGTATTGACTATCGGGGACTTAACCGAGTCACAGTGAAGAACAGGTATCCTCTTCCTCGGATTGATGAGTTGTTGGATTAGTTGAGAGGGGCTACTTGGTTCTCCAAGATTGACTTGGCGTCAGGATATCATCAGATTCCCATCGATGAGGTAGATATCCGGAAGACGGCTTTCAGATCTCGTTATGGCCACTACGAGTTTGTGGTGATGCCATTTGGGTTGACAAATGCACCGACTGCATTTATGAGATTGATGAACAGCGTTTTCCAGGAGTATCTGGATGAGTTCGTGATAATCTTTTTCGACGATATCTTGGTGTATTCGAGGAGCCGGGAGGAGCATGAGGTGCATCTGCGTGTGGTTCTTTCGAGGCTGCGGGAACATAAGTTATTTGCTAAGTTGAGCAAGTGTAGCTTCTGGCAGCGAGAGATCGGTTTTCTGGGTCACATTGTCTCTGCGGAGGGAGTGTCGGTAGATCCGGAGAAGATCCAGGCCATTAGTACTTGGCCGAGGCCGAGGAATGCTACTGAGATTCGGAGTTTTCTTGGGTTAGCAGGGTATTATCGGCGGTTCGTCTAGGGTTTTGCGAGTCTGGCTAAGTCTATGACGAAGCTGACGGGGAAGGATGTTCCTTTCGTGTGGTCCTCGGAGTGTGAGGAGAGTTTCGCGGAACTGAAGGCCATGTTGACTAGTACTCCAGTATTGGCGTTGCCTGAGACGGGCGAGCCTTACGTGGTGTACACCGATGCGTCGGGAGTGGGTCTTGGTTGTGTGTTAATGCAGCGGGGGAAGGTTATTGCCTATGCTTCGCGGCAGCTGCGGAAGCATGAGGGCAACTACCCTACCCATGACCTGGAGATGGCTGCAGTAGTTTTCGCTTTAAAGATTTGGAGATCTTATCTTTATGGCGGAAAGGTGCAGGTGTTTGATAACCGTGTATTTTACCGTTTTGAGTCTCATATTTTCTTTCGTTTTCTTTGTGTTTCGTATAGTTTTTACTATGTATATGTTGCATTTAGGTCCAAATCAAGTCGCATTGCATTTAGAGCGTCCTAGGTCGTTTTTGTGTTCTTTTTGGCTTGTTACAGCCTTTCTCAGGTGTTCGGGACTGATTTGGATGAGCGCGGACGGAAGGAAACCGCAAAGATCGAAGAAAGAACCAAGGACCGGAAAAATACACTGGCGATCGGTTACAAACCGATCGCTGAAACCGATCAAGATTGATTCAGGCGATCGGTCATAACCGATCGCCATAACCGATCGCCAGTACATCCGGATTTTCAGCTTGACTTTGGGGCTCAACCACTTTTGTAATAAATGAGACTTCTTCTTCTCTTTCATATTAACTCTGGACACGATTTTTAGAAGGGACGAAGCTTCTTTTTACTGTTCTAAGTCACCTACTTCTCCTCTCTTCTCTCTTGTTTTTGTATGAAAGATTCAAGATCCACAAGAATCTAGTGAAGATTTTCTTAAACTCTTTCCACCAATCTTCTTATTTTTGCTATGTCTTGCTTTTGTTCGGTTTCGTTTTCTGTTTTGAGCATGTGTGAGTAGTTTGCTTATGGATTGTGGGATTGGTTGATTTAGAGGAATAGATGATGATCTTTTGATGCTTAGAGCAAGATTATAGAAGTTCTCATGTTTAGAAGTGGTCTTAAAGCTAGGATTGAACTAGCTACTCAATTTCTAGAACATGGACAGATTACACTTGAGAGAGGTTTGGTAACTGTCTAGAAAATTTCTATTCATGTTTTTGATGCTTAGCAAGGCGAGAGTCATGACTAAGAATCATTAATTGGCTAAAAAGGACTTACGTTTTATGCTTGTCGATAAATCGGTTGCAATTGAGAGATTAGCTAATTTGAATTATCGATGAAGGGTTTAGCATCATGAGAGTGAGTTAAGCTATTTGAATGTGTTCCTTGCCATAGAATAAGCTCATTGAGTGATTGTAAGCATCATAAGAGAGTCATCGAATACTCAAAATCGCATACCATATCCTACGATCCATATTTTGTCTTCTTGAGTAAATCTGTGTTTAGTGTCTTGTCATTCTTGAATTCGTGTCTTAAATTCTAGCTTTGGTCTTTACAAGTGTTCCGTATTTTTCTCATTCTCTGTTTCTTTCTTAACTTTTAATTTTACCGTAATTAGTTCTTTAGACAAAAACCAAAAAACGTTTAGCTTAGCTTGATTAGTTTCTTGTATTCTTATTGTGTTATTCTTATTTCCCTTTGGATTCGATCCCTAAGTACAACAACGACATACCGTTATGATTGCGGTAGTGTTCACATTAGGGTAATTGATGTGATTGAAAACACGTGTATCAATTTGGCGCCGTTGCCGGGGAAGTTAGCAATAGCCATTAAGATTTGGAATCTACCAAGTCTAAGTATTTTCTTTACTTGTTACTAAACCACCCTGTTTTGTTTGCTCTGTTTTTGAAGGTTTATGCACACGAGAAGTCAAGGACAAGAAAACTTACAACCACTTGTGCAAGACATTCGAAGATTCGAAAGAGACAATCAAAGAGCAACCAGGGAACGTGTTGAACACGTTAGGAGACTAGGTATGGACGCTCAGCAAAATGATCCACCTCCTCAAGGAGAGAACCCACAGCCTCCACCGCTAGACGAAGTCCAAGGAGTGGGCGTAAACCCGAGACAGCCTGTCCATCCTCCTAGACAGCCACAAAGGATTGGAGCATTCGATGAACCTACTACACAAGGGGTTCTAACCGAGATAAGGCCACCACCGTTTGTCAACAACAACTTCGAGATAAAGTCGAGCCTTATCAACATGGTGCAGAACGCCAAGTTCCATGGCCTGCCAATGGAGAATCCAATTGATCACATCGATCAATTTGATCGCTTATGTGGTACTGTCAAGATGAACGGAATCCCGGAGGACGTGGTTAAGCTGACTCTCTTCCCATTCTCGTTGGGAGACAAGGCTGCTCAATGGGAGAAAAGTGTGGTCACTACCACCATCCCTACTTGGGAAGAATGTAAGAAGCAGTTCTTAGCAAAGTTTTTCTCGAGGCAAAAGACAGCAAAGCTGAGAAACGACATCACAAGCTTCAAGCAAGGAAGCAATGAATCGTTTTATGAAGCGTGGGAAAGACTAAAGGGATACACAAGAGCCTGCCCTCACCACGGAGTCTCAAAAGAAGCACTTCTCGGAATCCTACACCGAGGTGTTCTTGAAAAATACCAACTAGCCTTGAACACGGCAAGCAATGGGAGTTTTGCTAGCCAAGACGTTATTAATGGAGAGATACTCGTTGAGAATCTAGCTCAAAGCGACCAAGGCTATGGAGGTGATTATGATCGAGCGGTGAGAGATGCAAGGTATGACGATCAAAGGTTCAAGGATTTGAACGATAAGTTGGACAAGGTTCTGCTTGTGAGCCAAAGATCAGTTAACTATGTGGGAGAGTATGGAGGCCAAGGAGGATACCAAGACGTAGGACAAGATGGGAATGAAGACCTTCAAGGGGAAGTGAACTACGTTGGGAACCAAGGAGGTTACCAAGGGAACCGAGGAGGGTTCAATCAAAATTACCGGAATCATCCCAACCTGTCTTATAGAAGCAACAACGTGGAGAACCCTCAAGACCAGACCTACCCTCCACAGAACCAGCAAGGGTTTCAACCCAAAACATTCAACCAGGGAGGCTTCAAATCTAGCCAAGGTGGTTTTCAAGGAAACCAAGGAAGTTTTCAAGGAAACCAAGGAAACCAAAGAGTCTACAACTCGAACTACCAGCAGAGCTATCAACCGAAGCCAAACAACTTCCCAAATCAAGAGAGTGCACCAAACAAGGAATCACAAAGTGATGTGCAAAGCATGCTCAAACAGATTTTGGAAGGGCAAGCTAAAGGGCAAGTTGAACTTACCAAGAAGATGATAGACATCAACAACAAGGTCGACGGTGTATACATGGATCTGAATGCCAAGTTTGAGAACCTGTCGAAACATGTAAAAGGTTTAGACAACCAGATTGCTCAAGTAGCATCGACATCTAAAGGACCGAGTGGAGTTTTGCCCGGAAAACCCGAGATGAATCCGAAAGAGTATTGCCAAGCAATCACGTTAAGGAGCGGAACTGAGCTACCGACAAGGGAACAAGTCGTGGTAGAACCAAAGAAACCAAGTCAGGACGGATTTGAAGAAGTTAGTCAAAATCCGCAAGATCAGAACCCTGGATCGGTTATGCCGATCGGTCATAACCGATCAGAATTGGAGGAGATCGGTTACTCCGATCGGTTACTAAACAGCGACCTGTTACGAGACGAAAATGGCCAGTCCGGATCGGTTACTCCGATCGGTTACAAACCGATCGCCAGCTCTGGATCGGTTACTAACCGATCGCGAAGACTGATCGCAGACCAAAACGACGGAAATGATGTTCCGAATGATCCGATCTCTGAGGAATCGACGAAGAAGAATGAAAGTGAATCATCTGAGGTCATTAAGAAGAAAGTGGATTTCATTCTTCCACCATACGAGCCAAAGATCCCGTTTCCCGGAAGATTCAAGAGGCAAATCATGGACAAACAATTCGAGAAATTCAAGAAGATCACGAAAACGGTTCAAGTTACTATACCGTTTGCTGATCTTATGCTCGAGTGCCCAACATATAACAAGCTGCTCAAAGACGTTATGACCAAAAGGAGGCAGCTTGAAGAAGCCATGGTGGAGATTAACCATGAGTGTAGCGCCATAAT
Organism: Eutrema yunnanense; assembly: GCA_002933935.1. Classification (NCBI taxonomy): domain Eukaryota; kingdom Viridiplantae; phylum Streptophyta; class Magnoliopsida; order Brassicales; family Brassicaceae; genus Eutrema; species Eutrema yunnanense. The sequence continues at coordinate 90,673 of PKML01005018.1, read as the reverse complement.
CCAAAACAATGTGCCTAAGAAGCTTAAAGATCCGGGCAGTTTCACACTACCTTGCACACTAGGACCTTTGTCCTTTGGAAAATGCTTGGTTGATCTTGGTGCAAGCGTGAGCCTCATGCCATTGACAGTTTCTAAGAGGCTAGGATACACAAACTTCAAGAAGACCAGAATTTCGCTAGTCTTAGCGGATAGAACAATCCGTTTCCCAATCGGGATTCTTGAAGATTTGCCGTTGAAAGTTGGGGACAGTATTATCCCTACGGATTTCGTGGTGCTAGAGATGGACGAAGAACCATCGGATCCCATAATCTTGGGAAGACCTTTCTTAGCAACCGCGGGTGCTATCATTGACGTTAAGAAGGGCATGATTGATCTACACTTGGGAGATCTCGTTCTGAAGTTCAACATAATGGAAGTAATGAAGAAACCAACCATAGAAGGAAGGGTTTTCTACGTGGAGACCTTAGAGGACATGGTTGATGAGTACTTGGCGGAGTTGAGCATGGGAGACGCCCTAGAAGTTGCTCTAACACAAAACATCGGGGAGTGTAAGCTTGTGAACGAGGAGGCAATCGATTATGAGAGAATTCTGGACTCTCATCTGCCATGGAATAAAGAAGCTTACTTCTCGGAGTTAGGCGAAAACATAGGAGCCAAGGAAAAAGAAGACGCTAGCAATGGTAAGTCTAGTGTGGAGGATGATTGGAGCGAACTCGACGCTCCACAACTTCAGCTCAAACCGCTGCCCGACGGTCTAAGGTACGCGTTTCTTGGACCAAATTCTTCATATCCGGTAATCATAAATGATGCATTGAGTGATGAAGAGACATCTATGCTTTTGACTGAACTGAAAAAGTATAGAAGGGCTATAGGATATTCTCTGCAAGATATAAAAGGAATTTCACCGTCATTGTGCATGCATAGAATTCATTTAGAAGATGAATCTAAGGCTTCAATTGAACACCAAAGACGGTTGAACCCAAACTTGAAAGAAGTAGTGAAAAAGGAAGTTTTAAAACTGCTTGAAGCGGGAGTGATATATCCGATTTCGGATAGTACTTGGATATCCCCGATTCATGTAGTTCCAAAGAAAGGAGGAATGACCGTAATCAAAAACGAAAAAGACCAATTGATCCCAACTAGAACCATCACAGGCCATAGAGTTTGCATTGACTATAGGAAATTGAATTCCTCAACTAGGAAATATCATTTTCCTTTGCCATTCATTGATCAAATGCTTGAAAGACTTGCAAATCATTCATATTATTGCTTCCTCGATGGTTACTCGGGTTTCTTTCAAATACCAATCCACCCGAGTGATCAAGAGAAGACGACCTTCACTTGCCCATATGGTACCTTTGCTTATCGAAGGATGCCTTTTGGTTTGTGTAATGCACCCGCGACTTTTCAAAGGTGTATGATGTCTATCTTCTCGGATTACATCGAGGATATAATGGAAGTATTCATGGATGATTTCTCTGTATATGGTTCTTCGTTTGGTGGTTGTCTTTCTAATTTGTGCAGGGTGCTCAAAAGATGCGAAGACACAAATCTCGTTCTGAATTGGGAGAAATGCCATTTCATGGTGAAGAACGGAATTGTTCTCGGGCACCGCATTTCTGAAAGTGGGATCGAGGTGGACAAAGCGAAGATAGAGGTTATGATGACTTTGGAACCTCCATCAACAGTCAAGGGAATCTGAAGCTTCTTGGGACATGCTGGGTTCTACAGGAGATTCATAAAGGATTTCTCGAAAATCGCAAGACCGCTCACAAGGCTCTTGTGCAAAGATGCTGACTTTGTCTTTGACGAGGAATGCCATGAAGCTTTTGTGACGCTGAAAAATGCCTTGGTGAGTGCACCAATTGTACAGCCACCGGATTGGAGCTTGCCGTTTGAAGTGATGTGTGATGCAAGTGACTATGCTGTCGGGGCTGTATTGGGACAGAAGAAGGATAAAAAGCTCCATGTAATCTACTACGCGAGTCGGACTCTAGACGATGCTCAAATGAAGTATGCAACAACGGAGAAGGAACTATTGGCGATTGTCTATTCCTTCGAGAAGTTCCGATCTTACTTGCTGGGTTCGAAAGTCATTGTGCACACCGACCATGCTGCATTGAGATACTTGTTGGCTAAGAAAGACGCCAAACCGAGGTTGTTAAGGTGGATTCTTCTTCTACAAGAGTTCGACCTTGAGATCAAAGATAAAAAGGGGACTGAGAATGGAGTAGCTGATCATTTGTCGAGAATGAGAAACGAGGAAACAATCCCCATCGATGACTCGTTACCGGAAGAACAAGTGAACCTGATTCAAGCTTTGCACGTGGCAGATTCTATGATGAAAGAAATGCTGTCGACAAACACCATGGAGGATGACTCGCCTTGGTATGCAGATTTTGTTAACTTCTTGACGATTGAGAAAGAACCACCAAATCTCCAAGGGTACTCAAAGAAAAAGTTCTACAAAGATGTCCGACATTACTTTTGGGACGAGCCTTATCTCTATAGGCGCTGTAACGATGGGCTCTATAGGAGATGCATTTCGGAAGACGAGACTCCCGGAATTCTGTTTAGTTGTCACGGATCGGATTATGGAGGACATTTTGCAACGTTCAAGACGGTCCAAAAATCTCTACAATCTGGATTTTGGTGGCCTACAATGTTCAAAGATGCTTATAATTTCGTATCTAAGTGCGATGCATGCCAAAGGAAGGGCAATATAAGCAGGAGGAACGAGATGCCTCAAAACCCGATCCTTGAAGTGGAAGTGTTTGACGTGTGGGGCATAGATTTCATGGGACCATTCCCGTCCTCGTATGGCAACCAATACATTCTTGTAGCGGTTGACTATGTGTCGAAATGGGTGGAAGCCATAGCAAGTCCAACGAATGATGCTAAAGTCGTGGTGAAGCTGTTTAAAAGCATCATATTTCCAAGGTTTGGAGTCCCACGTGTGGTGATAAGCGATGGAGGAAGCCACTTCATCAACAAAGTGTTTGAGGGACTCTTGAAGAGACATGGCGTTAAGCATAAGGTGGCTACACCTTATCATCCTCAAACATCTGGTCAAGTTGAAGTATCAAACCGTCAAATCAAAGAAATTCTGGAGAAGACGGTTGGGAAAACAAGGAAAGATTGGTCCACCAAGCTAGACGATGCTCTATGGGCATATCGAACAGCTTACAAAACTCCGATTGGAACAACTCCGTTCAATCTGATTTACGGAAAATCTTGCCACCTTCCTATGGAGATGGAGTACAAGGCGTTGTGGGAAACTAAACTACTCAACTTTGACGTCAAATCTGCCTCCGAGAAGCGTTTGGTGCAGTTGGAAGAGCTTGAGGAAATCCGACAAGGAGCTTATGAGAGCTCGAGGATTTATAAGGAACGGACAAAGACCTTCCACGACAAAAAGATTTTGAAGAGAGAATTCAAAACCGGGGACCAAGTCCTGCTGTTCAACTCAAGGTTGAGGTTGTTTCCCGGGAAGCTGAAATCGAGATGGTCGGGACCGTTTACGATCAAAGAAGTCCATCCCTACGGAACGTTTGAATTGTGCAACGATTCCGGAGAAGAGTTCACGGTGAATGGACAGCGCTGCAAGCCGTACTTGGCGGACGTTAAGATCGAGGAACAAGCCACGGTTCCTCTTTCCGAACCCCAAAAAGCCTAAGACATTAACAAAGTCAAGCTTAGCGACTTAAAACAAGCGCACTTGGGAGGCAATCCCATGTTATCCTTTGTATATATGTTTTAAGCTTAGCGACTTAAAACAAGCGCGTTTTCATTTTAGCCGAGAGAATCCTTCCCGCATGCGCAGATTTTAATTTTATCCGAGAGAATCCTTCCCGCATGCGCCCAGTTTTAATTTTAGCCGAGAGAATCCTTCCTGATGCGCCCAGTTTTCATTTTAGCCGAGTGATTTTAATTTTAGCCGATATAATCCTTACCGGATGCGCCCAGTTTTAATTTTAGCCGAGTGATTTTAATTTTAGCACTTAGTAATTTTTTTTGAACACTTTTTTGTGGAAAACTAGAGATTTTGAATGTTTTTTTTTTGTCCCAATTTTTCTCTCTAACCATTTTTGGAGGTTTTGCTCGAGGATTTCCCTAAGGAAAAAACCTGAACATAATGTCATTTGAATCGAGGATAATCAGTTCATGTCAAAAGTATTGTTTTCAATGGATGGCCGATATTTTTTTACCTAAGGCCGAGATAAATCATACCCGCACTCGACCCAGAGTTAATCATTTGATGAAAAACAAGAGTCTGTTCTTGAACAACATGCATTTTGTTTCATTTTTTTGCCAAGTATTTTTACTTTTCATTTTTCTCGGATCATTTGGTTTGAGTGTTTTCCCTTACACTAATTTACGGGTTTACTAATGCAACTTTGACGTCAAATCTGCCTCCGAGAAGCGTTTGGTGCAGTTGGAAGAGCTTGAGGAAATCCGACAAGGAGCTTATGAGAGCTCGAGGATTTATAAGGAACGGACAAAGACCTTCCACGACAAAAAGATTTTGAAGAGAGAATTCAAAACCGGGGACCAAGTCCTGCTGTTCAACTCAAGGTTGAGGTTGTTTCCCGGGAAGCTGAAATCGAGATCGAGGAACAAGCCACGGTTCCTCTTTCCGAACCCCAAAAAGCCTAAGACATTAACAAAGTCAAGCTTAGCGACTTAAAACAAGCGCACTTGGGAGGCAATCCCATGTTATCCTTTGTATATATGTTTATATGTTTATTTTAAGCTTGATTTAATCTTTGTTTTAGTGTGTTTTGATGTTACAGAGCATCGAGAGTCGCAGGAGAACGTCCGGGATCAACGAAGAAAATTGACAAAAAGTGACAGCCTCGATCGGTTTCATCGATCGGTCATAACCGATCGAAATTTGCCTCGATCGGTTATGCCGATCGGTTACGAGATAGCGACCAGTTACGATGAAAAATGAGGTCGCCTCGATCGGTCTTGGCGATCGGTCATAACCGATCAAAATTTGCCTCGATCGGTTATGCCGATCGGTTACGAAGTAGCGACCTGTTACGACGAAAAATCTGCTCCCATCGATCGGTTTCATCGATCGGTTATAACCGATCGAAATGTGCCTCGATCGGTTTCATCGATCGGTTATAACCGATCACGACACAAGGTAAGCGATTTCTTCTTATTCCTTCGCGACTTTCTCTCTCTTCCTCACTCTTCTTCTCCACATATCATAAAAAAAAAAAAAGAGGTTTTGAGAGAATTCTCTCGATTTTGAGCCGATTTCACTCAAATCTTTACCCATCTCACTCGTTTTCTCGAACCCAATCCCATTCCAAGAGGATTTCAATCATCCACCATCAATCTCTCAAGGTAAACAACTTCAAATCCCTAGTCTCCATGGATTTTTCCAAGGTTTGAACTTTTCAACTTCTCTTGAACTAGACCAAAATTGCTATGGGTTCTACTGTCAAAAGCTAGTTCTAGGATGGTTAGACATTGGAGAACCACGATTAGAGAACGAATCATGGATTTTGAGTGGAAAATTTTTTGTGTTCTTGAGCATGAATAGTGAATTTCGGGATTTGTTGCAATTTTGGGGATTTTGATTGAAATTGAATCATTTGGACTGCATAAATAGTTACAATAATTTTGATTCACCATGGATTCACAATCACCGGGCTATTGGATTTTTATTGGGATATTTGTGGATTTGTGAAATTGGTGAATTCTGAAATTTTTGTGAATTATACTTTACGTTCTTGTTGATTGGGATTGTTTGCTTGATTGGAATGTGCCGTGTTCTTAATTTCCAAATATATTTTGTAGGAAATGGCATCTAAACCGAAAAGAGCAACGGCCAAAAAATCAAGGAAAGCAAGTGCTAACGTTCCAACGGAACAACAAGCTGTCGTATGGACAGATCCGAAAAAGAAAGCACTGCAGGGGTTCGAGAAATTCAAGATGCATTCAACGCGGTTTCCGGATAAGAGAGTGTTGGAGAATTTGGGTCTTTTGGACGACGTAAGCACCTTCCTAGACTCCATTGGCATGGGTATCTTGATGAGATTGGACGCGCCCACGTTTGAAGTTCCGGTCCGCCACCTATTGGCAACCGTGACGGTGGACTACAAGGATCCCAAGGAGAAGATAGCTCAAGACGGGATGCTTAAATTCAAGGTGGACAACAAGGAATATGCGTTGTCCATCTTCGATGTGTGCGAAGCATATGGGTTTCCGAAGAAGACCCAAGTTCAATTCCCCGTCTTGCATGCAGCAAATTTAGTGTGGAACACCGTGGCGGAAGGATTTTACTCGAGTCACAGCGCAAAGGTGACGTGTGTGCGGAACCCGGTCATCCGGTATGTTTGCAAGCTGTTTGCAAACACCATCTACGCGAGACATGGGACCGGAGCGGTCTTGCTAGAAGAGTTGTGCTTGGTCCACCAAGGGATCAAAGGTATGTTGACGTATGGAGACGGAGATCCCATTGATGACGAGTTAGGTGACAACATAAACTATGGGAGTCTCCTAGCGGCACGACTCGTCAGTCTTAGGGGCTGGTCTCGGAGAGCAAAGCTCCATCACCTATGGCTAGGAGGGTTCCTTACACCGCTCCTAGAAAAGGCGGGAGTAGACCTTCGTCGCTATGCACCGAACGGAGAACGCAACTACCTCGACCGCACATATCTCATCAAGAACAGGTTCTTGAAGGCGGGAAGAGACAACGCGTACAAGCTGTACGACGAGAACAAGATGACGCGCACTTTCCGGCTTCCCAACACTGCACGGACCACCTTGTTGGGCTTAGACAATGTTGCGTTCAGGCTGCGAGAAGACGAATTCCTCGATGCCGTCGCCCAAGGCGAGGAGCAGCAACAACCGGAACAGCAACAACCGGAGCAAGAACAGGCCGCGGACGAAGAAGGTAACCCGATGGACGAAGAGACGGGTGACGATCTATACGGGGACATCAACGACGAACTTCCCGAGATCGACTTCAACCCGAGGACCAAGAGAGACAAGATCGTCCATCAAGCGTACAAGATGCAAAGGCGGATCAACGAGATGCAGCGGAAGATCAACGCGGCACAAAAGAAGCTATTCGCCAAACTTTTCCGCAAAGTCAAGAAGCTTCAACCGCCTAACTACGTCTCCTCGGACGATAGTGACGATGAAGAGATGGAAGATGAACCTACCGAGCGCGCCACGGATTATGACGCAGGCCCGAGCACGTCCTGAAGAGAAAGGCAAACAAAACCAAAATTTAGTGAGTTTTTCTAACTCTTGAACATTTCTAGTTTTTGCATTTTCTTTATTTATGAACTTTTGTTACCTCTCGAACTCGTGATACACCGAGACGGTGTAAATCAAGTCCGGGGGGAGTACTAATTTGAGTTTTATTTGTTTTGGATTTTTATGTGTTTCTTTTTATTTTCGTTTTTGCATTTGCATTTGCATATATAAAAAAAAAAAAAAAAAAAAAAACGAAAATCACTTTGCTCATTTAGGATTTGATTTTTCTTTCTTCATTTTTAATAGGATTGAGTCTAGAAGCATATAGGATGCATTCATATGCATAGGGGACAATGATTAAGCACTTAAACTTTGAAAACATTGCCCTCGTTAATCATGTTATGATGCTTGAACCGCTTCGAAAATTTGGAAAATCCATGCTTTGATCTCTTGGCTTGAATGTCTTTGATTAGGATGAAGCTCGTTGTGATTTGATTCCAACTCTATTTATTTGAACCTAATTTGAACTTTAATTGTCTCGCCTAGGGGTTCGAAATGCATTCTCATGGTCTTAATCTATATACTCGAATTTTCTTATCCACTTTACCACTCTTGTGCTAATTCGAGTAGCTATCTTCATCTTTAGGATAGTTCCCCACCTCATCACCTAAGCCAATTGTTTCAAACCCATGATATTTGTGAGTGAGGCCTTTTTCTTGAAAGTGCATACAATTGAAAAATCTTGTAAGAGAAATGAACGACAAGGCTTATCTTCCTTAGATAAATGACTTGGGATTTGATAGATAGAATGGTTAAGATAAGTTGGAATGAATGTTGAGTGAAAAAAGGGAGATGGTGAGAGAAAATCGGGTGTAGGCTAAAGAAAGAGCCTAAGGTGTAAAAAGGAAAAAGAAAAGAAAGCAGAAACTCTAGGAGGAATCGTGTATCTAAGGTTGTCTAAATTCTCGATAAAAANAAAAAAAGGGGAAAGAAAAGAATAAGAGTTTAGACTAAGAAAAGAAATTCCCCTAGAGTATTAAGAAAAAGAAAAGAAACGAGGTTGTTGTGAGTAATGTGTATATTTAGCCAAAAAAGGGCTATGGGTTTTATTTACGGGATGAGAGATTGCGAGGCAATGGGTTTAAGACGAGAGATTAGAAAGCTAGGATAGGATGGAAGATAATCTTTGATACATCATTGTTCTATTCCTTCCTTGCTTTTTCGAATTGCCATGCATTACGTTTTTGAGAGAGAAAGTCACCCGAAAAATTTGAACCTCCTCGTACATTGCTTTCTAGCCTTTTTCACCAAAACCGATTGAGAATGTATTAGATTCCCTTATGTGAGACCGCACTTGAAAAGCTTTAATTGAATGTTAAAGAGTTGGTTGATATGAATGCTTGTGGATTCTAAAGTCTTAGGCGCTAAAGTAAAAGATTCAAGTTGCGATAAGTATGGAGAAATTCGTTAGAGTAGAAGCGATTTTGGCATTATGGCATTTTTACCTAAGGACATTGAGTTGAAAGTTTTATGTGTTTCCTTTTGGATATGAGTCCCCACCTTCAAACCTCTCTTCTTGACTTACTTTGCTTTATTCGCTTGAGGACAAGCAAAAGGCAAGTCCGGGGGAGTTGATAACCGTGTATTTTACCGTTTTGAGTCTCATATTTTCTTTCGTTTTCTTTGTGTTTCGTATAGTTTTTACTATGTATATGTTGCATTTAGGTCCAAATCAAGTCGCATTGCATTTAGAGCGTCCTAGGTCGTTTTTGTGTTCTTTTTGGCTTGTTACAGCCTTTCTCAGGTGTTCGGGACTGATTTGGATGAGCGCGGACGGAAGGAAACCGCAAAGATCGAAGAAAGAACCAAGGACCGGAAAAATACACTGGCGATCGGTTACAAACCGATCGCTGAAACCGATCAAGATTGATTCAGGCGATCGGTCATAACCGATCGCCATAACCGATCGCCAGTACATCCGGATTTTCAGCTTGACTTTGGGGCTCAACCACTTTTGTAATAAATGAGACTTCTTCTTCTCTTTCATATTAACTCTGGACACGATTTTTAGAAGGGACGAAGCTTCTTTTTACTGTTCTAAGTCACCTACTTCTCCTCTCTTCTCTCTTGTTTTTGTATGAAAGATTCAAGATCCACAAGAATCTAGTGAAGATTTTCTTAAACTCTTTCCACCAATCTTCTTATTTTTGCTATGTCTTGCTTTTGTTCGGTTTCGTTTTCTGTTTTGAGCATGTGTGAGTAGTTTGCTTATGGATTGTGGGATTGGTTGATTTAGAGGAATAGATGATGATCTTTTGATGCTTAGAGCAAGATTATAGAAGTTCTCATGTTTAGAAGTGGTCTTATTGCTAGGATTGAACTAGCTACTCAATTTCTAGAACATGGACAGATTACACTTGAGAGAGGTTTGGTAACTGTCTAGAAAATTTCTATTCATGTTTTTGATGCTTAGCAAGGCGAGAGTCATGACTAAGAATCATTAATTGGCTAAAAAGGACTTACGTTTTATGCTTGTCGATAAATCGGTTGCAATTGAGAGATTAGCTAATTTGAATTATCGATGAAGGGTTTAGCATCATGAGAGTGAGTTAAGCTATTTGAATGTGTTCCTTGCCATAGAATAAGCTCATTGAGTGATTGTAAGCATCATAAGAGAGTCATCGAATACTCGAAATCGCATACCATATCCTACGATCCGTATTTTGTCTTCTTGAGTAAATCTGTGTTTAGTGTCTTGTCATTCTTGAATTCGTGTCTTAAATTCTAGCTTTGGTCTTTACAAGTGTTCCGTATTTTTCTCATTCTCTGTTTCTTTCTTAACTTTTAATTTTACCGTAATTAGTTCTTTAGACAAAAACCAAAAAACGTTTAGCTTAGCTTGATTAGTTTCTTGTATTCTTATTGTGTTATTCTTATTTCCCTGTGGATTCGATCCCTAAGTACAACAACGACATACCGTTATGATTGCGGTAGTGTTCACATTAGGGTAATTGATGTGATTGAAAACACGTGTATCAGTGTTCACAGATCATAAGAGCTTGAAGTACATTTTCACTCAGCCTGAGTTGAATTTGAGGCAGAGGCGCTGGATGGAGCTAGTGGCCGATTATGATCTTGAGATAGCTTACCATCCTGGTAAGGCTAATCTTGAAACGACCGCATTTTTTTTTTTTTTAAACATAAATAATTAAACATCATTAATTCAACCACAATACAATTACAAGAACAATCCAAGTTCTACAGCTTACACAAGCCAACAGTTCTAAAACAGCAAAAGCAACAACAAAACAACAACAAACCCCCGGATCCTAATCATCCCCTCTTCACTGCCTCGATTCCACGATCACACCTTATCTTTACCTGCATCGACAAAAGTGATGCATCAACATTTGGCTAACCAAACGCTGAGTGAGAGATCATCCCAACAACAGGCTAAAACAATAAGCACAATCAACAACAATTATCAATACGAAGAATTAATTAACACCAATTAAAACTTCCAACACAAATAGCAATTCATCACCATGAAAAACTATACCAACGCCTAACAATTCCATCCCAAGGAAAACTAGACACACAGCCTGAAAGGTAAACACACAACACGCTTCCCAGGCACAACCAACAACCAGTATCGATCGCTACCCCCTTGGTATCGATCGATACCCAAAACACATGCCCTCAGGCAACGGCTGGTATCGATCGATACACCCCTGGTATCGATCGATGCCAAGCAACAATGCCCACAGGCAAACGGCTGGTATCGATCGATACACCCCTGGTATCGATCGATGCCCACACAACTCGAGTCCACCAACAAGAGACTAGTATCGATCGACGCCCACATTGTATCGATCGATACCCACCTGCAACTCACAACCTTCCGCGAAATCTAAACCCAGAAATCGCCAAGACCAACCACGAAGATCATCAATCAAGCTTAAACAACGCACCACACAAGCTTAATTGCTAACCTTTGGTCCCAACTCACCTTAAATCGGCTGGATCGAGCTCTAGAAGACCTCTCTCGCTTCCCTTTAGCTCACCACGACCAAACTCTTCCGATCTCTTCTTCAAGCTTCTCCCAAGCTCGAATCTCTCTCGATCTCTCTCGATCTCGCAAGATCCAAGCTTCACCAAGCTTCCACCTCTCTCACGCTCTCCTTCTCTCTCTCTCTCTCTCTCTCTCTCTCTCTC
>PKML01005018.1:57010-78532 GCA_002933935.1 Eutrema yunnanense | reverse complement strand
AAGAGTCTCAATACCCCATACCACTCAATTCTAGGGAATATATCCTACGTCTAGGACATACTCCTTACGAATCCACGGTATCACGTATCACTCTAGGCTATAAACCTCCCGAGTCTGGGTACATCGCCACTCACACTCTCAAGGCACACAGTCCTGCGAGCTATCGGCACCAGAGGAACCAGTCCTCTCATCGAGCAATCAGTCACACCTCTATAAGCATCTCGACTGAACTACCTCCCGTGATCCGTGTAAATCCTCGCAAGGCAACACCGGCATCACCCATATTCCATATCCGGAATATCTGCCGTGCATGACCAACAACCAGGCCATCGCACCTCCCTTGCGCACCTTCCAGTGTCGGCTTGCTTTAGAAAAACTTGTCAAGACAACTATGACTAGGCTACCTTTAACACCCAACAACTCTCTGCAGTAAGTCATCAATACAGACGTAATAAAACAAACAAGTACCATACGCCTGCAATCCGACCCACCACATAGAACCGCTAAGTGAAATAACCCAATCCCGTCACTCGACTCATTTTCCCGAACAAGCTTAACTGAAAACACGCGACGCTCACACAGCAATAAGAACATCCATCTCATCACTCTCTCGCATTAACGCTTTTCTCCCCAAACGCAATGCGAAGCCGTGACTCCCAAAGTCACCAATAATAAGAAATACTCATCTTATTATACATCATAATGTAACATCGTTCTACACAACGGCAATACAAAATGAAACACACATAGCACACAGCTATAACCGAAACTGGAACCTCTCGATGGAACTCAAGCCGCAGCTTGCTTCTGGAACCACTTCCGGAACCTCGCTTCCATCCTAGCCTCTGGCTCCCAAGTTTCCTCCTGCACCCCGTCACAGTCCCACAGAACTCGCATCATCGGAATCCTCTTCCGACGAAGCTCCTTGACCCTCCGCTCGAGAACTCTCAAAGATCTCGCCTCAACGGTCATATTGGGCTGGAGATCTGACGGAATCTCAGCCAATACCTCGTCACCCCTATGCAAACACTTCTTCAGCATCGACACATGGAATACCTTATGAAATGCTTGCATAACCGCGGGTAACTCCAACCGATACGCTACCGGTCCAACACGCTCCACAATCCGGAACGGTCCCATATACCTCGGACTCAACTTAGTCGCAACAATGGACCAGTTCGGACCTCTCAGCAAAGCCATCTTGAGATACACACTATCTCCCACCTCAAACACAAGCTCTTTCCGCCTCTTATCGGCATAACTCTTTTGCCGATCCTGGCCCTCTTTCATGTTCAGCTTCAAAACACGGATCTTCTCCGTAGTTTCCTGAACAAAACTCGCACCCAAAGTGCTCCTCTCCCCCACTTGTGTCCAACACAACGGGGTACGACATGGCCTCCCATACAGAGCCTCATATGGAGCCATCCCAATACTCGCCTGGTAGCTATTGTTATACGCAAACTCAACCAAGCTCAAGTGATCCACCCAGTGACCACCCCAATCCAGCACACACATCCTCAACAAATCCTCCAGAGTCTGGATGGTCCGCTCGGACTGCCCATCTGTCTGAGGATGATACGCCGTGCTCAAGTGCACCTTCGTGCCCATCTCCGCCTGAAACGCATTCCAGAACTCCGATGTGAACTTAGGATCCCGGTCCGAAACAATGCTCACCGGTACTCCATACAGTCTCACAATCTCCTGCACGTACTTCCTAGCCAAAACTAACGCCCCATCGGTCTTCTTAATGGCCAGAAAACGCGCACACTTGGTCAATCGATCAACGATGACCCAAACAGCATCCTTGGTCCGAGAAACTGGTAAACCAACCACGAAATCCATCGTGATCATATCCCACTTCCACTCTGGAATAGGTAAACTCCGCAACAAACCACTCGGGACCTGGTGCTCCGCCTTCACTAACTGGCACACGTTGCACGAAGCAACCCAGTTAGCCACATCCTTCTTCATCCCGACCCAATGATAATAGCGTTTAAGATCGCGGTACATCTTAGTCGCTCCTGGATGAATCGCGAACATACTCGAATGAGCCTCACTCAGGATCTCTCGCCGCAAATCCTCATCCAAAGGTACGCATACCCTCCCACTGACAAGGATAGTGCCGTTCGCAGATACCTGATACTCAGAACCCTCTGCTCTCGAATCCTTAACCAAACCCTCATCTTTTTCCTGAGCCAACCGAACTCTGCTCAAAAGATCCGCCTGGTTAGCCGCCTCTAAGCCCAAAGGTTCCTGAGATACAACACATAAGCGCAATGTGCTAATCTCGCTCACCAAAGACTCTACCTCGAGCTCCCGAGCCAAAGCAACCCGCTTCCGACTCAACGCATCCGCAACCAGATTAGCCTTACCAGGATGGTAAGCTATCTCAAGATCATAATCGGCCACTAGCTCCATCCAGCGCCTCTGCCTCAAATTCAACTCAGGCTGAGTGAAAATGTACTTCAAGCTCTTATGATCTGTGAACACCTGCACCTTTCCGCCATAAAGATAAGATCTCCAAATCTTTAAAGCGAAAACCACTGCAGCCATCTCCAAGTCATGGGTAGGTTAGTTGCCCTCATGCTTCCACAGCTGCCGCGAAGCATAGGCAATAACCTTCCCCCGCTGCATCAACACACAACCAAGGCCCACTCCAGACGCATCGGTATACACCACGTAAGGCTCACCCGACTCAGACAACGCCAATACTGGAGTACTAGTCAACATGGCCTTCAGTTGCGCGAAACTCTCATCACACTCAGAAGACCACACGAAAGGAACATCCTTCCCTGTCAGCTTCGTCATAGACTTAGCCAAACTCGTGAAACCCTTGACGAACCGCCGATAATACCCTGCTAACCCAAGAAAACTCCGAATCTCAGTAGCATTTCTCGGCCTTGGCCAAGTACTAATGGCCTGGATCTTCTCCGGATCTACCGACACTCCCTCCGCAGAGACAATGTGACCCAGAAAACCGATCTCCCGCTGCTAGAAGCTACACTTGCTCAACATAGCAAATAACTTCTGTTCCCGCAGCCTCGAAAGAACCACACGCAGATGCACCTCATGCTCCTCCTGGCTCCTCGAATACACCAATATATCATCGATAAAGATGATCACGAACTCATCTAGATACTCCTGGAAAATGCTGTTCATCAATCTCATAAATGCAGCCGGTGCATTTGTCAACCCAAATGGCATCACCACAAACTCGTAGTGGCCATAACGAGATCTGAAAGCCGTCTTCCGAATATCTACCTCATCGATGGGAATCTGATGATATCCCGACGCCCAGTCAATCTTGGAGAACCAAGTAGCCCCTCTCAACTGATCCAACAACTCATCAATCCGTGGAAGAGGATACCTGTTCTTCACTGTGACTCGGTTAAGTCCCCGGTAATCAATACACAACCGAAAACTCCCGTCCTTTTTCTTCACGAACAACACTGGTGCTCCCCACGGTGAAGAACTCGGGCGAATAAACCCCTTACCCAACAACTCCTCCAGCTGATTCTTCAGCTCTGCCATCTCTGCGGGAGCCATCCTATAAGGAGCCTTGGATATCGGTGCCGTCCCCGGTTCCAACTCGATCGTGAAAGGATCCGACCTAGATGGTGACAACCCCTGCAACGACTGGAACACATCCTGGAACTCACGAACCACCCAAATATCCTGAACCCTAGCCTCTCCGACGGCCTCCGGCAAGGAAATGGTAGCCAAATACGCCTCGCAACCCTTCTCGATCAGACGCTCTGCGTGCACAACCGAGATCACGAGACTCCCGGAAGTCGGTCTCACACCCTGATACACCAACTTCCCTTTCCCTTGGTCGAACTTGACTCGCCCTCGGTGACAGTCCAGATGCGCTCTGAACTTCCCGAGCCAATCCATGCCCAAGATGACATCGTACAGCTCCACGGAGCAGATAATCAAATCGGCAGCCATGGACTCTCCTGCTACCTGAACATCCACGTCTCGCACCCGACCGTGAATCCTCAGGAGCTTCCCTCCAGCAACCTCCACGAAACCCAAACTCACACCGGGCTCGCTCCGCAGATTAGCCTTCTCGGCCAACTCCGGGGAAACGAAGCAATGCGATGCTCCCGTGTCAAACAACACATGACACTCTACACCTCCAACACACAAGGTCCCTGCACATATACATGTGCCGAGAACCTTAGCACCCCGACAAGCACGACATTCCCCAACACAGAATTAAACTTAGATGGGTCTAAGAAAGTACCTGTGATCGGCCTGGAACTCGGCTCTCCGGTCTCGGTGATGGAGTACACTCGAGGCGCTGATGCCACCTGCCTGAGAGGCTGCACCACTGTGGTCTCACTCTGCCGCAACTGGGGACACTGAGGCCTGATGTGCCCCGCCTCCTTGCAGTGATAGCACACTAAAGAATCCACTCGCGCTCCGCCCTTCTGAGGACAGCTCGCCACTCGGTGATCCATGCTCCCACAACCAAAGCAACCCGGACCACCCCGACTACCACTCGAAGCGCTCTCTCGCTTCCGCTTCTGTCCTTGCATCGGCTTACTACTGCCTCTGCTCGGACCGGACTGCTGCTGCACAGATCTCGCCTGAAAACGCGGTGTAGCCACTACCACCTCGTCCTTCAGACCCTCCTCAAGCAAAGCTGCAGTCTCAACCAACTCATCAACCGTGCAAAAAGGCCTCACCATGCAACGGTTCCTCAAGTCAACCCGAAGACCCATCAAGAATCTCTACACACGGGCCGACTAACTCTCACCCGCTCGTCTAACATAAGACCCGAGCCGGATGAACTCCACCTCATACTCGCGTACTGACCGATCCCCCTGAGTCAAACTCGCAAGCCTCGACCCTAACCGGTTGAACGCCTCCTGAGGAAAGTACTTGGAGTTAAACTCCTCCACAAAATTCGCCCAAGCCATCGCGGCCTGAACTCTCCGTGCTGCCACACCCCTCCACCAGAGATGCGCATCACCCTCCAGATAATGGACCGCAATGTCCACCTGGTATCCCGCGGGACACCTACTCGAGAGGAAATTCCTCTCTATCCTCCTCAACCACGCATCAGCGTCCTCAGGATTAGCACCTCCAGAAAAGAACCCCGTGCCAATCCTTAGCATCTGCTCCATCATCCTAAGGTAGGATGGGAGCTCCTCAGCAACCACAGCTGCCACCTGAGGCTGAGCCTCCGCAACTACCAGATCCACAGGAGCCTGAGCCGGTACCCTATCTTGTAACCGCTCCAACAACCTCGTCAACAGATCCGCTATGCGATCAACTCGGGCCCGAGCATCACCCGCTGCTACACCCGCAGCACCGCTGGAACACCAGCCACACTGGCGGTCACGCCAGCCCCAACGGCACTTACACCGGCCGCACCCTCAGACCCAACCTGACTCGCACGCGAATCCTCGACCTGCTCCTCCGGCACACGGCCACGACCCCTACCACGGCCACGACCTCTACCACGCCCTCTAGCCATCTGCACACGTGCAGAAGCACAAACTAAGAACTAAGATCAATCATCACAATAAAGATACTCACCGTGGAATCTCACAAGGCTCGAAGAGGATGATTCTAAGACCCCACACAACACCCAATCTATTCTAGAACCACCTAGGCTCCTAGAACCGTATGGGCTCTGATACCAAACTGAAACGACCGCATTTTTTTTTTTTAAACATAAATAATTAAACATCATTAATTCAACCACAATACAATTACAAGAACAATCCAAGTTCTACAGCTTACACAAGCCAACAGTTCTAAAACAGCAAAAGCAACAACACAACAACAACAAACCCCCGGGTCCTAATCATCCCCTCTTCACCGCCTCGATTCCACGATCACACCTTATCTTTACCTGCATCGACAAAAGTGATGCATCAACATTTGGCTAACCAAACGCTGAGTGAGAGATCATCCCAACAACAGGCTAAAACAATAAGCACAATCAACAACAATTATCAATACGAAGAATTAATTAACACCAATTAAAACTTCCAACACAAATAGCAATTTATCACCATGAAAAACTATACCAACGCCTAGCAATTCCATCCCAAGGAAAACTACACACACAGCCTGAAAGGTAAACACACAACACGCTTCCCAGGCACAACCAACAACCAGTATCGATCGATACCCCCTTGGTATCGATCGATACCCAAAACACATGCCCTCAGGCAACGGCTGGTATCGATCGATACACCCATGGTATCGATCGATGCCAAGCAACAATGCCCACAGGCAAACAGCTGGTATCGATTGATACACCCCTGGTATCGATCGATGCCCACACAACTCGAGTCCACTGACAAGAGACTAGTATCGATCAACACCCACATGGTATCGATCGATACCCACCTGCAACTCACAACCTTCCGCGAAATCTAAACCCAGAAATCGCCAAGACCAACCACGAAAATCATCAATCAAGCTTAAACAACGCACCACACAAGCTTAATTGCTAACCTTTGGTCCCAACTCACCTTAAATCGGCTGGATCGAGCTCTAGAAGACCTCTCTCGCTTCCCTTTAGCTCACCACGACCAAACTCTTCCGATCTCTTCTTCAAGCTTCTCCCAAGCTCGAATCTCTCTCGATCTCGCAAGATCCAAGCTTCACCAAGCTTTCTCCTCTCTCACGCTCTCTCCTTCTCTCTCTCTCTCCCTCTCTCTCTCTCTCTCTCTCTCTCTCTCTCTCTCTCTCTCTCTCTCTCTCTCTCTCTCTCTCTCTCTCTCTCTCTCTCTCTCTCTCTCTCTCTCTCTCTCTCTCTCTCTCTCGCGACCAAGACTTTTCTTTCCCGAAAAAATGGTTTCCACGCGCAAGAAGAGAAGAGGAAGAAGATTTATAAGGAGAAATCCCGGCTGGTATCGATCGATACAGGCCTAGTATCGATCGATACTAGCCCCAGCACAACCCGAATTAATTATTTTTCCCCAATAATTAATTCCTCCGGAACGCGGGCGTTACAAATCTGGTTGCGGATGCGTTGAGTCGGAAGCGGGTGGCTTTGGCTCGGGAGCTCGAGGTAGAGTCTTTGGTGAGCGAGATTAGCACATTGCGCTTATGTGTTGTATCTCAGGAACCTTTGGGCTTAGAGGCGGCTAACCAGGCGGATCTTTTGAGCAGAGTTCGGTTGGCTCAGGAAAAAGATGAGGGTTTCGTTAAGGCTTCGAGAGCGGAGGGTTCTGAGTATCAGGTATCTGCGAACGGCACTATCCTTGTTAGTGGGAGGGTATGCGTACCTTTGGATGAGGATTTGCGACGAGAGATCCTGAGTGAGGCTCATTCGAGTATGTTCACGATTCATCCGGGAGCGACTAAGATGTAGCGCGATCTCAAGCGCTATTATCATTGGGTCGGGATGAAGAAGGATGTGGCTAACTGGGTTGCGTCGTGCAACGTGTGCCAGTTAGTGAAGGCGGAGCACCAGGTCCCGAGTGGTTTGTTGCGAAGTCTACCCATTCCAGAGTGGAAGTGGGATATGATCACGATGGATTTCGTGGTGGGTTTACCAGTTTCTCGGACCATGGATGCTGTTTGGGTCATCGTCGATCGATTGACCAAGTGTGCACATTTTCTGGCCATTAAGAAGACCGATGGGGCGGCAGTTTTGGCTAGGAAGTACGTGCAGGAGGTTGTGAGGCTGTATGGAGTACCGGTGAGCATTGTTTCGGACCGGGATCCTAAGTTCACATCGGAGTTCTGGAATGCGTTTCAGGCGGAGATGGGCACGAAGGTGCACTTGAGCACGGCGTATCATCCTCAGACAGATGGACAGTCCGAGCGGACCATCCAGACTTTGGAGGATTTGTTGAGGATGTGCGTGCTGAATTGGGGTGGTCATTCGGTGGATCACTTGAGCTTGGTAGAGTTTGCGTCTAACAATAGCTACCAGGCGAGTATTGGGATGGCTCCATATGAGGCTCTGTATGGGAGGCCATGTCGTACCCCCTTGTGTTGGACACAAGTGGGGGAGAGAAGCACTTTGGGTGCGAGTTTTGTTCAGGAAACCACGGAGAAGATCCGGGTTTTGAAGCTGAACATGAAAGAGGCCCAGGATCGGCAAAAGAGTTATGCCGATAAGAGGCGGAAAGAGCTTGTGTTTGAGGTGGGCGATAGTGTGTATCTCAAGATGGCTTTGCTTAGAGGTCCGATTTGGTCCATTGTTGCGACTAAGTTGAGTCCGAGGTATATGGGACCGTTCCGGATTGTGGAGCGTATTGGACCGGTAGAGTATCTGTTGGAGTTACACGCGGTTATGCAAGCATTTCATAAGGTCTTCCATGTGTCGATGCTGAAGAAGTGTTTGCATAGGGGTGACGAGGTATTGGCTGAGATTCCGTCAGATCTCCAGCCCAATATGACCGTTGAGGCGAGACCTTTGAGAGTTCTCGAGCGGAGGGTCAAGGAGCTTCGTCGGAAGAAGATTCCGATGATGCGAGTTCTGTGGGACTGTGACGGGGTGCAGGAGGAAACTTGGGAGCCAGAGGCTAGGATGGAAACGAGGTTCCGGAAGTGGTTCCAGAAGCAAGCTGCGGCTTGAGTTCCATCGAGAGGTTCCAGTTTCGGTTATAGATGTATGCTATGTGTGTTTCATTTTGTATTTCCGTTGTGTAGAACGATGTTACATTATGATGTGTAATAAGATGAGTATTTCTTATTGGTGACTTTGGGAGTCACGGCTTCGCATTGCGTTTGGGGTGAAAAGCGTTAATGCGAGAGAGTGATAAGATGGGTGTTCTTATTGTTGTTGTGAGCGTTGCGTGTTTCAGTTAAGCTTGTTCGGAAAAATGAGTCGAGTGACGAGACCGGGTTATCTCACTTAGCGGTTCTATGTGGTGGGTCGGATTGCAGGCGTATAGTACTTGTTTGTTTTATTACGTTTGTATTGATGACCTACTGCATAGAGTTGTTGGGTGTTAAAGGTAGCTTAGTCATAGTTGTCTTGACAAGTCTTTCTAAAGCAAGCCAACACTGGGAGGTGCGCAAGGGAGGTGCGATGGCCGGGTTATTGGTCATGCACGGCAGATATTCCAGGTATGGAATATGGGTGATGCCGGTGTTGCCTTGCGAGGATTTACACGGATCACGGGAGGTAGTTCAGTCGAGATGCTTATAGATGTGTGACTTATTGCTCGTTGAGAGGACTGGTTCCTCTGGTGCCGATAGCTCACAGGAATGTGTGTCTTGAGAGTGTGAGTGGCGATGTACCCAGACTCGGGAGGTTTATAGCCTAGAGTGATACGTGATACCGTGGATTCGTAAGGAGTATATCCTTGACGTAGGATATATTCCCTAGAATTGAGTGGTATGGGGTATTGAGACTCTTTCATGTTATATTACCGAGTGGAGTGGTACGGCAGATACCCAGAACTCGGAGATGCTGCGGTGTCTTGGGTGATGTGGTATGGTTGATACCTTGCGAAGTATGGCGGATATCCTGCGGGATATGGCAGATGCTCGGAACACGGAGATGCTGCGGTGTCTTGAGTGACGGGGTTTGGCTAGTGTTGAGCAATAAGTACATATGATGCCGCGGTGTCATAAGCATAGGGACTGAGTGGGAAACCTCGGAGGTTGGTATTGGACCTCGTGTGAGTATTGAGATGGCCGGGTTGGCCAAGGATTGTGTAATCGTTGCGACGATTGAGGTTCATTGGAGATGAGCGGAACATGGGAGATGAACGGTAACGAAGATTCGAGGTCGAATCTAAGTTAGTGGGGGAGAATTGTAACGCCCGCGTTCCGGAAGAATTGATTATTGGGGGAAAATAATTAATTCGGGTTGTTTCCAGGCAGTATCGATCGATACTAGGCGGTATCGATCGATACCCGTCGGGATTTCTCCTTATAAGTCTTCTTCCTCTTCTCTTCTTGCGCGTGGAAACCATTTCTTTTGGGAAAGTAAAGTCTTGGTCGCGAGAGAGAGAGAGAGAGAAGGAGAGCGAGAGAAGGAGAGAAGCTTGGTGAAGCTTGGATCTTGCGAGATCGAGAGAGATTCGAGCTTGGGAGAAGCTTGAAGAAGGGATTGGAAGAGTTTGGTCTTGGTGAGCTAGAGGGAAGCGAGAGAGGTCTTCTAGAGCTCGATCCCGCCGATTTAAGGTGAGTTGGGACCAAAGGTTAGCAATTAAGCTTGTGTGGTGCTTTGTTAAGCTTGATTGATGATTTTCATGGCTTGTATTGGCGATTTCTGGGTTTAGATCTCGCGGAGTTTGTGATTTGCAGGTGAGTATCGATCGATACCATGTGAGTATCGATCGATACCAGCTCTTTGTCGGTGGGCATGTGTTGCCTTGGCATCGATCGATACCAGGGGTGTATCGATCGATACCAGTCGTGGTTTGTGCCTTGAAAGCGTGTTGTGTGTTTACCTTTCAGGCTGTGTGTCTAGTTTTTCTTGGGATGGAATTGCTAGGCGTTGGTATAGTTTTTCATGGTGATGAATTGCTATTTGTGTTAGAAGTTTTAATTGTTGTGAATTAATTCTTCGTATTGTTAATTGGTAGCCTGTTGTTGGGATGATCTCTCACTCAGCGTTTGGTTAGCCAAATGTTGATGCATCACTTTTGTCGATGCAGGTAAAGATAAGGTGTGATCGTGGAATCGAGGCAGTGAAGAGGGGATGATTAGGACCCGGGGTTTTATTTGTTGTTGTTGTTGCTTTTGCTGTTTCAGAACTTGTATTGTTCTGTCTTGTTTAATTATCGTGGTTTAATTTTAATTATAAAAAAAAAAAAATGCGGTCGTTTCAATAGGTGAGGGTCCTTATCCCTAGAGTTTTGAGGATCTCATTGGACATAACGTTCACACTTGACCCGGAATCACACAAAGCATCATCAATCTCCAAATCTCCAAGAGAGCAAGTTATAGAGAATTTACCGGGATTACCAAGCTTGGGGAGAGACTTAGGCTCGATCCTAGCTGAGCTTAGTGAATCAATGCAAGCAACAATACCTCTTGGTTCTTGAACCATGGTCACGTACTCATCTTTCTCAAGGGTCACTCCCCCACCTTGGTCATCAATGTCCTCATTGAGCTTCAAGGGAGCTTGAGATCCATAGAGTAGAAGCTCAATCTCATTAGTGGCGGCTTCATGATCTTCAATGGAACATGGCTCCTTTGAGAAGATGGCATTGCAATACTCCTTTGCTTTCCCATTTGAAGAGCTTTGTTGTACTTTGTCTCCATTGTTTCCATTGGTCTCCATTTCTTGCACTTTGGAACTCAATGCCTCAAGCTTCTTGTGGAGATCATTGTATGAGCAAGCTACCTTGGTATTTATTTCCTCCATCTTCTTGCTTATATCCAATGCTCCACTTGCTTGGCCTTGGAGAAGTTGTTGAAGAACATTTTTCACATCAAGGTCTTGAGGCATGGAGTTATTGCCTTGAGTTTGTGGGACAAAGCTTTGTTGAGAACCACCTTGGTGGCCATAGTTGTTGTTGAAACCCCTTTGGTAGTCACCATTGTTCCCAACATAATGCACTTCTTCTTTGTTGCTCAAATTCACCATTTCCTCATGGGATCTTTGATTTCCCTCAAAGTCACTAACAAAGTGAATCGGTCTTTTGGAAGCATTGAGAAGCTTTTCAATCATGGTGGCTTGCTTATCTAACTTCTCATTGAAAGCCATCATGGCTTTGGTTCGTTGTTGCTCCTCGAAGTCACTTGTGGTTCTTGTAGACCGGTCATACTCATCACCATATGTACCATCACTCAAAGCAAGGTTCTCAACCAACTCCATTGCTTCATTCACGTATTTGCCTAAGAAGTTTCCATTAGAAGCGGTATCAAGCAACATACGGATCTTAGGAAGTGCTCCGCGGTAGAGTGTGCTCAAGAGGGAAGCATCCGAAAATCCATGATGAGGGCATTGCGATGTATAGCCCCTAAACCGCTCCCATGCTTCATTGAAGCTCTCATTTGCACGTTGAGTGAAGCTTGAGATTTCATTCCTTATCTTAGG
Organism: Eutrema yunnanense; assembly: GCA_002933935.1. Lineage (NCBI taxonomy): Eukaryota > Viridiplantae > Streptophyta > Magnoliopsida > Brassicales > Brassicaceae > Eutrema > Eutrema yunnanense. The sequence goes on along the minus strand of PKML01005018.1, from coordinate 66,555 downwards.
CGTTCTAGAGGGAGAGAAGAACTTGGCAAGGAATGATGTCTTGCATTGGTCCCATGAAGTGATAGAACCGTGGGAAAGGTTCTTTTTCCATTGTCTTGCCTTGTCTCCAAGAGAGAATGGGAACAACCTTAGCTTAAAGCTATCCTCCGAGACTCCATTCATCTTTGTCAAGCCACAAATCCGGTCAAAATGATCCAAGTGATCAAGTGGATCCTCCACCGTCAAGCCATGAAATTTGTTGCTTTGTACCATGTTGATGAAGCTAGCTTTGACCTCAAAGTCATTGGTCTCAACCGGTGGTGCTCGAATGCCTTGGCGGTTGACATGAGCATTGGCCGCATCACCCGCTCCAACTATGTTAGGACCATTATGCGCGGGTGGGTGGTGGTTTCCATTACCACCATTTGCTCCTTGATGTGGAGCATAAGCAACATGGTCATTACCACCATCCGGGTTCACTTGCACGTTTTCCATACCAAGCCTAGCAATGTGCATAACCCGTTCTCTATCTCTTCTTGCTCTAAGACCGCAGTGTAGAAGGTTGATATCGTCTCTTGGCTCAACAAGATTGGTGTTTCCTTTAGAACTCAAGTTCATGCACCTACAAGAGAGAGCTAGAAGGAGAGATTAATAAACAAAAGAAAGAAAAAGGCTTAATCTCAAAAAGAAATAAAATCTTAATGTCGAAAGCTAAACCCAATTGGCAACGACGCCAAATTGATAAATGGTTTTTTACCTATATCAATTACCTAAAGTGCCTATTGAGCATAAAAGGATCGAACCAAGGGTTAAGTTTCAAGCACTAGGAATACATACTACTAAGTGAGTTAAGCAAGCAAATAGGGGTTTGTGATTAAGAAGCTAAAATGAAAACAAAAAAAGCTAAAGCAATAAACAAGTGATGCAATTCAATGAACAAAAATGAATCCAAGGATAGGGTTATTGAAATAGAGTGATCCAAGTCCTAATTGTGATGTCTAAAGCTTTATGAAGACTAATCCCTATAGGTAATATATCCTAATTTAGACTAATCCTGTAACGCCCGTGTTCCGGAAGAATTGATTATTGAGGAAAAATAATTAATTCGGGGTTGTTCTGGGGGTGGTATTGATCGATACCGGCATGTATCGATCGACACCAGCCGGGTTTTCTCCTGGTTGTCTTCTTCTCTTATCTTCTTTCAAGTATAAAAGTCTATCTTTGGAGGATAAGACCAAGGTTGGTCGCGAAAGAGAGAAAAGAAAGAGAGAGAGAGAGAAAGAAAAGCTTGGGGAAGCTTAGATCTTGCGAGATCAAGAGAGATTAAGCTTGGTGAGAAGCTTGAAGAAGAGGTTGGACGAGCTTGGTGAAAACAGAAAATAAGTTGTTTCAATACTATTCCGCGGTAAAGGGGTTTTTAATGAAGCATTCTAGGAGAAATTTTCAATTTTTCAAAAATTTAAGAAACTCATAGGGGTTAGCCCACATATTCCAAAATTCCAGTGCGTTTTGAGATTTTTCCTGAAAGATGAATGAAACATATGAAAAACAGAAAATAAGTTGTTTCAATAATATTCCGCGGTAAAGGGGTTTCTAATGAATCATTCTAGGAGAAATTTTCAATTTTTCCAAAATTTAAAAAACTCATAAGGGTTAGTCCACATATTACAAATTTTATGTGCGTTTTGAGGTTATTCCTGAAAGATGAATGAAACATATGAAAAACAGAAAATAAGTTGTTTCAACACTATTCCACGGTAAAGGGGTTTCTAATGAATCATTCTAGGAGAAATTTCCAATTTTTCAAAATTTAAGAAACTCATAGAGGTTAGTCCACATATTCCAAATTTTATGTGCGTTTTGAGGTTATTCCTGAAAGATGAATGAAACATATGAAAAACAGAAAATAAGTTGTTTCAACACTATTTCGCAGTAAAGGGGTTTCTAATGAAGCATTCTATGAGAAATTTCCAATTTTTCAAAAATTTAAGAAACTCATACGGGTTAGCTCACATATTTCAAAATTTATGTGTGTTTTGAGGTTATTCCTGAAAGATGAATGAAACATATGAAAAACAGAAAATAAATTGTTTCAACACTATGTCGCGGTAAAGGGGGTTTCTAATGAATCATTCTAGTAGAAATTTCCAATTTTTCCAAAATTTAAAAAACTCATAGGGGTTAGTCCACATATTCCAAATTTTATGTGCGTTTTGAGGTTATTCCTGAAAGATGACTGAAACATATGAAAAACAAAAAATAAGTTGTTTCAACACTATTCCGCGGTAAAGGGATTTCTAATGAAGCATTCTAGGAGAAATTTCCAATTTTTCCAAAATTTAAGAAACTCATAGGGGTTAGCCCACATATTCCAAAATTTCAGTGCGTTTTGAGGTTATTCCTGAAAGATGAATGAAACAAATGAAAAACAGAAAATAAGTTGTTTCAACACTATTCCGCGGTAAAGGGGTTTCTAATGACGCATTTTAGGAGAAATTTCCAATTTTTCAAAAATTTAAGAAACTCATAGGGGTTAGCCCACATATTCCAAAATTTAAGTGCGTTTTGAGGTTTTTCCTGAAAGATGAATGAAACATATGAAAAACAGAAAATAAGTTGTTTCAACACTATTCCGCGGTAAAGAGGTTTCTAATAAAGCATTGTAGGAGAAATTTCTAATTTTTCAAATATTTAAGAAACTCATAGGGGTTGTTAGCCCACATATTCCAAAATTTCAATTCGTTTGAGGTTATTCCTGAAAGATGAATAAAACAAATGAAAAACAGAAAATAAGTTGTTTCAACAATATTCCGCGGTAAAGGGGTTTCTAATGAATCATTCTAGGAGAAATTTACAATTTTTCAAAAATTTAATAAACTCATAGGGTGTTCCTTATGAATCATTCTAGCCCAAATGTTCCAAAATTTATGTGTGTTCCTGAAAGATGAATGAAACATATGAAAAACAGAAAATAAGTTGTTTCAACACTATTTCGCGGTAAAAGGGTTTCTAATGAATCATTCTAGGAGATAATTTCCAATTTTTCCAAAATTTAAGAAACTCATAGGTCTTAGGCCACATATTCCAAAATTTCAGTGCGTTTTGAGGTTATTCCTGAAAGTTGAATGAAACATATGAAAAACAGAAAATAAGTTGTTTCAACACTATTCCGCGGTAAAAGGATTTCTAATGAAGCATTCTAGGAGAAATTTCCAATTTTTCAAAATTTAAGAAACTCATAGGGGTTAGTCCACATATTCCAAATTTTATGTGCGTTTTGAGGTTATTTCTGAAAGATGAATGAAACATATGAAAAACAGAAAATAAGTTGTTTCAATACTATTCCGCTGTAAAGGGGTTTCTAATGAAGCATTCTAGGAGAAAATTCCAATTTTTCAAAAATTTAAGAAACTCATAGGGGTTAGTCCACATATTCCAAAATTTCAGTGCGTTTTGAGGTTATTCTTAAAAGATGAATGAAACATATGAAAAACAGAAAATAAGTTGTTTCAACACTATTCTGCGGTAAAGGGGTTTCTAATGAAGCATTATTGGAAAAATTTCCAATTTTTCCAAAATTTAAGAAACTCATAGGGGTTAGCCCACATATTCCAAAATTTACAGTGCGTTTTGAGGTTATTCCTGAAAGATGAATGAAACATATGAAAAACAGAAAATAAGGTTTTTCAATACTATTCCGCGGTAAAGGGGTTTTTAATAAAGCATTCTAGGAGAAATTTTCAATTTTTCAAAATTTAAGAAACTCATAGGGGTTAGCCCACATATTCCAAAATTCAAGTGCGTTTTGAGGTTTTTCCTGAAAGATGAATGAAACATATGAAAAACAGAAAATAAGTTGTTTCAACACTATTTCGCGTTAAAGGGGTTTCTAATGAAGCATTCTAGGAGAAATTTCCAATTTTTCCAAAATTTAAAAAACTCATAGGGGTTAGTCCACATATTCCAAATTTTATGTGCGTTTTGAGGTTATTCCTGAAAGATGAATGAAACATATGAAAAACAGAAAATAAGTTGTTTCAACACTATTCCGCGGTAAAGGGGTTTCTAATGAAGCATTCTAGGAGAAATTTCCAATTTTTCCAAAATTTAAGAAACTCATAGGGGTTAGCCCACATATTCCAAAATTTCAGTGCGTTTTGAGGTTATTCCTGAAAGATGAATGAAACATATGAAAAACAGAAAATAAGTTGTTTCAACACTATTCCGCGGTAAAGGGGTTTCTAATGAAGCATTCTAGGAGAAATTTCCAATTTTTCCAAAATTTAAGAAACTCATAGGGGTTAGCCCACATATTCCAAAATTTCAGTGCGTTTTGAGATTATTCCTGAAAGATGAATGAAACATATGAAAAACAGAAAATAAGTTGTTTCAACACTATTCCGCGGTAAAAAGGTTTCTAATGAATCATTCTAGGAAAAATTTCCAATTTTTCCAAAATTTAAAAAACTCATAGGGGTTAGTCCACATATTCCAAATTTTATGTGCGTTTTGAGGTTATTCCTGAAAGATGAATGAAACATATGAAAAACATAAAATAAATTGTTTCAACACTATTCCGCGGTAAAAGGGTTTCTAATGAATCATTCTAGTAGAAATTTCTAATTTTTCCAAAATTTAAAAAACTCATAGGGGTTAGTCCACATAATCCAAATTTTATGTGCGTTTTGAGGTTATTCCTGAAAGTTGAATGAAACATATGAAAAACAGAAAATAAGTTGTTTCGAAACTATTCCGCGGTAAAGGGGTTTCTAATGAAGCATTCTAGGAGAAATTTCCAATTTTCCAAAATTTAAGAAACTCATAGGGGTTAGTCCACATATTCCAAATTTTATGTGCGTTTTGAGGTTATTCCTGAAAGATGAATGAAACATATGAAAAACAAAAAATAAGTTGTTTCAACACTATTCCGCGGTAAAGGGGTTTCTAATGAAGCATTCTATGAGAAATTTCCAATTTTTCAAAAATTTAAGAAACTCATACGGGTTAGCCTACATATTTCAAAATTTATGTGTGTTTTGAGATTATTTCTGAAAGATGAATGAAACATATGAAAAACATAAAATAAATTGTTTCAACACTATTCCGCGGTAAAAGGGTTTCTAATGAATCATTCTAGTAGAAATTTCTAATTTTTCCAAAATTTAAAAAACTCATAGGGGTTAGTCCACATATTCCAAATTTTATGTGCGTTTTGAGGTTATTCCTGAAAGTTGAATGAAACATATGAAAAACAGAAAATAAGTTGTTTCAACACTATTCCGGGTAAAGGGGTTTCTAATGAAGCATTCTAGGAGAAATTTCCAATTTTTCCAAAATTTAAGAAACTCATAGGGGTTAGCCCACATATCAGTGCGTTTTGAGGTTATTCCTGAAAGATGAATGAAACAAATGAAAAACAGAAAATAAGTTGTTTCAACATTATTCCGCGGTAAAGGGGTTTCTAATGACGCATTTTACGAGAAATTTCCAATTTTTCAAAAATTTAAGAAACTCATAGGGGTTAGCCCACATATTCCAAAATTTCAGTGCGTTTTGAAGTTTTTCCTGAAAGATGAATGAAACATATGAAAAACAGAAATTAAGTTGTTTCAACACTATTCCGCGGTAAAGAGGTTTCTAATAAAGCATTGTAGGAGAAATTTCAAATTTTTCAAATATTTAAGAAACTCATAGGGGTTGTTAGCCTACATATTCCAAAATTTCAATTCGTTTGAGGTTATTCCTGAAAGATGAATGAAACATATGAAAAACAGAAAATAAGTTGTTTCAACAATATTCTGCGGTAAAGGGGTTTCTAATGAATCATTCTAGGAGAAATTTTCAATTTTTCAAAAATTTAATAAACTCATAGTGGTTAGCCCATATATTCCAAAATTTATGTGTGTTCCTGAAAGATGAATGAAATATATGAAAACCAGAAAATAAGTTGTTTCAACACTATTCCGCGGTAAAGGGGTTTCTAATGAATCATTTTAGGAGAAATTTCCAATTTTTCCAAAATTTAAGAAACTCATAGGGCTTAGGCCACATATTCCAAAATTTCAGTGCGTTTTGAGGTTATTCCTGAAAGATTAATGAAACATATGAAAAACAGAAAATAAGTTGTTTCAACACTATTCCGCGGTAAAAATGTTTCTAATGAAGCATTTTAGGCGAAATTTCCAATTTTTCAAAAATTTAAGAAACTCATAGGGGTTAGCCCACATATTCCAAAATTTCAGTGCGTTTTAAGGTTATTCCTGAAAGATGAATGAAACATATGAAAAACAGAAAATAAGTTGTTTCAACACTATTCCGTGGTAAAGGGGTTTCTAATGAATCATTCTAGGAGAAATTTCCAAATTTTCCAAAATTTAAAAAACTCATAGGGGTTAGTCCACATATTCCAAATTTTATGTGTGTTTTGGGGTTATTCCTGAAAGTTGAATGAAACATATGAAAAACAGAAAATAAGTTGTTTCAACACTATTCCGCGGTAAAGGGGTTTATAATGAAGTATTCTAGGAGAAATTTTAATTTTTCAAAAATTTAAGAAACTCATAGGGGTTAACCCACATATTCCTAAATTTAAGTGTGTTTTGAGGTTATTCCTGAAAGATGAATGAAACATATGAAAAACAGAAAATAAGTTGGTTCAACACTATTCCGCGGTAAAGAGGTTTCTAATAAATCATTCTAGGAGAAATTTCCAATTTTTCCAAAATTTAAAAAATCATAGGGGTTAGTCCACATATTCCAAAATTTTATGTGCGTTTTTAGGTTATTCCTGAAAGATATGAAACAACCGCCTCTTTTTTTTTTTTTTTTTTTACAGAAATAATTAACCGCAATAATTAAACAATACAAGAGTTAATTAAACAACACAGAACAAGTCTACAGTTTACACAAACTAACAGTTCTATAATAGCAAAAGCAACAACAACAATAATAAAAACCACGGATCCTAATCATCCCCTCTTCACTGCCTCGATTCCACGATCACGCCTTATCTTTACCTTAGATAGGCTGGATCTAGCTCTAGAATGACTTCCCCAAGCTCAAGAAGACCTCCCTCCTTTCTCACAAGTTCACGCCTTTACCAAGCTCTTCCAACCTCTTCTTCAAGCTTCTCCCAAGCTCAAACCCTCTTGATCTCGCAAGATCCAAGTTTCCCCAAGCTTTTCTTTCTCTCTCTCTCTCTCTCCTTCTCTCTCTCTCTCTCCTACTCTCTCACGACCAACTCTCTTTTTTTTTCCCAAAAGAATGGCCTTTTATTCCCGAAAGAAGAGAAGAGAAGAAGACAACAAGGAGAAAACCCGACTGGTGTCGATCGATACAGGCCAGTATCGATCGATACCAACTCCAGAACAACCCGAATTAATTATTTTTCCCCAATAATCAATTCTTCCGGAACGCGGGCATTACAATTCTCCCCCACTAACATAGATTCAACCTCGAATCTTCGTTACCGTTCATCTCCCATGAACCGTTCATCTCCAATGAACCTTAATCGTCGCAACGATTACATAAACCTTGGCCAACCCGGCCATCTCAACACTCACACGAGGTCCAATACCAACCTCCGAGGTTTCCCACTGAGTCCCTATGCTTATGACACCGCGACATCATATGTACTTATTGCTCAAACACAAGCCAACCCCATCACTCAAGACACCGCAGCATCTCCGAGTTCCGAGCATCAGCCATATCCCGCAGGATATCCGCCATACCTCGCAAGGTATCAACCATACCACATCACCCAAGACACCGCAGCATCTCCGAGTTCTGGGTATCTGCCGTACCACTCCACTCGGTAATATAACCTGCAAGAGTCTCAATACCCCATACCACTCAACTCTAGGCAATATATCCTACGTCTAGGATATACTCCTTACGAATCCACGGTATCACGTATCACTCTAGACTATAAACCTCCCGAGCCTGGGTACATCGCCAGTCACACTCTCAAGACACACAGTCCTGCGAGCTATCGGCACCAGAGGAACTAGTCCTCTCAACGAGCAATAAGTCACATATCTATAAGCATCTCGACTGAACTACCTCCCGTGATCCGTGTAAATCATCGCAAGGTAACACCGACATCACTCCCATTCCGCACCCGGAATCTCTGCCGTGCACGACCAATAACCAGGCCATCGCACCGCCCTTGCGCACTTTCCAGTGTCGGCTCACTTTAGAAAAACTTGTCAAGACAACTATGACTAGGCTACCTCTAACCCCCAACTACTCTCTGCAGTATGTAATCAGTACAAACGTAATAAAACAAACAAGTACCATACGCCTGCAATCCGCCCACCACATAGAACCGCTAGGTGAAATAACCCGGTCTCGTCACTCAATTCATTTTCCCGAACAAGCTTAACTGAAAACACGCAACGCTCACAACATCAATAAGAACATCCATCTTATTACTCTCTCGCATTAACGCTTTTTACCCCAAACGTAATGCGAAGCCGTGACTCCCAAAGTCACCAATAATAAGAAATACTCATCTTATTAAACATCATAATGTAACATCGTTCCACACAACGGAAATACAAAATGAAACACACAAGGCATACAGCTATAACCGAAACTAGAACCTCTCGATGGAACTCAAGCCGCAGCTTGCTTCTGGAACCACTTCCGGAACCTCGCTTCCATCCTAGCCTCTGGCTCCCAAGTTTCCTCCTGCACCCCGCCACAGTCCCACAGGACTCGCATCATCGGAATCTTCTTCCGACGAAGCTCCTTGACCCTCCGCTCGAGAACTCTCAAAGGTCTCGCCTCAACGGTCATATTGGGCTGGAGATCTGACGGAATCTCAGCCAACACCTCGTCTCCCCTATGCAAACACTTCTTCAGCATCGACACATGGAAGACCTTATGAAATGCTTGCATAACCGCGGGTAACTCCAACCGATACGCTACCGGCCCAACACGCTCCACGACCCGGAACGGTGATATGCTCAATTTAATACCCTAACAGTACTAAAGCAGTAGTTGTAGTCCAGCAAGGGGTCGAAGACAAGGATCCACAGAAATCACTCAATAAATTATTAGAATCAAGCTAAGCTAAACAATTCAGGTTAAGCAGAAAACAGGAAGCAGTAAACAATTTGTATTCAATGGGAAAAAGATAGGTTCAGGGATATTTCTCAGGAAATCAATGAATGCAAATAAACTAACTAATCAGGGTTCAGGTTAAGCACGGTTCTAGAACTCAAATCACTAATGCATAGTTAACCAACTGTCGTTGCGAAAACTATCTAAATCTAAACTTAAGAATCCCAAATTTCTTTGCAAATCCCTAAGAATAAATCAGCCTTAATTTCAAGTTTGATATGTTCACAAATCAATTAAACCAAATTTCTTTGCGAATAATCAATTTGCTCACCCTAGTTCTATCAGGTAATTAATTGCACTGTCGTGCCTAATCAATTATCCTAAGATCTAAGTTCTAGGTGATCAATCTAGAATTAGCTTTGAGAACAACCTAAGGTGAAGAACTAATTCAGATTATGAACCCTAAATAACTAATCAACCTAACATTCAATGAAATCCCT
>PKML01005018.1:32806-42864 GCA_002933935.1 Eutrema yunnanense | reverse complement strand
GCTGCATCAACACACAACCAAGACCCACTCCCGACGCATCGGTGTACACCACGTAAGGCTCGCCCGACTCAGGCAACGCCAATACTGGAGTACTAGTCAACATGGCCTTCAGTTCCACGAAACTCTCTTCACACTCTGAGGACCACACGAAAGGAACATCCTTCCCCGTCAGCTTCGTCATAGACTTAGCGAGACTCGCGAAACCCTTGACGAACCGCCGATAATACCCTGCCAACCCAAGAAAACTCCGAATCTCAGTAGCATTCCTCGGCCTCGGCCAAGTACTAATGGCCTGGATCTTTTCCGGATCTACCGACACTCCCTCCGCAGAGACAATGTGACCCAGAAAACCGATCTCCCGCTGCCAGAAGCTACACTTGCTCAACTTAGCAAATAACTTCTGTTCCCGCAGCCTCGAAAGAACCACACGCAGATGCACCTCATGCTCCTCCCGGCACCTCGAATACACCAAGATATCATCGATAAAGATGATCACGAACTCATCTAGATACTCCTGGAAAACGCTGTTCATCAATCTCATAAATGCAGCCGATGCATTTGTCAACCCAAATGGCATCACCACAAACTCGTAGTGGCCATAACGAGATCTGAAAGCCTTCTTTCGGATATCTACCTCATCAATGGGAATCTGATGATATCCCGACGCCAAGTCAATCTTGGAGAACCAAGTAGCCCCTCTCAACTGATCCAACAACTCATCAATCCGAGGAAGAGGATACATGTTCTTCACTGTGACTCGGTTAAGTCCCCGGTAGTCAATACACAACCGAAAACTCCCGTCCTTCTTCTTCACGAACAACACTGGTGCTCCCCACGGTGAAGAACTCGGGCGAATAAACCCCTTGCTCAACAACTCCGCCAGCTGCTTCTTCAGCTTTGCCATCTCTGCTGGAGCCATCCTATAAGGAGCCCTGGATATCGGTGCCGTTCCTGGTTCCAACTCGATCGTGAAAGGATCCGACCTAGATGGTGGCAACCCCTGCAACGACTGGAACACATCCTGGAACTCACGAACCACGCGAATATCCTGAACCCTAGCCTCTACGACGGCCTCCGGCAAGGAAATGGTAGCCAAATACGCCTCGCAACCCCTCTCGATCAGACGCTCCGCGTGCACAACCGAGATCACGAGACTCCCGGAAGTCGGTCTCACACCCTGATACACAACTTCCCTTTCCCCTGGTCGAACTCGACTCGCCCTCGGTGACAGTCCAGATGCGCTCTGAACTTCCCGAGCCAATCCATGCCCAAGATGACATCGTACAGCTCCACGGAGCAGATAATCAAATCAGCAGGCATGGACTCTCCTGCCACCTGAACATCCACGTCTCGCACCCGACCGTGAATTCTCAGGAGCTTCCCTCCAGCAACCTCCACGAAACCCAAACTCACACCGGGCTCGCTTCGAAGATTAGCCTTCTCGGCCAACTCCGGGGAAACGAAGCAATGCGATGCTCCTGTGTCAAACAACACATGACACTCTACACCTCCAACACACAAGGTCCCTGCACATATACATGTGCCGAGAACCATAACACCCCGACAAGCACGACATTCCCCAACACAGAATTAAACTTAGATGAGTCTAAGAAAATACCTGTGATCGGCCTGGAACTCGGCTCTCCGGAGTCGGTGATGGAGTACACTCGAGGCGCTGATGCCACCTGCCTGACGGGCTGCACCACCGTGGTCTCGCTCTGCCGCAACTGGGGACACTGAGGCCTGATGTGACCCGCCTCCTTGCAGTGATAGCACACTCGAGAATCCACTCGCACTCCGCCCTTCTGAGGACAGCTCGCCACTCGGTGATCCATACTCCCACATCCAAAGCAACCCGGACCACTCCGACTACCTCTCGAAGCGCTCTCCCGCTTCCGCTTCTGTCCTTGCATCGCCTTACCGCCTTGCTCGGACCGGACTGCTGCTGCACAGATATCGCCTGAAAACTCGGTGTAACCGCTACCACCTCGTCCTTCAGACCCTCCTCAAGCAAAGCTGCAGTCTCAACCAACTCATCAACCGTGCAAAAAGCCCTCACCATGCAACGGTTCCTCAAGTCAACCCGAAGACCCATCAGAAATCTCTGCACACGGGCCGACTCACTCTCAATCGCTCGTCTAACATAAGACCCGAGCCGGTTAAACTCCACCTCATACTCGCGTACTGACCGATCCCCCTGAGTCAAACTCGCAAGCCTCGACTCTATCCGGTTGAACGCCTCCTGAGGGAAGTACTTGGAGTTAAACTCCTCCATAAAATCCGCCCAAGCCATCGCGGCCTGAACTCTCCGTGCTGCCACACCCCTCCACCAGAGATGCGCATCACCCTCCAGATAATGGACCGCGATGTCCACTTGGTATCCCGCGGGACACCTACTCGAGAGGAAATTCCTCTCTACCCTCCTCAACCACGCATCAGCATCCTCCGGATTAGCACCTCCAGAAAAGAACCCCGTGCCAATCCTCTGCATCTGCTCCATCATCCTAAGGTAGGATGGGATTTCCTCAGCAACCGCAGCTGCCACCTGAGGCTGAGCCTCCACTACTACCGGAACCACAAGAGCCTGAGCCGGTACCCTCTCTGGTAACTGCTCCAACAACCTCGTCAAAAGATCCGCTATGCGATCATCTCGGGCACGAGCATCACCCGCTGCTACCCCCGCAGCCCCCGCTGGAACACCAGCCACACTGGCGCTCACGCCAGCCCCAACGGCACTCACACCGGCCACACCCTCAGACCCAACCTGACTCGCACGCGACTCCTCGACCTGCTCCTCCGGCACACGGCCACGACCCCTACCACGGCCACGACCTCTACCACGCCCTCTAGCCATCTGCACACGTGCAGAAGCACAAGTTAAGAAAACTAGAAACAATCATCACAATAAAGATACTCACCGTGGAATCTCACAAGGCTCGAAGAGGATGATTCTAAGACCCCCACACAATACCCAATTTATTCTAGAACCACCTAGGCTCCTAGAACCGTATGGGCTCTGATACCAATTTGAAACAACTGCCTCTTTTTTTTTTTTTTTTTTTTACAGAAATAATTAAACAATACAAGAGTNTTTTTTTTTTTAACAGAAATAATTAAACAATACAAGAGTTAATTAAACAACACAGAACAAGTCTACAGTTTACACAAACTAACAGTTCTATAATAGCAAAAGCAACAACAACAATAATAAAAACCCCGGGTTCTAATCATCCCTTCTTCACTGCCTCGATTCCACGATCACGCCTTATCTTTACCTTAGATAGGCTGGATCTAGCTCTAGAATGACTTCTCCAAGGTCAAGAAGACCTCCCTCCTTTCTCACAAGCTCACGCCTTTACCAAGCTCTTCCAACCTCTTCCAACCTCTTCTTCAAGCTTCTCCCAAGCTCAAACCCTCTTGATCTCGCAAGATCCAAGTTTCCCCAAGCTTTTCTTTCTCTCTCTCTCTCTCCTTCTCTCTCACTCTCTCTCTCCTTCTCTCTCACGACCAACTCTCATTTTTTTCCCAAAAGAATGGCCTTTTATTCCCGAAAGAAGAGAAGAGAAGAAGACAACAAGGAGAAAACCCAACTGGTGTCTATCGAAACAGGCCAGTATCGATCGATATCAACTCCAAAACAACCCGAATTAATTATTTTTCCCCAATAATCAATTCTTCCGGAACGCGGGCGTTACAAGATGAATGAAACATATGAAAAACATAAAATAAGTTGTTTCAACACTATTCCGCGGTAAAGATGTTTCTAATGAAGCATTGTAGGAGAAATTTCCAATTTTTCAAAATTTAAGAAACTCATAGGGTTTAGTCCACATATTCCAAATTTTATGTGCGTTTTGAGGTTAATCCTGAAAGATGAATGAAACATATGAAAACAGAAAATAAGTTGTTTCAACACTATTCCGCGGTAAAGGGGTTTCTAATGAAGCATTCTAGGAGAAATTTTAAATTTTTCAAAAATTTAAGAAATTCATAGGGGTTAGCCCACATATTCCAAAATTTCAGTGCGTTTTAAGGTTATTCCTGAAAGATGAATGAAACATATGAAAAACAGAAAATAAGTTGTTTCAACACTATTCCGTAAAGGGGTTTCTAATGAATCATTCTAGGAGAAATTTCCAAATTTTCCAAAATTTAAAAAACTCATAGGGGTTAGTCCACATATTCCAAATTTTATGTGTGTTTTGGGGTTATTCCTGAAAGATGAATGAAACATATGAAAAACAGAAAATAAGTTGTTTCAACACTATTCCGCGGTAAAGAGGTTTCTAATGAAGCATTCTAGGAGAAATTTTAAATTTTTCAAAAATTTAAGAAACTCATAGGGGTAGCCCACATATTCCAAAATTCCAGTGCGTTTTGAGGTTTTTCCTGAAAGATGAATGAAACATATGAAAAACAGAAAATAAGTTGTTTCAACACTATTCCGCAGTAAAGGGGTTTTTAATGAAGCATTGTAGGAGAAATTTCCAATTTTTCAAAATTTAAGAAACTCATAGGGGTTAGTCCACATATTCAAAATTTTATGTGCGTTTTGAGGTTTTTCCAGAAAGATGAATGAAACATATGAAAAACAGAAAATAGGTGGTTTCAACATTATTCCGCGGTAAAGGGATTTCTAATGAAGCATTCTAGGAAAAATTTCAAATTTTTCCAAAATTTAAGATACTCATAGGGGTTAGCCCACATATTCCAAAATTTCAGTGCGTTTTGAGGTTATTCCTGAAAGATGAATGAAACATATGAAAAACAGAAAATAAGTTGTTTCAACACTATTCCGCGGTAAAGGGGTTTCTAATGAAGCATTTTAGGAGAAATTTACAATTTTTCAAAAATTTAAGAAACTCATAGGGGTTAGCCCACATATTCCAAAATTTCAGTGCGTTTTGAGGTTTTTCCTGAAAGATGAATGAAACATATGAAAACAGAAAATAAGTTGTTTCAACACTATTCTGCGGTAAAGAGGTTTCTAATAAGGCATTGTATGAGAAATTTCCAATTTTCCAAATATTTAAGAAACTCATAGGGGTTAGCCCACATATTCCAAAATTTCAGTTCGTTTTGAGGTTATTCCTGATAGATGAATGAAACATATGAAAAACATAAAATAAGGTGTTTCAACACTATTCCGCGGTAAAGGGGTTTCTAATGAATCATTCTTGGAGAAATTTCCAATTTTTCAAAAATTTAAGAAACTCATAGGGGTTAGCCTACATATTCCAAAATTTATGTGTGTTCCTGAAAGATGAATGAAACATATGAAAAACAGAAAATAAGTTGTTTCAACACTATTCCGCGGTAAAGGGGTTTCTTATGAATCATTCTAGGAAAAATTTCCAATTTTTCCAAAATTTAAAAAACTCATAAGGGTTAGTCCACATATTCCAAATTTTATGTGCGTTTTGAGGCTATTCCTGAAAGATGAATGAAACATATGAAAAACAGAAAATAAGTTGTTTCGAAACTATTCCGCGGTAAAAGGGTTTCTAATGAATCATTTTAGGAGAAATTTACAATTTTTCAAAAATTTAAGAAACTCATAGGGGTTAGCCCACATATTCCAAAATTTCAGTGCGTTTTGAGGTTTTTCCTGAAAGATGAATGAAACATATGAAAAACAGAAAATAAGTTGTTTCAACACTATTCCGCGGTAAAGGGGTTTCTAATGAAGCATTCTAGGAGAAATTTCTAATTTTTCAAAAATTTAAGAAACTTATAGGGGTTAGCCCACATATTCCAAAATTTTAAGTGCGTTTTGAGATATTCATGAAAGATGAATGAAACATATGAAAAACAGAAAATAAGTTGTTTCAACACTATTCCGCGGTAAAGGGGTTTCTAATGAATCATTCTAGGAGAAATTTCCAATTTTTCCAAAATTTAAAAAATCATAGGGGTTAGTCCACATATTCCAAAATTTAAGTGCGTTTTGAGGTTATTCCTGAAAGATGAATGAAACATATGAAAAACAGAAAATAAGTTGTTTCAACACTATTCTACGGTAAAGGGGTTTCTAATGAAGCAATGTAGGAGAAATTTCCAATTTTTTCAAAATTTAAGAAACTCATAGGGTTTAGTCAACATATTCCAAATTTTATGTGCGTTTTGAGGTTAATCCTGAAAGATGAATGAAACATATGAAAAAAAGAAAATAAGTTGTTTCTACACTATTCCGCGGTAAAGGGGTTTCTAATTAAGCATTCTAGGAGAAATTTTAAATTTTTCAAAAATTTAAGAAACTCATACGGGTTATCCCACATATTCCAAAATTTCAGTGCGTTTTAAGGTTATTCCTGAAAGATGAATGAAACATATGAAAAACAGAAAATAAGTTGTTTTAACACTATTCCGCGGTAAAGGTGTTTCTAATGAATCATTATAGGAGAAATTTCCAATTTTTCCAAAATTTAAGAAACTCATAGGGTTTAGCCCACATATTCCAAAATTTAAGTGCGTTTTGAGGTTATTCTTGAAAGATGAATGAAATATATGAAAAACAGAAAATAAGTTATTTCAACACTATTCCGCGGTAAAGGGGTCTCTAATGAAGCATTGTAGGAGAAATTTCTAATTTTTCAAAATTTAAGAAACTCGTAGGGTTTAGCCCACATATACCAAAATTTCAATGCGTTTTAAGTTTATTCCTGAAAGATGAATGAAACATATGAAAAACAGAAAATAAGTTGTTTCAACACTATTCCGCGGTAAAAGTTTTTGTAATGAATCATTCTAGGAGAAATTTCCAATTTTTCCAAAATTTAAAAAACTCATAAGGGTTAGTCCACATATTCCAAATTTTATGTGCGTTTTGAGGTTATTTCTGAAAGATGAATGAAACATATGAAAAACAGAAAATAAGTTGTTTCAACACTATTCCGCGGTAAAAGGGTTTCTAATGAAGCATTATATGAGAAATTTCCAATTTTTCAAAAATTTAAGAAACTCATAGGGGGGTTAGCCCACATATTTAAAATTTATGTGTGTTTTGAGGTTATTCTTGAAAGATGAATGAAACCTTTGAAAAATAGAAAATAAATTGTTTCAACACTATTCCGCGGTAAAGGGGTTTCTAATGATGCATTCTAAGAGAAATTTCGAATTTTTCAAAAATTTATGAAACTCATAGGGGATTAGCCCACATATTCAAAAATTTTAGTGCGTTTTGAGGTTATTCCTGAAAGATGAATGAAATATATGAAAAACAGAAAATAAGTTGTTTCAACACTATTCCGCTGTAAAGGGGTTTCTAATGAATCATTCTAGGAGAAATATTCAATTTTTTCAAAATTTAAAAAACTCATAGGGTAAGTCCACATATTCCAAATTTTATGTGCGTTTTGAGGTTATTCCTGAAAGATGAATGAAACATATGAAAAACAGAAAATAAGTTTTTTCAACACTATTCCGCGGTAAAGGGTTTCTAATTAAGCATTGTAGGAGAATTTTCAAATATTTAAGAAACTCATAGGGGTTAGCCCACATATTCCAAAATTTCAGTTCGTTTTGAGGTTATTCCTGAAAGATGAATGAAAGATATGAAAAACATAAAATAAGTTGTTTCAACACTATTCTGCGGTAAAGGGGTTTCTAATGAAGCATTTTAGGAGAAATTTCAAATTTTTCCAAAATTTAAGAAACTCATAGGGGTTAGCCCACATATTCCAAAATTTCAGTGCGTTTTGAGGTTATTCCTGAAAGATGAATGAAACATATGAAAAACAGAAATAAGTTGTTTCAACACTATTACGCGGGAAAGGGGTTTCTAATAAAGCATTGTAGGAGAAATTTCCAATTTTTCAAAAATTTAAGAAACTCATAGGGGTTAGCCCACATATTCCAAAATTCACAGTGCGTTTTGATGTTATTTCTGAAAGATGAATGAAACATATGAAAAACAGAAAATAAGTTGTTTCAACACTGTTCTGCGGTAAAAGGGTTTCTAATAAAGCATTGTAGGAGAAATTTCCAATATTTCAAATATTTAAGAAACTCATAGGGGTTAGCCCACATAATCCAAAATTCACAGTGCGTTTTGAGGTTATTTCTGAAAGATGAATGAAACATATGAAAAACAGAAAATAAGTTGTTTCAACACTATTCCGCGGTAAAGAGGGTTTCTAATGAATCATTCTAGGAGAAATTTCCAATTTTTCCAAAATTTTAAAAACTCATAGGGGTTAGTCCACATATTCCAAAATTTAAGTGCGTTTTGAGGTTATTCCTGAAAGATGAATGAAACATATGAAAAACAGAAAATAAGTTGTTTCTACACTATTCCGCGGTAAAGGGTTTTCTAATGAAGCATTGTAGGAGAAATTTCTAATTTTCCAAAATTTTAGAAACTCATACGGGTTAGCCCACATATTCAAAAATTTCAGGGCATTTTGAGGTTATTTCTGAAAGATGAATGAAACATATGAAAAACAGAAAATAAGTTGTTTCAACACTATTCCGCGGTAAAGGGGTTTCTAATTAAGCATTCTAGGAGAAATTTCCAATTTTTCAAATATTTAAGAAACTCATAGGGGTTAGCCCACATATTCCAAAATTCATAGTGCGTTTTGAGTTTATTTCTGAAAGATGAATGAAACATATGAAAAACAGAAAATAAGTTGTTTAAACACTATTCCGCGGTAAAAGGGTTTCTAATGAATCATTCTAGGAGAAATTTCCAATTTATCCTAAATTTTAAAAACTCATAGGGGTTAGTCTACATATTCCAAAATTTAAGTGCGTTTTGAGGTTATTCCTGAAAGATGAATGAAACATATAAAAAACAGAAAATAAGTTGTTTCAACACTATTCCGCGGTAAAGGGGTTTCTAATGAAGCATTGTAGGAGAAATTTCCAATTTTCCAAAATTTAAGAAACTCATAGGGGTTAGCCCACATATTCAAAAATTTCAGGGCATTTTGACGTTATTCCTGAAAGATGAATGAAACATATGAAAAACAGAAAATAAGTTGTTTCAACACTATTCCGCGGTAAAGGGTTTCTAATGAAGCATTGTAGGAGAATTTTCAAATTTTTCAAATATTTAAGAAACTTATAGGGGTTAGCCACATATTCCAAAATTTCAGTTCGTTTTGAGGTTATTCCTGAAAGATGAATGAAAGATATGAAAAACATAAAATAAGTTGTTTCAACACTATTCTGTGGTAAAGGGGTTTCTAATGAAGCATTTTAGGAGAAATTTCAAATTTTTCCAAAATTTAAGAAACTCATAGGGGTTAGCCCACATATTCCAAAATTTCAGTGTGTTTTGAGGTTATTCCTGAAAGATGAATGAAACATATGAAAAACAGAAAATAAGTTGTTTCAACACTATTACGCGGTAAAGGGGTTTCTAATGAAGAATTTTAGGAGAAATTTCCAATTTTTCTAAAATTTAAGAAACTCATAGGGGTTAGCCCACATATTCCAAAATTTCAGTGCGTTTTGAGGTTTTTTCTGAAAGATGAATGAAACATATGAAAAACAGAAAATAAGTTGTTTCAACACTATTCCGCGGTAAAGGGGTTTCTAATGAAGCATTGTAGGAGAAATTTCCAATTTTTCAAATATTTATGAAACTCATAGGGGTTAGCCCACATATTCCAAAATTTCAGTTCGTTTTGAGGTTATTCTTGAAAAATGAATGAAACATATGAAAAACATAAAATAAGTTGTTTCAACACTATTCTGCGGTAAAAGGGTTTATAATGAAGCATTATTGGAGAAATTTCCAAATTTTCCAAAATTTAAGAAACTCATAGGGGTTAGCCAACATATTCCAAAATTTCTTTAGGAGGCTCTAGTTCTTATTTCTTGTCTAAGCACTCCATATTGTCTGTTTTACTAAATAACGGTCCGTTCAAAGCATTTTGGCCATATGTTGCCGTTTGGGGTCTGAATTGGACCGTTTACTAGGCGATATCCCGTTTTTCGAATCTTCATAGGGACTTTGAGGTTTCTTCAAAAAAATGAGTAAACAAGTAATGGATGCTTCTCATTACTCCTTTAGGAGGCTCTAGTTCCTATTTCTTGTCTCAGCACTCCAT
>PKML01004955.1:10010-35471 GCA_002933935.1 Eutrema yunnanense | reverse complement strand
GAGAGAGAGAGAAGAAAAGCTTGCCGAAGCTTGGATCTTGCGAGATCGAGGGAGTTTGAGCTTGAGAGAAGCTCGAAGGAGAGGTTGGACGAGCTTTGTGTTGGCGAGAGCTTGTGAGAAGATAGGGAGATCTTCTTGAGCTTGGAGAAGTCGTTTTAGAGCTCGATCCTTCGTGTTTAAGGTGAGTTGTGACCAAAGGTTAGCAAGTGAGCTTGCGTGGTGCCTTGTTAAAGCTTGGTTGATGCTTTTGTGGCTTGTATGGCGATTCCTGTGTTTAGGTCTCGTGAGTATCGACCGATACCATGTGAGTATCGATCGATACCAGACCCTTGGCGGTGGTCTTGAGTTGTGGTTGTATCGATCGATACCAGGTGTTGGTTTTAGTATCGATCGATACCAGTCCCTTGTCGGGAGTTGTGTGTTGTTTGGGCATCGATCGACACTATGGTGGTATCGATCGATACCAGTTGTGGCTTTGTGCTGAAAGTTTTAATTGTTGTGAATTAATTCTTGGTAATTGTTGATTGTGCTTATTNCAAACGTAAATGGGCTTGGAAACATATTAAACTCAACTAAAAACAACGCGAGAGAAATTGACACATCATCTTTATATGAAATTTTGATCTAAATTTTCAGCAACGCTTCCAACTATGATGAACTCGATTCCAATTCGAAATCGTACGCTTCCTCAACAATTCCAAACAACAATTTTTCGAAATCACAATTCCCAAGTGATTCTGATTCCGAAACGGGAATCAGAGCTTTCCGAACGATTTCGTGCAACGTACGTTGTAACTATTGTTTTCCTCACATATGATAAAGCTCGATTCTAAGAAAAAAAAAACACTGACATTCAAAAAAAGAAGAGCTCAAATACTATTCACATACCAGAGAATCCGCACAATCACCACATGCATCGAACAAATGTAGATGACACCATACTATTGTTCACCATTGTTCAACAAAAACAACAAAAATGTCCAAAAAATAGACATTAAATAAAATAAAATAGACCTTTCACAATTAAAAAAATGAGGTTTAAGTACACAGTAGTTTTACATTTTGTGTACAAAAGCCCTCTTTGTTTGTATACATCAAACCAGTTGCTCCTTTTTTACTTCTTTCTTTCTTTCTTTGAGTTTCTTTGTCTCATGCATTGCCAATCAAAAACTCCAATGCTCAAAACTTCACGCAAAAACCAAAAAGAAAAACAGCGACAAATTTACCATTCAAACTGGTTATGCATCTTTATTATTCTCACCATCAACCTCATCCGTATCCTCGTCTGCCTTTGTCACCAATTCTTGATCTTGAACGCTAGGAGCGGACTCAGAAGCCCCGTCGAGGGACAAATTGGAGATTTCACCAGTAACAGAGCTTGCATCGCCTTCATCTGCGGCATCTTCTGAGACATTAGACTCTGTGTCTGATTGTTGCTGGAGGCTCCAGTACATGATGCTGGCCGCCAAAATAAGCATCATCTTCTGGTTCACCTGTTTTACACAAGTAACTTGACTCAGAAAAAACCGGAAAAACATTCAACAAGCCTGTTTCAACATCGATATATATTACCTCTATGATATCCTCAGGCAACAAGAATATGGAGCATCCGAGCTTCCGTGCAACACTGATGATGTATGTGGCATTCAACTTTTTATCCTCCTCTGTTTACATGTCAATTACAACCAAACATAACTCATTCTTCAAAACGGTTTGACGATTAAAAGCTGGAGAGTACGAAGCATCTAGCAACAGTAGGGAAGAAACACACAATGAAGTTGAAACATCATCGTTTACCTGTTTCTCCACTGGTAACGAGGCTCCAGTTGACAACTCTTGGCTCTACCGCAGTCAGAAGTTCCAGAAAGAAGATTCCACTAGACAGATTCTTGTCCTAATATCAGACAAAAGAAACCATCAAACTGTTAGGTCTCTGAAGATGGGTCTCCGTGAACCACATCCGCATACTTGGTTGACACTTACCCTGAAGCTCTCAGCCTGAGAAGTTCGGCCCACTCTCTTCACTTTCCTATTCGCCCAGTTCAGAATATCTGCATCTGTAATTTCTTTACCTTGCGAGTGAGATCTCAAGTTCTTCAGAAGTTGGAGCATTGTATATCTCATTAGTTGCCACAAAAATGCTGCAGAATCATTGATGGTAATTGATATTACATATTGTTCTACCAATTAGAATCAACTTACGAACAATACTAACAGTTCTTAATGTGAGAGAAATATCTTAAGCTGACGAGTCTGATATATGGAAGTGCATTAGCGTGCCTTTCAGGAGAACTCACCGAGAAGGAGTTTCTTATTTCCTTGCACAATGTCATTACCAGCTACATTGACAAGGGAGAAGCGCAGTTCTTTGCCAATCTTTATAACTTCATTGCAGTTCTCAACCTTTTTGAATGGCATTTTTATGGGAGGTTTATTTGCGTGTTTCCAGTTGACCGAGCCAGGTGAAACTTTGTCGAGAACTTCAAGAAGAACCCACCTGAATGAGATGAGGTTTAGATACACGCAGATTAACAAAATAATAATGATACGTCCTCAAACAGAACCCCATAGCTCACCCATTCCTAAGATCCTCAAACACATTGTTGACATAAGTGGCAGTGCCAAGACTGTTAATCCAGAGGCGGAAACATCTTTCTTCTCGTGAAGTTTCCACATCATCTGTCATCATCTCAGCAAATGACGTCGACTTTGAACTGTCAACAGTCAGCCCATTCCTGCAACAAAGAAATAGCACTAGTGAAGTAGCAAAAACAGAAATCATTATCAGCTTCTGACTCATTTGGAACCCTGTCAAAATACTATCAGAGGCATAATTAAATAAAAAGACTACCACATTTTATAACGCAAGACTATTGAAAATTTGAGATAATTAATAATCCAAAAACCACATGAACGCTTCGCTCAAGTTTGCTACTGACCTGTGCTGAAATATTTGCGCCACAAATGCAAGGTTAAGATTTGCTGAGCCGTCCACTATATCTTTAGGAGAAAGGTATCTTTTACAATCCAACTTCTCAGCCTGCTCAAGAACCTTTTTAGCTCTTTCTGTAGGGTCTTTGGTCTCTAATGCCACATGTGTACTGTGTTCTGGAGCAAGAGCATTAAGCAGATACGCATAAGCCTCGCCGTCCTGAAAACAAAAAAGAAAGCTGAGGTTATGATCAACGAAAAGTGAACTTCATAATATTATTAGTTTCTGAACAAATCATGGACAGGTATCCAAAAAAGGGGGGAAAAAATGCATTACTGTCATATAAAGTCGTAACGCCTGAGCAATGCTGGGTCTAATAAAAGAGTATATGTTATTGAGGACAAAGGTTAAGCAGGGCCAAGTTACCTTCACATCAGAAGAAAAATTTGTAACCTGCTTTTCATAACCAGCTTTCTTCAGATGAAAATTCATCCATTTTAGCAAAACTTTTTCGGGAGCCAATCCCATGAGCTCCTCCGCATCCTGCAACGTCATGAAGATTTTATGTAGCTTCAATCTCATGACATTAAATCCTCAAAGAAAGCATTGAAAACATGTCAAATATATTTACCTGAGTGTCGTCCACCAATTGAAAAAGTGAAGGA
Source organism: Eutrema yunnanense (assembly GCA_002933935.1). Lineage (NCBI taxonomy): Eukaryota > Viridiplantae > Streptophyta > Magnoliopsida > Brassicales > Brassicaceae > Eutrema > Eutrema yunnanense. Next base: position 31,874 of record PKML01004955.1, on the reverse strand, counting down.
GTTTTCTTAAAATTGAGATCAGCTAGCATTTGGATCTGATATTTTGCCCCAAGAACAACAAAAATTTCAGGAGTCAACATTAAAAAAAAATGTAACCATCATATGATATCCTATGAGCTGGAAAAATAACGTGACACCTAGAAATGGAAACACTTAAGGTGAGTACCTTGATAATCTGAGATATCAACCCAAGTACGAGATATGGCTGCAAAGAAAAAGGAAGGAAAAAGAACAAATAAAATCGGAAGATCATGGAAACAGAGGAACCAAAGATAAATCTTCCTTATTTCTCAGGGAATGACTCACTCTTCCTTCAGCTATGTCCTGTGTTCCAATGTTGACCACTGTGCAGCCAATTGCTTTGGCAGAATTGAGACCAAGAGTAAGATTCTCATTCCTCTCCCATGGGTTAAGCATTTTCTTTGTGTTAATAGCTCGTTCATCGATGGTCCCAGGAACGGCAACATTTATAAGCTTACTGCAAAAAGGAACAAGGATGACCACTAAGCAATTTCAAAATGGACAGTAAGAAAACAAACATATTAAAAATACAACTAAGTTAAAGGATCCAAGGAAGAAAGGCATATACCACAAAAGAACACCATCTTTAACAAGATCAAAGAAAGCATTTGTGGCGGGATCAATAGGAAGATAGGTCTTCAAGAAAGGATCATCTCTCAAGTAACTATTGATATGGGAAACATATGAAGCCTTCTCGGATTCGTTGATGGCATGGTGAACCGTTGTAGTGCTAGTTTTGAGGAATGAAGAAGAACCTTTCGATCCTCCTGATTTTTCGACTCCTCGGGCTTGCACACTTAAAAAGGCCTAATATAAAATCATTGATACATGTCACTCTAAAAACAGGTAGAAAAGACTTCCTCCTAATCTAAATCTTCAGACTAAAGGAACTCACCCGAAGAAAGGTCTCGAAATCGACTTCTTCATCGGCATTGGAATAAGACTTGTCCAACACAGATTTGATCTCATCCTCATCAAAGGTGCCGCTAAAAGCGTTCAACTTTGCGAAAACAGGTGGTAAATCTCCAACAGTGAAACGATCCAACAGTGTTTTATTTGAATTAAACTACAATGCACCAATCAAAAGTCAATTCTATACTCCTCCTGAATCAAAAGAAGAAACCTGAAGGAGGATTACCTTCGATTTAAGGGTGCGCAATTCAACTTGTGTAAACTGGCTCTGTAACCATGGATCAGAGACAAGAACACCAACGTAACTAGACATTTTTTGTCTAATCGTTTTCTCCTCGGAATAATCAAAGATCAGATAGAGCCCGAAAATAAATCCCTGCAACAAAAAGACATCCTTAATCGAACAGGAACCTCGAAAAATCAAAGAGAAAAAAAGAAAGGAGAAATCTGAGAAGCATCAATCTCTAACTAAAACAGAGGATTGTACAAAACTAAAGGCCAAAACTTTAACAAAACGGAATCGGCATCGGGAATTTCGATTACACGCAAAGCAACGATTGAGATAACAACGTGCGTTGATGCATCGATCGGATGTAATGGCGATAACAGATAATGTTTTTGAAATAGATAATCGGATGGATAAAGAGATGATGATGATGAAGACCTTTTAGAGAAGACGAGATTGAATGTGATTCTTGTTCATAATCTCGGTGGATGAAATGTGAAGATGGGTAATAGACCTGAGAGAGAGAGAGAGGATGAGATTGAATGAATGTGATTTTCGCGTTTCTTTCAGATCAAAAACTGTTGGCGTCAAACAAATCGGCGAGACGATGAATCAAAGTTTTTGAGAGCACGACCTCTGCGACAAATGGAAATGATATGACACCGAGACAGAGCTGGAGAAGAAAAAGCGTGAGGGTTTTCTTTTTAGTCCTCAACGATTATTTATTTTAGTTAAATTAGTCATTGTTAAAAACTTAAAATTAAAAATTTTGTAATTTTCAATTGTGGAAGCCGGTTTAGTCCAATGGTTGATTAAAAGTTCATTTAATGTTTTTACATTAGGAGGTATGAGTTTCGATTCTTAGATAATGCAATATCTACGGATTAATAGAGGCAAGCTTATAGGAAATCTCCAACGTGGTGCAAACAAAGCCGTTTATCGTAGTCGTGGATTCTAGTGGAGCGGAAAGTATTGTCCGTTGTTGAATTTTCTTGTAATTGTTCTCATAATTTGTTAGTAAGTGTTAAAAAAAAAAAATTGAATTCTCAACCTTGTTCAAAATATGGCTAAGTGTTAATCGGGCGTTTGAACTGAATTTATTAATCGGGATAATATTAAAGAATAATTTGGGGGTTTGTTTTCAAATATTTTAATTATTTTAATTTAATTAATTATCAAAAAGAATTTTCAAATATATAAATTCGATCCAAACAAGAGACAAAATTAAAAAGAAAAAAAATCTCTCGCGAAAAGAAGAAGAGAATCAAACCACTTTTCTCAAGAGGCGATTGATTGTGCGATTATCGGATCGTAACACCCTCTGTTCACTGCCTCTTCTCTGGCCGACGTCGGCTCCGGCGTCGGTTGGTTTTATTCTCTATGTATCTAATTTCAGTTTATAGTGGGAGAAGACGAGTGAGAGAGGACAGTTATTGTTAAGGCCAAACCTTTTCTCCTCTCCATTCTCTTCTTCTCTCTTCTTCTCATATTCTATGTTTCCCGTTAAATCTAACGGTTTTGTGAATCCTTTTCCCAATCGATTTTCCTCCACAAAGAGGATCTCTCCGTCCGATGATCGGCGGTATATTACCGTCATCAGCGTCTATTAGTCCGAAAAATAACTAAAGTTCCAATGTCTTATCTCTGTTGGATACAACTTCCAGTGTGATCGTTTGCTCTGGCTTTGCAAAATTTGGAACAAAACTTGACGGTTTTGTTCTGGAAACAAATTTAACTAGCCACCATCTTATGGTTCAGGTATATAATATGGACTTTCGATCCGAGGATTGAAGAATATAGGGTCAACGAAGATGCTAATTGGCGAAATTGGGATTTAAGTTCAATTTTTGTCGATGATTTTGCTTTGCTGGGTATAGTATTATTATGGGAACAACCACCATGGAAACCATCATGGAAGGTACGAGGTTTTGGACCGGAAGATGCAACCTCCTTGTTGTATGATGACATTCGTACAATCGTTGTAAATTAGCAATTTCCAGTCTTTTTTATATCGAAAGAATCAATAAATTGGGTTATTTTTCGAAGAATATCTTTAGTTCTTACCTGGAAATGTTTCAATGACATACAACATGATAAAAGATGGATCACAGCCAAAGAAAATCGCATCAGATCAAATGCGATTATGAGGAAAGAAAGGATGAACATTTTCTCAGTGAAGAAAACTCGGAAAAAAGAATCGTCAAAATTCAATTTTATTCTTTTATTGCATTGTATGTTTCTTTTTTATGTATTATTGCTTTTATGTAACTTTATTTTCATATAAATAAAGATATATGTTAAAAAAAAAAAATCGATCCAAACAATAAACGTGATTCGATAACTAAACCCGAACCGGCCCAAATACAAATCAATTAAAATTGGACTAATGCTATTCATGCATTTTACATGTTTAAGCATACATTTTACTTAGAGTTTTGTGCCATTTGCATGCATAATCACAGTTTTGTCTTGCATTTATGTCTCATTTAGAGTTTAGGACATTTGCATTAGGTCCTAGTGAATTCTTGCATTCTTTTGGAGTGGTTTTAGGTGTTTTGGAGACATTTGGGATGATTGGAGTGGTTGAGCATCAAGAGAAGGAAGAGCTCTTCCGACACGCCGGAAAGATATGGAAGGACGGAAGCCTTCCGGTCTGAATCAGCTTCAATGGTCTTCATGGAAGTTGTAGAGGAGTGAGTTAGCTATCCATATGATTTGGAATCAAGTCATTCGGATGTGTGGTTTGAGAGATATGGCTGATTTACCAAAGACAGGTCCGCGTGACCGAGACAGTTTCTTCAATACCGAGGTCACTGGTCGGTGCAACTGCTCGGTGTAGAAACACTGGGAAAATTCCCTTAGTACCGATGTACAATACCGATTTGTGACATCGGTATTGAAGGGTCTCCACTCCAAATTAGCCTCGGTGGTCTTCATCAAAGTTGTAGAGGAGTAAATCAGTTGTGAAGTTTAATCCCCGATTTGTTACTTCGCTTAGATCGAACCTCTAATCTATGATCGAACGAAAGAAATTGAGAACTAGACTGAAAGTAAAGACACCGCGAGTTTACCGAGTTCGGGGCAAATCTGCACCCTACGTCTCGCCGGAAAAGTTCCCGGAATCTACTAAAACCAGCTCAGAACTTGAACTCACGGTTTTGCTTTCTTTCTCTCTCTCGTGACTCTCTGGTTTCAACAACTTTCTCAACGACCTTGACTAAGTGAGAGACGATGACTTTATCTTAGTCATTTACAAATGCTCTCACGTGTGCCTAACTTCACACGTGACATAAGTCTCCACTTTAAGAGAGTCACGTATATTTAGAGAGAGAGAAGATTACAAGTGATACATAGAACATATTCTTCAAATCTCCACTTTGTTCTTGTATCACCTTGACTTGTTATGGTCTCCTTGGATTCCCTTTTCCGGATTATGAGCCCACCAGCTCATCTTCTGCATCTTCATGCAACTTCCTGAGAAAGTCTTCTCTCAGCTTCTTATCTTCCTGAGTAAACCCACCCAGCTTCTTATCTTTCTGAGTAAACCCACTCAGCTTCATGTCTTGAGCCAAACCGGCTCAGTTCTCTGTGACTCTGAGCAATTCCAACGCACTATGGACCTTGCCCACTGGTAAAACCTTAGTGAATATATCGGCTGGATTGTAAGCTGTAGCAATCTTCACAACTTGAATGATTCCATCATTTATCAAATCTCTGATAAAGTGAAACTTCACAGCAATGTGTTTGGTCCTCTCGTGATGCACTACGTTTTTAGCCAGTGCAATCGCACTTTGAGAGTCACAATGAATGGTGACGGTTTCTTGCTTGAAACCAAGTTCATTCACCAATCCTCTTAACCAAACTGCTTCTCTAGCTGCCTCTGTCAATGCCATATATTCAGCTTTCGTAGTCGACAACGCCACAACTTTCTGCAAACAAGATCTCCAACTAATAGTGTTTCCACCTGCAGTGAATACCATCCCTGTAATTGATCTTCTTCGATCCAAATCTGTGGCATAATCTGAATCGCAGTAGCCTTGAATGATGAACTCTCCTTCCTTCCTGTAGCATAGCTTTCTTTTCAATGACCCATTTATATATCTGAATATCCATTTCACAGCCTGCCAGTGATCCTTGATAGGCCTGCTCATGAATCCGCATACAAGGCCAACAGAATAAGCCAAGTCTAGCCCAGTCCCTATCATCGAGTACATCAAGCTTCCGACTGCACTCTGATATGGAATGTTCTTCATCAAATCAAACTGATCCTGCTCTTCTTTCTCTGTAGCTGACTTAAACCTGAAGTGTGCACCCATTGGAGTAGCTACTGGTTTGGACTGATCCATACTGAAATTCCCTAGAACCTTCAGCAAATAACCCTCTTGAGAAATTGTAAGAGTACCTTTTGTTCTGTCTCTGGTTATCTCCATTCCTAGTATCTTCTTAGCATCCTCCAAGTCCTTCATGTCAAACTCAGAGTTTAAAAGCACCTTTAACTCACACACATGCTTCTTATCTTTAGAAGCAATAAGTATGTCATCTACGTACAAGAGTAAGTAGACATAGACATCATTACTTAGTCTTTTGAAGTAGACACACTGGTCATACTCACTCCTTTCATACCCATTAGTCTGCATGAATTCATCAAATCTTGTATTCCACTGTCGCAGTGACTGTTTTAGACCATACAGAGATCTTTTGAGTAAGCAGACCTTATATGGATACCTCTTATCTACATATCCTTCTGGTTGTTCCATGTAGATAGTTTCTTCTAGGAATCCATGTAGAAAAGCTGTCTTCACGTCCATTTGTTGAAGCTCCAAATCAAAATGAACTACTGCAGACAATATAAGTCGTATAGAAACATGCTTCGCAACAGGAGAGAAGATCTCCTGATAATCAATACACTCCTTCTGCGAGTACCCCTTTGCTACCAGCCTAGCCTTGAATCTTGGGGCTTCAACTCCACTTATGCCTGCTTTTCTCTTGAAGACCCACTTACATCCTATTGGCTTCTGAGATTTTACCCTGTCCACCAAAACCCATGTCTTGTTCTTCTCCAGAGATTCCATCTCTTCATCAGACGCTCCCAACCATTTATCCCTGTCTGGATCTCTAAGAGCATCTTGATAACTTTCTGGTTCTGGATTACCACCATCTTCTATCATTAGATAAGCATATCCTGCTATTTCTTCATTATCTTGATAAACCTGATAATCCTCCAGCCTTGTTGGCTGTCTTGTTTGTCTTCTAGGACGATCTCTAGCAAGCTGATACCCACTCAAGTCTTGAGTAACTGCTTCTGCATCTTCTATATCAGACTCATGAGTTTCTTGATTTTGACCAGACTGTTGTTCTCTTTGAGGAGCTCCACTTTGAACTGCTCCACTTTGTTCCCTGTCTGTACCTGCAAAATCATAACTCACGGATTTGTTAGAAATCATATGAGGATCAGTATTACCTGTCTGAGCCTCTGAATTGATGTCCTTGAACATCACATCCTCTCTAAAGACAACATTCCTGCTGATGATACACTTCCTTTCATCAATTAGCCAAACTCTGAACCCTTTCACACCATCTGGATACCCAGTGAAGACTCCTTTCTTAGCCTTTGGATTCAGTTTTCCCTCATCTGAATGGACATATGCTATGCAGCCAAACCTTCTTAAACCTGAAAGACTTGGGACAGCAGATGTCCACATTTCTTCTGGAATGTTGAAATCAATAACAGATGAAGGAGATCTATTGATCAAGTAGACGGCAGTTGATACAGCTTCTGCCCAACACTTATGATCAAGACCACTTTCACTCAACATACTTCTGACTTTGTTCATAATAGATCTGTTTAGTCTTTCAGCAACACCATTCTGATGTGGAGTGTAAGTACACGTTCTGTGTCTTACAATCCCTTCATCCTTGCAAAACTGATCGAATCTGGTGTTGCAGAACTCAAGGTTATTGTCAGTGCGAAGCTTCTTCACCTTTCTCTCAGTCTGAACTTCAACCATCTTCATCCATTCAACAAACTTGTCAAATGCTTCGTCTTTGGTTCTCAGGAAGTAAACCCATACTTTTCTGGACCAATCATCAGTTAGAGAGACAAAGTACTGACACTTTCCCAAACTTAGAGGAACATTAGGTGATCCCCATAAGTCTGAGTGTATGTAATCAAGTTTATCCTTAGTGACATGCTGAGCTGGTCCAAAGCTCACCCTGTGTGTTTTTCCTATAACACAATCCTCACAGAATTTTATCTCTGAAACTTGATCACTGTCAATGCATCCTTTCTTCACCAGGACTTCGAGTCTTTTCTGACCAACGTGCCCTAGTCTGCTGTGCCATAACTTGGTTTGATCTTTCTTAACTCTTTCCTGATTAATTTCCCCTGACACAGCCACACACGCTTCTGACCTTTTTGCTAGACCTTGCAGAATGTAGAGTGTATCCCTACCCTTTCTAGCACCTTTCATGATGACTGTACAACCCTTAACAATCTTCATGACTCCACCAGATCCTTTAAATTCACATCCTCTATCCTCTAACATTCCAACAGATATCAGATTCCTACCTATATCCGGCATGTATCTAACATCATGAAGAACAAAAGTAGAGCCATCTGAATTCATGAACCTTACTGATCCTATCTCTTTGATCTCTGTTTGAGTGTTATTCGCCATTTTTACCTTTCCTGTTGTCAGCTCCTTGAATTCAATAAAAACATCCTTTCTCGGAGTCATGTGGAAAGAACATCATGTATCCAATACCCATTCATCCTGGTAACTGTCTTCTTGTGAGAGATTTACCTCAAGAGCAATAAGACCCACCAGATCTTGTGCGTCGTCTTTAGCCAGACCGGATTCTCCATTTTCCTTTTAAAGTCTTCCTTTGTTTCTCTCTAGCCATTTATAGCATTGCTTCTTGAAGTGTCCTTCTTTCCCACATATCCAGCAAATCTTCTTCCCATCTGTAGATTTAGACCTTGATATGTTGTTCTTTCCTTTCCATGCCTGATTGTTCCTTGTCTCTGACCTACCTCTTACATAGAGACCATCTGAGCTACTCTTCGTTCCGGATTTCTCCTTTAATTCCTTCTCCTTTGATCTTGCGTTGCTTGCAACATCCTCAAGTTTAATGGTTTCTCTTCCGTATTTCATTGTCTCCTTTAGTTGATCAAACTTTGTAGGTAGTGAGTTCAACAACAACACTGCTTGAACTTCTTCAGGAACCTCGATGCTTAGATGACTCAACTCACCAATCAAATTTAGGAAATCATCTATATTCTCATCAATGGTTCGATGATCTTGCATCTTGAAACTGTAAAATTTGAGCTGAGCGTGAACTCTATTTGGCAAAGACTTAGACATGTATAATCTTTCCAATAGATCCCAAGTTTCTGATGCAGTAGTGCATCTTTCGATCTTCCTCAAAACGTGGTCACCAACATTAAGAAAGATCATGTGCATTGCTCTCTCGCACCTTTTGAAGTCTTCCTTTGTTTCTCTCTAGCCATTTGTAGCATTGCTTCTTGAAGTGTCCTTCTTTCCCACATATCCAGCAAATCTTCTTCCCATCTGTAGATTTAGACCTTGATCTGTTGTTCTTTCCTTTCCATGCCTGATTGTTCCTTGTCTCTGACCTACCTCTTACATAGAGACCCTCTGAGCTACTCTTCGTACCGGATTTCTCCTTTAATTCCTTCTCCTTTGATCTTGCGTTGCTTGCAACATCCTCAAGTTTAATGGCTTCTCTTCCGTATTTCATTGTCTCCTTTAGTTGATCAAACTTTGTAGGTAGTGATTTCAACAACAACACTGCTTGAATTTCTTCAGGAACCTCGATGCTTAGATGACTCAACTCACCAATCAACTTTAGGAAATCATTTATATTCTCATCAATGGTTCGATGATCTTGCATCTTGAAACTGTAAAATTTGAGCTGAGCGTGAACTCTATTTGGCAAAGACTTAGACATGTATAATCTTTCCAATAGATCCCAAGTTTCTGATGCAGTAGTGCATCTTTCGATCTTCCTCAAAACGTGGTCACCAACATTAAGAAAGATCATGTGCATTGCTCTCTCGTACCTTTCTAACCTTGCCGTTTCTTCTTCGGCGATTTTCTTCTTCTTCTCGGGATCTTTCTCTTTTTCTTCGCTTGTCTCCACTTTGGGAGATCTCTCCGTGAGAACATCTTTGAGACCAGATACGCTCAGATGAGCGAACATCCTTCTTCTCCAAAGGGAGAAATCTCCGGTTCCATCGAACATCGCGATCGACTCAACCTTTGAACCAGACATCTTCGATCGACCAAACCTAATCGCCAGCTTGCGATTCTTTGCACCCAGCCTGGTGCTCTGATACCAATTTGTGAAGTTTAATCCCCGATTTGTTACTTCGCTTGGATCGAACCTCTAATCTCTGATCGAACGAAAGAAATTGAAAACTAGACTGAAAGTAAAGAACCGAGTTCGGGGCAAATCCGCACCCTACGTCTCGCCGGAAAAGTTCCTGGAATCCACTAAAACCAGCTCAGAACTTGAGCTCACGGTTTTGCTTTCTTTCTCTCTCTCGTGACTCTCTGGTTTCAACAACTTTCTCAACGACCTTGACTAAGTGAGAGACGATGACTTTATCTTAGTCATTTACAAATGCTCTCACGTGTGCCTAACTTCACACGTGACATAAGTCCCCACTTTGAGAGAGTCACGTATATTTAGAGAGAGAGAAGATTACAAGTGATACATAGAACATATTCTTCATCAGGTTTACACAGGAGTTTGAATCGGGTTATTTGCACGTATGGATAGGGAGATAAGACGGATTTACTGAAGGTATGTCCGTCTGGCCGAGAGAAGATGACACTGTCCAAATAACCGGCAAAACGAAGGCCTTCCGTTATGAATCAACTCAAACGATATTCATAAGAGTTGTAGAGGGACGAGTTAGCAGTCTACAGGACTTGGATTCAGGTCATTCGGATGTCAGGTTCATGAGTTATGACCGATTCACTGAAGACGTACCAAAGACTTGACCGGGTCAAAACCCGGTTTGTTCCGGGTTGACCCGGTCCGACCCAAACTCATTTAAATATTGAAAACCATATTTTTTTTAGATCTAAGCTTTCTTCTTTCTAGAGTTGGGTTTTATTCCAAACTCTTCTTATGATTTTGAGAGGGATTTTGATTGTTCTTCATACAAATGTCACTCTAGAGAATATTTCTTCACCCTTATCTTTATATTAATGCATTTAATCTATCTTTATGTCTTTTTCTCTTGTGTTCTTATTGTATTCTTCATGTTTAGGCCTTAGTCCCTTTTTTGTTGGATCTTAGATTTAGCTTGATTTAGATGATTTGGTGATTGATTCTTGATGCTCATGTTCTTAATCCTTGATTTCCTTTCTTGTTTAGTGTTCCTAATGCTAGATCAAGCTCGAGAAAGTAGATCTAGATCATAAGGCATTTCATGCACACCAAGTGTTTGATGAAATGCCTTGATGAACTATTTAAGGGATTTATATGCTCCTAGCCTAAGAGATTAGTTGCTTAGGGTGTATTTTGGTTGATCTTGTTTATATTCTTAATGCTTGCTAATCATTGATCCACAAATGAGAGTTTGCTAATGGATTAAGTGATTAGCATAGTGATTTGTTGCTTGAAAGAGAATTAATCAAGATTAATGATCTTAACTTAAGGATTAGCATTGATTGTGTGTATTAGCATCATTAGTTAATTGTCTTGATGATTAGATGATGATGATTTAGGTTGATTCTTGTTAAATCTTTCACTTAGGTTGGTTCTTAATGCTATATTTGATCAGATAAACCAAAGTTTAGAACTGCACCTAGATTAGGTAGTTCTAGTTGGCGTGACAAACCAATATAGAGCTACACCCTAGGATTTATGGTCTCATCCCATGCATTAGGGAGAGATTCGAGTAAACGGTGTTAGTGCTAGATTAGATTTATCCATTCGAGTCTTGAACTTAGGCATTTCACTCCTAACCCGAGTTTAAATAAATTGCTTGAACCGAACTTTTTGTGAGCTTTTCACATCCTTGCCAATGAGAGTTGATGTCAAGGGTGATTAGTGAACTAATTGGGATTGGAGATTAATGCTTGTTAACCATCTTATTACAAACGATGGTTTGTTCTTGATTTGGTGTTTAACAAAGTGATTAGTGCCACGAGAGTGGATTAGTCATAATTGTGAATCCCATGTTCTAGGATAGTGTTTAATGCAATCTTTGTCATAATTATTTGATTGTTAATCATTCGTTTGATAGTTCATTCCATGATCCAACACTTCTATCTTTTGTTTTTTTTCTTGCATTTTACATTCTAATCTAAAAATATAAAAACCCAAAACATTTGCTCTAGCTTAGGAAGATTCATGTATTCCTAGTGTTTCAATCTTAACCTCCTTGGTTCGATATCTTAAATACCACAATGACATGAGTGGGATTTGAGTAATTGACTAGTAAAAATCTAACTATCAACTAATCACTAAACCAAATCCGACTCGGTCACATTGAAAAAAAAATATGACCCGCGATTTGGTTTCTTTCTTCTCCCCTCGATGAAAAACTTTTTAATTTGATAATTTTATAATCATTGTTAAAAATTTATTTATTTTATTATATTAATCATTGTTAAAAATTCAGTGTACCTAATTGAATTATCACCCTTGTTCAAAATATGGCTAGGTGTTAATTTGGCGTTTGGACTATGCATGACCAAAATCAAATTATAACCATAACCGAACTGTAACCGTACAAAACGATTAATAACTCTAACTGTTAACCATCAAAATATATTAGTTACAATTAATAAAATTACTAACTGTAACCGTTAATTAACCATAATCGTATCAAAACTATCGGTTAACCACAAGATTAAAACCTTAAAATATTAACTGTAACCGTTTTAAAAAAAAAAAAATTTAATAATTTATTATGTATAAGTATAACTAATATAACATGGAAACATGATGTATAATCAAATAATTACTAATCTAAAAATATTTATAAATAATAAAATTATACTAATGAATATGCTAAAAGGTAAAAACTATGATTTAAATCGTTCAGTGTCTCCACTAGATCCAATCCATCCACGATCACTAAGAACTACCCTTTTCTTATTAATCAAATCATTCTTAGTTTGCATAATGTAATAGAATTCATGATTATTTAGCTAATTCACCACATAAATTTTTGAATCATATAATCATAATTTTAGCTTTATATTAGTTGATATCATGGTATAAATTTTGGTCGATATATCATTGTCTAAATTTTTTGATGGAAATTAAATAAATTTATGTTTATATCACTAATGTTAACCGTATTATAGTCATCAAATAACCATAATCGTATCTAACCGAAACCGTAATAACCGGAACTGTATTAACCATAACCGTTTTAATTGTATATTAAATGGTTAAGGTTAAGGTTAAAAAAAAATTGTAATTGTAACCGGTGGTTATGAAACCGTAACCGTAATATCCGTAATTGTGGTCATGCCTAGTTTGGACCGAATTAATTAATCGGAATTTAATTAAAGAATAATTGAGGATTTGTTTTCAAGTATTTTTAATTATTTTAATTTAATTAATTATCAAAAGAATTTTCAAAAATATAAAGTCGATCCAAACAATAAACGTAATATGATAACTAAACCGGACCGACGTAAAAAAAAATAATACTAAACCCGACCCCGCCCAAACACAAATCAATAAAAATTGGACTAATCACTAAACCAAATTCAAATCCTTAGAAAATCCGACTCAGAACCTTGAAAAAAAATATATGATCCGCGATTTTGTTTTTTTCTTCTCCCCCCAAATGAAAAACCCTTAAACCTGACAATTTTCTAATCTTCCCCAAACGGTCGAGACATCCGATTTATCGCATTCCATAGTTGATGTGTAGTGGTGGAGACGCGCCTTGAAGGTGCAAAGACTGGGAAATTACTAATTTGCCATCTCAGGTGTCTCGGATTTTAGTTTCTAGGAGATGAAGTCAGAGGTGTGACAAGAGCACTATTGGAAATTCAGAGAGGAGCGAGATTTGTGATTGTCAGGTTTGTAAACCGCGATTAACAAAACCTGAAATAGACCCAAAAACCAGAGAAACAAACCCATTTAATGAAAGAGAGGGTTTTAAACAAACCCACATATTTGTGTGGACCAATGATGACTCCATCATGCAGTGCTAATTAATTTATACATATTTAGTTTTACTGATGATTATTCACACATGGTTTGGGTGTACTTCTTAAGACTGAGATCAGATACAATTGCTACATTTAAGAAGTTCAAGACCCTAGTTGAACTCAAACATGCTGAAAAATAAAGAAAATCAGATCAGATAAACGATGTGAGTTCAAATCATAACAGTTTACAAAATTCCTAGAAGAAAATGGAATTCAAAGACAAATTAATGTGGCATATTTAACACAACAAAATGGAGTGGTTGAACGAATAAATAGAACTTTGATGAAAATGGCAAGAAGTATGTTGAAAGACCAAGAGATGCCAAATTAATTATGGGCTGAAGCAACATTTACTACAACTTACCTTCAAAATTGGCTTCCCACCAAAGCACTAAATCAAAAGACCCCGGTTGAAGCTTGGAGTGGTCACAAACTTTCAATTAATCATCTTCGAGTATTTTGGTGTATATGCCATGTTCGACGATAAATCTTATAAGGTTGTATTTATGGGTTATAGCAGTGTAAGGGATACATAGTGTATGTTATGAACGCAAGGAAGATGAAGTATCAAGAGATGTTGTCTTTAAAGAAAATAAAGGTTGGAATTGGGAAACATATGAAGAAACAAATGAGCAAGCGGAGATCCCAGTAAGCATCAACAAAACATCTCAAAAGAGAAGTACTGAAATACAAGAAAATGTTCTAAATCCAACAACTAGAGTAGATAAAAGAGATATAAGACCAAATGTGAGTCCTATACCATTTCAACTAAGTGGAGATATGCCAAGAAGTAGCAGCTCATCATGACATGTGCATAAGATGAGAATGTTAAGTGACATATATCAAGAAGACGAATGACAAAGTAATGAAGCAATTCAAGTGCACGAGGCTTGTTATGTTACCTGCGAGGAACCTGGCATTTTTGAAGAAGTTGTGAAACATAAGGATTGGAGAAAGGCAATGGATGCTGAAATCATTGTGATCAACAAGAATGAAACCTGGGAACTCACGGAAAGACTTCCTGACAAGAAAGTGATTATAGTCAAGTGGATATACACAGTGAAAACATATGAGAATGAGCATATTCAGAAATTAAAATCATGACTAGTGGCTCGGGGATTTAATCAGACTTATAGAGTGGATTATGGAGAAACCTTTGCTTCGGTTTCTAGACATAATACAATCAAAATTCTAATAGTCCTTGTTGCACAAAATAACTGGAATATGCATCAGATGGATGTTAAATCAACTTTCTTGAACGGAGAAATTACAGAAGAAGTGTATGTTGAACAACCACTATGTTATGAAATAGAGGGAGCATAAAACATGGTGTTCAGATTGAAAAATGCCCTCTATAGATTAAAGCAAAAACCAAGAGTTGGGTATAGCAAAATTGATGCATTTTTCTTATCACAAGGATGCAAGAGAAGTGACTGTGATGCAGCAATGTATATTCAAGAATGCAAACGAAAAATTATGGTGATCAATATATATGTGGATGATCTCATCATCACATGGAGCAATGAAAGCATGATTAAGAAGTTCAAACAAAAATTGAAAGAAAATTTTGAGATGAGTGACTTGGGAAGACTGAGATACTTTCTTAGTTTTGAAATTACATGCACACCAGAAGGGTTGTTCCTAAGTCAAAAGAAGTTTGCACAACAATTGCTAATCAAGTTTGAATGAAGAACTAGAAGAGTGTTGAGACACCACTCACACTTTACGGGAAAAATTAAAAGGAAGGAGAAGAAGTTAGAGACCCAAGCTATATAAGATTATAGTGGGATGACTTTTGTATTTGGCAACAATTAGACCAAACGTTGCTTTTGTTGCCTCTTACTTGTCCATAAGCTTATCTCAACCAAGTGAGCAAAATCTGCAAGAAGCAAAGAGAGTGTTGAGATACATATAAGGAACAATGGATTATGATCTAAACTTAAAAGGAGAAATCAAGCTGAGCTCATTGGGTTTTCTGATTCAGACTAGACAAGTTGTAAAGATGATATGCGAAGTACCACAAGAATGTGTTCTACATTGGAAATTGCAATGTTTACATGGCAAACACACAAACAAGATACAATTGCTCATTCTACAGAAGAGATAAAATATATGGCACTCAGTTCAGCAACCAACCATGCTGTTTGGCTGAAGCGAATGTTGGAAGAACTAAAGATTGATGTTCCAGGAAGTGTTCCAATATATTGTGACAACACATCGGCTATTGCAATTAGAAGAAATTCAGTTCAACACAAGAGAACAAAGCATATACAAATACATTATCATGTTGTTAGTGAAGCAGAGAGAGAATGAGTAATTAGCTTACAGTTTTGCAGTGGCGAACAACACATCGCATACATCCTCACAAAACCATTCAGAACAAGGCGATTTGAGAAACTTTAATTCAAACTTGGACTAATGCAAAACCCAACCATAAGGGATATAAACAGAAGATATTCTGCACAAGTTATGTATGAGGATCATCAAAATCCAAGTGAAAAAAAAATCACATATGAAAGATGAAAAGAAATTCGCCGCATCAACCGAACCAGCTGACCAGGCCGCTATCTTGCAAGTCATGGTTACGCAGATTGTATACTTAGCTCGTCAGAACAACAAGCTATTCGACGTTATGGCATCAACTCATACCCAATTCGACAATAAATTCAACAACCAACTCAGCGAGCTCTGGCAAAATCACGCGTCCAACCAACCTCATGACGGAACGCCTTAACTGCGCTGAACTCTGTTCGCCGACCTACCTCTAACTTGGGTTAATCAAAGTGGAACGACCCGGCCTATAGTCCACGAAACCTCTGGAGAGCACACCATTCAAAAACCAGTGTCCCAAGACGTCCTTTGCGACCAAGAGTTGGAGGGCATAAAGGCTCAACTCCGTGACATGAGTTCCAAATTTTACCAGGCAATTAGCAAGACACCCGAAATCGATCGTGTGATTTAGGAGACGCAAAAAGCCCATTCACATCACAGATTTCTAACACCTTCAATCGGCACATTGCGAAGATCAAGCTAAAACATTTCAAAGGCAATTCGGACCCCCAAAACTTTCGACTCACAATCACTCAAGAAATTTATAATCAGATTAGAGAAGGATTGAACAAGAAAGAAACTGACACAAAGAATTAACGAGTTCAAGATCTCGATGTGAGAATCCCTACGTCTCAGCCTGGCAAAGGCAATCCACTATCTTCTTCTTCTTCAAGATCACACGATTGCTCTCTCTCTCTCTATATATATATATATGTATCTATCTCTATCTCTCTCTCTCTCTTTCCCTCTCTCTCTCTCTCTATGTAACAACACGAATCACATCACAAGAGAGAGAAAAACCACATACGCGTTGCTTATATAGCAAAGTCTATTACAAGAGATAAACCGATTTACAACATAACCGTGAACCAAGAAAAAATAATCTAACCAGCTTCCTCAACATAACCAGTCCGGTTCAAGTCCAACTCAATTTATTTTCATCGACATTTCTCAACAGACTCCACCTTGACGACAATCACATTGAATCACAACTTTATCTCTGCAAATGTATGCATTGACAGGCTCAGCCAAACACCTTAGTGTCTGGCCACTCCGGAAAAGCTCAAAGCTTGCTCAAACTTGTTGACAGGAAGGACCTTTGTCAACATATCATATAGATTCTTTAAAGTTGAAATCTTTTGCAGCTTCACTTCTCCTTGAGCCACAATGTCTCTAATAAAATTTAACTTTCTACTTATGTGATTTGTCCTTTCATGATGGACATTGTTTTTAGGTAAACACATAGCTCTTTTTGAATCACACCACGTACACATCAACTGACTCTTGCTTGAATCCTAGCTCTTCTGCTAAACCCTTTAACTAGATGCTTTCCTTAACAACTTCTACTAAGGCCATATAGTCTGCTTCATTCAGTAGTTGAAAGAACCACCACATGTTGAAGACTTGACTTCCAGCTTATCGTATTACCACCATCAGTAAAGATATACCATGAAATTGACCTTCTCTTATCCAGATCCGAAACAAAATCAGAATCACAAAACTCTTCAACCTTAAACTCATCTCTTTTCCTATAAACCAACTTCAAGTCTTGAGTACCCTTCAGATATCTCATAACCCATTTAGCTGCAGACTAATGTACCCAACCATGCTTGCTCATATATTTGCTTACTAGACCTACAACATAAGCCAAGTCGCATCTTGTCCCTATCATTGCATACATTATGTTGCCAATAACATTTGCATACATGTTGTTTTCCATTCCAATCTCTTCTTCACTATCTTTAATCGCAGACAACTTGAAATGTGCTCCAACTGGTGTTGAAATATACTTTTCTTCACTCATATTAAACACTTGAAGAACCTTCTTGACATAGCTTGACTAAGATAGTGTTAGAACTCCACCTTCACGATCTCTTTCTATATTCATTCCCAAAACTCTTCTTGCAGGACCTAAGTCTTTCATTTCAAACATGCTGCTCAACAACTCCTTGACCTTCTAATTCTCAACCATATCCTTTAAAGCAAGCAACATATCATCCACATACAACAATAAGTAGATGTTTGTCCCACCTTTTGTCTCTTTGATACATACGCAGTGATCAAAGATCACTTTTTTTGAATCCATGACTGATCACAAACTGGTAAAAGCACTTGTTCCATTGTCTTGGTGCTTGTTTAAGCATGTACAAGGCTTTTTGAAGAAGACATACATACTTCTATTTATCCTTGACTTGATAACCCTCGGATTGCTCCATGTATATTTCTTCTTTAAAAATCCATGAAGAAACGCTGTTTTTACGTCTAGTTTCTGCATCACAAGATCTTGATTCACTGTTATAGATAAAAACAATCTGATAGACACGTGTTTCACAACTGGTGAGAACACCTCTTGGTAGTCGATTCATTCCTTCTAAGCATAGCCTTTTGCAACTAATATGGTTTTATGCCTTGGCTTTTCCACACTAGGTATCCCAGGCTTCAACTTGTAAACCCATTTGCAGTCGATAACTTTTCTTTTATATGGTCTCTTCACTATAGTCCAAGTCTTGTTCTTTTCTAGTGACCCCATTTCTTCATCAATTCCACAAATTTTTGTCTTTGCTATGAATGGTTTTCTGATAGTCTTTTGGTTATTCTAAATTCAGCTCTTTTGCGGCTAGAAATGCAAAAGCTGCAATATCAAAATCTTGGAGTCTTATGGGAAGAATAATGTTTCTCCTTGGCATATCTCTTGCTAGTTGATAACCACTGAGATCCTCCTCTGATTATGACCCATATTCACCAGCATTCTTTGTTGTTTCTTCATATGCTCCACCTGAAGGCATATTATCTTATGTAGTCTTAGAGCTCATGCTAGTTACAAGAACCACCTTTCCACTATCTTTGTTACCATTATTAGGAACTGCTTCTTCATGTGTTTGCGTGATATCTTTGTAGACTTTATCTTCAACAAATACAACATTCCTACTGATAACACACTTCTCTTCATCCAACTGCCATATTTTGTATACCTTAACCCATGTAGGATAGCTGATGAAGATTTCCTTCAATGCTCTAGGCTTAAGCTTTCCTTGAATAATATGAACATACACCATTGACCTCGAACCTCCTTAGATGCTTGTACCCTAGTTTCTTTCCCAACCATATCTCCTCTGGTATGTTGTTGTCTATTGTTGTAGAATGACTCATGTTTATTAGATAAACTGCAATAGATACCGCCTCAGCCCAGAAAGTCTCCTATAACCCAGACTCATCCATAATACATATAACCTTCTCCATTATTGTCATGTTCATACGTTCTGCTACACCATTTTGTTGTGGTGTGTATGTACAAGTTCAATGTCTTTCTATTCCATGATGTTTGCAGAACTCATCAAATTCTGAATTACATAATTCCATGCCATTTTCTCTACAAAGAAATTTGACCTTCTTATTTACTTGATGTTCCACAAGCTTCTTCTCTTCACTGAACTTACTGAATGCTTCACTCTTAGTACTCATGAAGAATACCCAAAATTTCCTTGTGTAATCATATATGATGGACATAAAGTATTGCTTCCCAGATAGACTTGGAGTAACACTTGGAGAACCCCACAAGTCCGAATGTATGTACTTTAGAGCTTCCCATGAGTCATGCTTTCCAATGTGAAAGCTTAGCTTCTTATGCTTTCTCATTACACAACTTTCATAGAAACTGATAGGGCTGGGCAAATTATCCGGATCCGAAAATCTGAACCAGTACCGAATCGAACCCGATCCGAAGTTTTAAAATACCCGATCGGATCTTAAATTCCTATACCAAAAAAACTGAACCCGAACCGGTACCGAACCAAGAACCGAATGGATACCCGAAATACCCGAATTGTAATTATATACCCAAATATATTAATTATATTTAGACTTGATATAACCCAAATACCCAAAATTACAACTATAAACCCGAATATATTAATTATTTTTAGGGTATTTCAGATATTTTAGGTATATCGAATACACCTATTTTGTTTTTTTCTGAAATTTTGGGGTATTTTGGATACTTTTGGTTTGAAAGTATATTGGTTTTATTGAAATGAATATTCATGTTTTGTGTGTTTGTCTCGCATTTCGGATTTTTTGGGTATTGTGGATACTTTTGGTTACTTTTGGATATTTTCGGATCCGGATCCGAACATATCGGAAAAATTTCAGATCTTAAAAAAAATACCCGATCCGATCCGAACCCGATCCAAAATTTTAAAATACCCGATCGGTACCTAAATCCCTAAACCCGAAATACCCGAAACCCGAGATATCCGACCCGAACACGATCCGAAGATCCGAACGCCCACCCCTAGAAACTGAGATCACCAATCTTCCTTTTGTCGATGATCCCCTTCTTGGCCAATATATGCAGGTTCTTAATACTCATGTATCCAAGGCGTCTATGCTAAAGATTTTTTTGTTTTTTTTTTTATCATTTTTCAATTTCTTTGACACATTACTATTGACATGTCCATAAACTGCTTCACCATTTAACTGGTACAAGGTTCCTATCAAACTTCCTTGAAGAGCTAACTTTCCATTCTTATAGAACCTAGTCTTACCATGACCTATGGCATGCTCAAAACCTAACCTATATAAGGTTCATGAAGATATAAGATTCCTCTTTAGTTTAGGGGTGTACCTGTCATTTGTTAGCGTTTTTACTGTTCCTCCATAGGCCTTGATGTTTATTGATCCAATCTCTTCAATTGCTACATTGAAGTCAACACTGAGAAGGACTTGACATGAATTTAGCTCCTCAAAGGTGTCGAACCAGTCCCTTCTTGATGTCATATGGTATGAGCATCTCATATCTATGACCCACTTCTCTTGGTGCCACTTCTCAGAGACTAAAACAGCATCATCTTCTTTTACCAAATCTATAACCACAACAACTTTAACATTTTCTTCATTCTCCAGTTTTCGTTTCCTAGCAAAGCAGTCGTTTTTAAGTGTCCTTCCTTCTTGCAATACCAGAAAGTTTTCCTTGACCATGACTTTGATCTTGATATGTTATTCCCTCTTTCTTTTCTTGTTTCCCTTTTCTCAGATCTTCCACGCACTACATAAGCCTCACCAGCCTTCTAACTGCTTTGATATTTAGCTTCCCTTAACTCCATTTCTTTTGACTTTGCAGCATTAGTTACTACTTATATGCATGGTCAGCGTTTCCCTGCCATACTTCAACGTCTCTTTGAGACTGTTATACGCTTGAGGTAAGGAGCTTAATAACAAGATTGCATGCACTTCCTTAGAGACTGTAACTTTAATGATGCTTAATTCGGAAACTAACTTCAAGAACTCATCAATATTCTCATCTATTGACTTAGTATCTACCCTTCTGAATGTGTAGAACTTATGATGCATGTGAATTCGATTCGGAAGAGATTTAGTATTGTATAATATTTCCAATGTAGACCAGATCGTTGCAGTCGTTGTGCACTCATCAAGTTTCTGAAGAACATGATATATGAGATTAAGGATGATCATATTCATCGACTTTTCTGATCTTTCAAGCCAGTCAGTTTCTTCTTTCTTCATCCTCTCAGAGTATTGATCGTCATCTTCACCTTTCTTCTTCACGATCTTAACCGCAAATACACCTGATTTTGTGAGCGTATCCTTAAGCCCAAGAATCGAAAGATGCACAAGCATCATTCTCTTCTACATCGAGAAACACTACAAGAAAACATCGATTTAGCCACTCCATTTTGCGACTACACCTGTAGTCGCAAAAATTTGCGACTAATATGTGACCAATTTGCGACATATTTGAGACTCTCAACAACTTAGTCGCATATTAGTTGCAATTAGCGACCAAAAACTTTAGTTGTAGTTTAGTCGCTAATTTGGCACGTTTTTGCGACTCCTTTCCGACTAAATTTTGGAGTAGCAAAATATTTGTCAAAGAGCTACGAATTTGCGACTACATTTGTAGACACAAAGACGTAGTCACAAATT
>PKML01004951.1:19809-30761 GCA_002933935.1 Eutrema yunnanense | reverse complement strand
ATGAATGAGCCTCCTCCTCTATTTATAATGTCTTGGAGGCGGTTGAAAGGAAGATTCCTCCTTTTCCGAGTTCGATTAGGAAAAGGAAATCTTCCGGTTTTCTCTCCGAGATAAGGATAAGTTCCTGATATCTCGAAGAGTCGACCAAATAGAATATTTCCTTTTCCGAGATCGGTGGAAAAAGGGAAATATTCCGGTTTCGTCTGTTGTAACGGGCCGGGCTTGTGATGGGCCTAGATCGGTAGCCGAGATGGGCTTTCAGCGAGATTCCGAGCTCGGCCCAATGTTTTCGGGCCGACTTGTCTTTGATCCGAACCATCGTAGACCGGTCTCGATTGAACCGATCTCGGTTCGAACCGAGTTAAACCAGGGGGTGCTAATCCCCCCTCTAACACTATTGAATTCTCAATTTCTTTCTAAACCTTTAAAAACTTTGCATTCGCTGTGCCGTATTTGCATTCTAATCAAAATTGGCTCTATTGTTTGGTGTGTTGTGTTTCAATAGCTATGTTTCTTGGTGATTTATAAAGATTTTGCTTGTGTTTTCGTTCAAGTTTGATTAATCACATCCAATTTGGTTTAAAAAAATTTCAGATATAAACGTGTGGAGTCGTTCATCAAAGAGGCCGAGTCTTTGGCTACGCACCGGTCTGCTACTGATTCTGATGTTAGCCAGACAGGATCAACCGTCGTTGCAGCATCCTCGGAACTGGTCAAAGCTCCATTCTTGGTTGCTCAAGTTTCTTCCATGGCTTTCATCCTCCGTTACTTGTCTCCTCCTCTTTGCTTTCAAAGACACAGTCTTGTTATTGTTTTTTTTTGTCTCCTAAGTAGTCGTGCTTGCTTGCTTTCAAAGATACAATCTTGTTATAGTCATGAAAACTTCAGGAGTTTATTAAATTTTCTGTTCAAATTACAGGAAGCTAGAAAAAAACAATAAAAAAAAGAAGTGAATACGTTTTAGAGTATAAGGAATAATGTAAACCTGAAGCTTCTTTTACTTATTGATGTATTAATCGATGATGTTCTTACTCTTTGGAAAACTTTGTTTACATGATGGTTTTTGTTCTAAGTCAAAACTTTCAATTTTTCATTTTAGACAACTACCACTAAGAATGGCCGTATCTATGGTCTTGGATCGTCGTAATACATCAACGCTGATCTGAAGGTGTCTCCCACCACTGCTTTTGAGCGCAATGTAGCCTTAGATGAGCGGATTACTAGTATTGAAACTTGTTTCAAGGAGAACATCATCGATATGAAGAAATCTCTAGAGGACAACAATGAGGCCTCAAGGCGAGCCATAAACGTGCCGTGACGAATTAATGGTATAGATCATGTTACACTCATGCCAATAAATATACCACCTCCTACTGCACGTTCAGATGGATCTTCATCCACCGCAGCTTAGCACAGCTCACACAGTCCGTTCAACCTTGGAGATCTACCGAACCATAATCTCCCAGCCATATTTGAGGATAACTAATGAAGATTTCTATGTTTTAATTCAGCCTTTTGGAATATTATTAATATCTATAACAACTTTTGTCAAATGTTTAACCAAAAAAAAAAAAAACTTTTGTCAAATGTAAGATATAATGTTTTCAGATTATTAGTACTTTTAATGACTTTTGTTGTAATATAAATCATGTTGTTTTTTTATTATATCAGTGTTTTATAATTATTGATTATTAAAACTAATAATATTTTTTTTGCAATATTTAGATTAATTGCTATAATGAATCAATGACAATTTGTGGCAAATTGACACTAGTGTGTTATGACAAATTGTAGCAACTTGTAACGAAATGTTCTTGTAATTCGTGGTAAATTGGCCACACATTATAGTGTGGTAATCTTTGGTAATTTTGCAACATACTATATTGTGGCAATTTGTCATAATTTGTGACAAACGTTTTTCTGGCGATTCGTGTCAAATTTGCCAGAAACGATGTTGTGATAATTCGTTACAATTTGCCATAATTATTTTGTATCAATTTGTGGCAAATTTGCCAGAATTGTTTTCTGGATAACTCGTGGCTAATTTACCAGAGAATATCTTCATGGCATTCCGTGGCAAAAATGCCAGAAATTGCCACAAAATTCTGTTTGTAACGACCCTATAGCCACAAATGAATTTCGTAGCGAATGCCTATATTGCTACAGATTTTAGGTGTTTGCCACAAAATTATATGTGGCAATAGACAATTATTCTTGTAGTGTGTAAAGTTAACCATCTTGGAAAACCTGTTGACCACTACGAAGATGGAGTCCTTGTGTTGGATCAGAGGCAACCCCAACACGAAGTCCATCGAGATATCCACCCATGGTACTGTGGGAATCGGTAGTGGCATGTAGAGACCATGCAGATGCACCTTGGATTTGGCTTGTTTGCAAGTCATGCATCTGGCACAAAATTGTTCCACCATCCTTTTAAGGTGCATCCAGTAGAAATGCTCCACCAGAACGATTAAAGTCTTCTCTCCCAAAATGCCCTGGAAAACACATGAACACTCGGATATCAGTATTATTAGAGACTCATCATGGTGTATTGCTGGAGATTTCAATGAAATCATGAACAATAGTGAAAAAATTGGTGGACACCCGAGAGCCAAAGCGTCCTTCTATCCCTTCCGAAGGATGGTACGAGAGTGTCGTATCAAGAAAACTCCAAGTTCTGGTAATAAGTTTTCTTGAGGTGGTATGAGAGAAATAGTGGATTCGAATGGCTTGAAAGAGATCGTGTGGTTTTAATGTAGATTGGATAGAGCATTCGAGAACGCGGAGTGGTACAAACTCTTTCCGCGTACGCTTTCGTTTTATTTGAAGAGAGTGAGATCTGATCATCGGCCCTTATTGACGAAGATAGAGACGGATACTCTGGTCCGTACATGTCATTTCGTATTTGACAGGAGGTGGTACGATAAACCAGAGATTCATGAAATTATGAAAATTAGCTGGAATTCCCAACCCAGAAATGGTAATTTCAAAGTATCAGATCATATATCTGGGTGTCGTAAAGCCTTAGCGAAGTGGAAGAGATCGTCAAACTCCAACTCTAAGATTAAGATACAAAAGCTTACCGAGGAACTAGACCGAATATCTTCAATGGTTCAACCAGACCTGAGGAGGAAGTCAGATATCAAAACATAGCTGATGCAGGCGATTAAAGAAGAGGAATATATTGGAAGGAGTTAAGCAAGGAAAGATGGCTTGTTGCTGGGGATAAAAACACTCGCTTCTTTCACAGCAGTGTTCACACTCGCAAAATGAATAATCAAATACCTTCCTTAATTGATTATAATGGGGTTGAACACGTCTCGGAGCAAGAGAAAGGTAAGATAGCGGTAGAGTATTTCACGAAGCTGTTTCGTTCTTCTCATCCATCAAACCCATATGAGTTGCTGGAAGGTTTCCCGGTGAAAGTATCGCAGAGTATGAACCGAGACCTTATCAAACCGGTGCAGAATTTTGAGTTTAAGAGAGCGGTCAAGAGCATTAAAAGCAACAATTCTCCAGGGGCTGACGGTATGACCGGGAAATTCTTTCAACACTTCTGGGACATCACATGCCATCATATCACGGCGAAAGTTATGAAATTCTTTGAGACTGATACGCTTCCTCCTGATTGGAATTTTATCCAAATTTTCCTCATCCCAAAGAAACCTAATGCAAATAATATGTCTGATCTTCGGCCCATCAGTCTATGCTCTGTTACGTATAAGATCATCTCAAAGATTTTGTGCTCTAGACTCAAGCGGATTTTGCCGCAGATAGTGTCGCCGACTCAAGGTGCATTCGTATATGGTCGTCTTATCTTGGATAATATCTTGATTGCTCATGAAATGGTGCACGTGTTGGCTATCAAAGCGGACATGTCCAAAGCTTATGATCGAGTAGAGTGGGAGTTTCTAGAGAAGTTGTTTCTCAGAATGGGTTTCGATACAAGATGGTGTAATTAGGTTATGAGTTGCATTCGCTTTGTCTCCTACACGGTCGTGATGAATGGCCATTGTTATGGTTGCATCCATCCTGAGCGAGGCATTAGACAAGGAGACCCGCGTTCTCCATTTATGTTCATCTTATGTGCTGAATCTCTGGTCCATGTCCTCTTATTCGCGGATGATAGTTTCTTTCTCTGTCGAGCTACCTTGAAAGAGTGTGTTGAATTCCTCTGTTGCCTGAAGCTATATGGTGATTCTTCTGGTCAATTGATTAATTTCCAGAAATCATCCATCACATTTGGCTCAGATATCGATCCGATCTACAGAAGGCTGTTTGTTGAGCTGCTGAATATTGATAAAGAAGGAGGAGCAGGGACCTATTTGGGACTTCCGAAATGTTTTAGTGGCTCTAAACAACAACTTCTTGCTTTCATTGGAGAAAAATTGAGCAAACGATTGAGTGGCTGGTATGCTAAAACACTATCTCTTGGTGGCAAAGAGGTTCTTCTAAAATCAATGGCTATGGTTCTACCGGTTTACGCTATGTCATGCTCTCGTCTAACGAAACATCACTATCAGAAGATCACCAGTGCTATGACTGATTTTTGGTGGAATGCTTGTGAAAAGAAGCAGAAAATTCATTGGGTTTCCTGGAAAAATATGTGCAAGTCAAAGCAGAATGGTGGTCTTGGATTTCGGGATGTCGAGAACTTCAATCAGGCGCTCTTGGCTAAGAAAGCATGGAGAATCCTAAATGATCATGATAGTCTTATCGCGAAGCTATACAAAAGACGATATTTCTCCTCGAAATCATTCCTGGAATGTGGCAAAGGCTATCGCCCCTTATATGCTTGGCAAAGTATTTTGTTTGGACGAGAACTACTAGCAAGGGGTCTTATTAAGTCCATTGGGAACGGTCAGTCTATGCAAATCTGGATGGAAAAATGGATCTTGGACGAGCAATCAAGAAGACCTCGCAATATGCAGTCCCTTATTGACCGTGAGCTTAAAGTTAGCTCCTAGATATCCCCTAAAGATAAATGGCGAGAAAATGTAGTCAGATATCTATTCCCCCCCTGCTGATGTGGATAGAATTTTAAGCCTCCCTCTCGGTAATGTTGAGGATCGTTACATCTGGGCTTACACCAAAAATGGAGCTTACTATGTGTGGAGTGGCTATTGGTTCTTTGCAAATCATCCACCTATTCCTCCTCCCAGCGATCTCAACACGAACATATGCTAATCTCTTTGAAGAACATAATATGGAAGGTTAAAACCTCGCCGAAGATCCATATGTTTCTTTGGAGATCAGTTGCTGGGGCTCTGGCAGTTGCAGATCGGCTGCAAACTCGAGGGCTTAATCTGGACACTTCTTGTAGCCTTTTTCACCGAGATTTGGAGACAATCAATCATGTTCTATTCTTGTGTGATTCGGCTAAACAAATCTTGGCTGTAGAGAATAAACAGTCTACCTCCAATGGTTTTACTACCAATCTAGAAGATAATCTCTCCTTCATTCTGGATTTTATCGATAAAATTTTTGTGGCTGAAGATATCCGCTCTGCAACGCCATGGATCCTCTGGCATATTTTGTTTGCTTTCTCGAGTTTGAAATCATTAAAAGTTTGAGAGCATTGATGGTTCCATTTTTTTATTCTTTTTTGTGTCGCGGAAGGGAATCTGTATATTATTGTTGTTTCTTCACAAAAAAAGAAGATGAATGTTTTTCTAGCATGGAACATGTGACAAACACCATCACAGTTTTAATGGGTTCCTTAACTTGTTATTGTACTTAGGTCTCGTTCCTCCATGTTCTTTTGTTGATCCGGCAAATGGACCACAGTAACACACAATCCGTAAGATTCTAATGTTTCTTAATCTGATCTTTTTAAAGGAAGAGAATGATGCCTAACATTGGGATAAATCTTTATTGTATTGAAAAGTTCTCTATTGTAATGATCGGGCAGCAAGCCATCATGGATTCTTATTTATTGTCTTTTACATATCACAACCGAGATTTTAGTTGGTGCGTATTTCAACGAAACCTCGCACCTCGTCACATTTTGATGAAAATTATCTTACAGTTTCATTGAAGTATTTGTTTCTTGACCTTGTCATGTTTTTCTCAATCATTCTGTAAACTAAGATTTCACTCTCTCTTTCTTATGCAGAATCACTATTCTACGCATTTGCAACCGCTGCGTTCTTCAAATTTGTAGTGTTTTCGATATTTGAGATTAGATAGATATCTCTTGGGAGACAAACTGGCCTTCAAACAGCAGCGAGGGCTGGGAGGCAATGAGGCGTGAGCTGTCCTTTCTGTACAGCCGCTTCTGTAAGTATTTTATTTCTTATGTAAATAAATGCTTCAGATTCTCACAGAGGTTTGATGTTTCTCTCATTGTAATGATTTTCAACAGACGTAATTGATATATCATGGTTTTTACCCTGTTTAAGCCATGATATAAGTCCTTTTATAGAGTCTTTTCTAGTGTTTTGTAGTATTTTAGAGTCTTTTGCAGGTTATAGCACGTTTGGAGCTTAATTGGAATTATTAGAGCTTTCTGGAGCATTCTGGAGCGAAACTGAAGTCTGATGACTAAGTGCCCGATCTGAGCAACAAGCATCGATCGATACCCCCTGGTATCGATCGACACTCATCGAGAATTCATGGGCCGCGACTTTTTCCAAGACTTAAAGAATTGCAAAAGCGCCCAGAAGACTTTGATATTTGCAAGAAGACCCCAATTCGTGTTTAGGCTATATAATTAGGTTTTCAGCCATCTGTTTAGGCTATGCTTTATTTTATAGTTTGATTTTACTTTTGGTTTAGAGAGACAAGTCTGAATCTCCCTTCGTCCGAGATCAGATCTCAAAACCTTCTCTGATTATTCTATTGATGATTTATTCAAACATGTTGTCTTCAATCTCCATGTCTGAGTAGATCA
Organism: Eutrema yunnanense; assembly: GCA_002933935.1. Taxonomy (NCBI): domain Eukaryota; kingdom Viridiplantae; phylum Streptophyta; class Magnoliopsida; order Brassicales; family Brassicaceae; genus Eutrema; species Eutrema yunnanense. Next base: position 23,869 of record PKML01004951.1, on the reverse strand, counting down.
CCTGTTAGGTTTAGGGTTTTCTCATAGGGATTTCTTTGAATGCTAGGTTGATTATCTGTTAGGATTCACCATCTGAATTAGTTCTTCGCTTAGGTTGTTCTCAAAGCTAATTCTAGGTTGACAAATCTGGAACTTAGATCTTAGGATAATTGATTAGGCACGAGAGTGCGATTAATTACATGATAGAACCTAAGTGAGCAAATTAATTATTCGCAAAGAGATTTGGTTTAATTAATTTGTGAACATATCAAACCTGAACTTTAAAGCTGATTTAGACTTTAGGATTCGCAAAGAGATTTGGAATTCCTTAGATTTAGATTTAGATAGTTTTCGCAACGAGAGTTGGTTAATTATATTTTAGTGATTTGAGTTCTAGAACCGTGCTTAATCTGAATCCTGTTTGTTAATTTAGCTGCATTCATTGATTTCCTGAGAAATACCCTGAGCCTATATTCCTCCAACTGAATTTACAAACGCTTTTACTTGCAATCTTGTTTTCAATTACATCTTCTGATTTAGCTTGTTTCGGATCTATATAATCTATTGTGTGATAACTGAGTTCTTGTGTTCGACCCCTGATTTACTGCAGCAACTGCTTTAGTACTATTTAGGGTATTAAATTGAGCATATCAATTTTGGCACCGTTGCCGGGGACTCAATTCGCCATTAGATTTTAGCTAAGAAATTCGTCTAAATCGCCCGAGTATCGATCGATACCCTTGAGTATCGGTCGATACCCGACGTAAATTTCAGATACTTACATTCTTGATTTTCTGTTTTCAGGTGCATGCCTAATCGAGAAACCAGAAGCAACAAGAACGCTGAGCTAGTTGATCTATCATTGGAACAACTAGCACTTGTGGAACGCACGAACAAGAAAGCAAAGAAATCAGCTAAGATGAACAACAATCAGTTGGTTCGTGATGCAGCTGGTGCTTACAGAGACCAAGAGGGTCGGTTGTGCAATGAGCAAGGACAACGTCTGGATGGAGAGGGGATCGTCATACCACCTGCTCCTGTTGTCGCTGCGAATGTCGCTGGGAACGCGAGGAATGACGTGGTTATTCGAGGAAGGACGATTGGTGAGTACAACAGGCCTGACCAGTTTTTCGCCAATCGGTCAGCGATTCGTCCTCCTGCGTTCGAGAGGAATGACTTTGAACTGAAGCCTGCTTACTTTGCTCTTGTGGGACAGCATCTCTTTCATGGTCTTCCTCATGAACATCCAATGGACCATGTAGAGAAGTTCGAGGACTTGGTCACTAGCATCAAGAGCAATGGAGTGTCCTACGACTATCTATTCTGCAAGCTCTTCCCCTACTCTCTAGGTGGAGATGCGACCTACTGGCTGAGGCAGCTACCTCCTGGTTCGCTAACTACTTGGGAGGACACTAAGAGAGCCTTCCTGATCAACTTCTACGATGATGCACGATCTGAGGATCTGAGGAATAAAATCTTCCAATTTTCTCAAGGACCTACTGAGGCGTTCAAGGCTGCTTGGACGAGATTCAGATCGTACCAGAGAGATTGTCCACATCATGGATACTCTGATGTGCAGCTGCTTGGTATCTTCTTTCGAGGAGTAGATCGGAGGTATCAGATGGCTCTGGACTCTTCAAGCAATGGTAATTTCAACACCAGATATCCTGAGGACGCCTATGTGTTGATTGAGAACTTTGCATCCAGCAGTAGCACCAAGAGCGCAGACTTCGAGCGCAAGAAGCTGACTGGTAACATGGATGGGTCACAGATCGCTGAAGTTAAAGCTCAGCTGACTCTATGCACAGTCTTCTGCTGGGAAAGACAACAAAGGCCGTCCACTTTGCTGCTGAAAATGAAGTGGAAGATGTTAACTACATTGGTGGTTCTGGTTTTCAGGGTCAGCGATTTGGATACAACGCCAATCGAAACTTCACCAACCATGCTCAGCAAGGAAGGTACCAATCCCCACCACCCAAGGCTCCTGAGAGTAAGATTGAGGCTATGCTTGAACACCTGGTTCAAGGGCAGGAGAAGATGACAGTCACCTTCAATGGTAAGATGGACACCATGTACACCGATTTGAGTGGAAGGATCGAAGCTCTCAATACCAGTCACAGGATGCTGGAAACTCAAGTAGCTTAGACTGCAGCAAATTCCAAGGGAAAATCGGTTCATTCACACAATGCACACGTCAATGCGGTCTCCTCAAGTGCAGAAAATTTCGATGAGGATCCTGGAATCGCCATAGCATCGATCGATACCCACAAGTATCGATCGATGCCGATTACAATTCTGAAACGGGATATTTCAAAAACCCGTGTATCGATCGATACCCCATTGGTATCGGTCGATACTGAGGCGATTTCAGAGGAGACACCGGAGATTTCGACTGTGGTACCTAAAATACTTCCAGAGAGAGTCTATATACCAAGGATACCTTATCCCAGAGCTCTTGAGAAGGCTAAGAAGAAGGTAGAAGATGCCAGATGCAAGGCTATGCTGGATAGTCTGATTGTGGAGCCTCTTGGTGATGATAAATCTGTCAAGGATAATTCAACAGCAAGAGCATCGATCGATACCCCTCGCAGAACGAGCCAGAACATGTGAAAACACCTGAGCTGATGGAAGAAAGAGTTCGCAGACCCAAGAAGGTGAATCCTATTCCTAAACATCTCAGAGATCCTATCTCTCCAAAGCAGCTGCGTGGCTTTGAGAAGATGGTAAGAAGGATTTCCCCTGATTCAACCTTTGAAGAAGCTTTAGAGTGCTGTCCTCTGCTAAGTCACTTCAAGGACTGCAGAGAAACTGAGGAAGAGATCAAGGCACTCTTCATTAAAGCTAGAGGTCCACCTCCACTGAGACAGTTGACCCCAAGGGAAGATCCAGGGAAATTCGTGGTTCCATGCTCCATCTCAGGAGTCGAGTTCAAAGAGTCTCTTGTTGATTCAGGGGCTAGTGTCAATGTCATCTCAAGGGCAATTGCAGAGCGGTTAGGGGCTGATATTCGATCACCAGAGATATCCATCACATTCGCGAACGACTCCACCTCGCTTCCACACGGTACTATCCATGGTTTGCTGGTCAAAGTAGGAGACTGTCTGGTTCCTACTAATTTTCAGGTTGTGGAGATGAGTGCATTATCTCGTATGCCTTTGCTCCTAGGACGACCATTTATGGCTACTGCTGGCGCAATTATAGACACACATAATAAGAGAATCTATTTCTCTTACATTGACGGAGGGTTCTATTATGATGTCATTCCCCCTAGGAGTGTTCCTACACGTGTCTCTAGCATTAAGGTTGTCACAGGAATGTCACTGGCAGTTGATCTTTTGGAAGAGCCTCCTGATGAGCCTACTGTCGCAGACTTTTCAACTGATCCGCCCAGCATCCCCAAGGAATTGTCAAGAAGGTTAAGGCAACAAAGAAGAAGGCCAAGAGCAACAAGGTCGAGAATCCCCATGTCACTTTAATCCCTCAGAAGAGTGATGGGAATTCGATTGAGTATAAGGTCAAGTGCAAAGGAGCTTCGAAGCCGTTCTCTAAGGCTAGAATACTTCTTACTTCAGAGCTGAAGGAGAAGGGAAAAGAGTTCGTGGAAGGCATGTTGAGCAGAACTTTTAAGCTAGCAATGTCAAGTTGTGGAGCCTGTTTTGGTGCAAGCTCTCACTCTTATCCAGCCTGAAGGGCGTTACAGTCAAGCTATTGACGTTAAATGAGCGCTTGGTGGGAGGCAACCCACTGGTGAGTCTGTTTTTGAGTCGTTTTTGTTTTTATTTTTCGTTCGTTTTGTGTTTGTGTCAGGATAAACAAGGAGAAACTCGAAATCGCCTTAGTATCGATCGATACCCCATTGGCATCGATCGACACCGATCGCGAATATACGGTACATCAAGTCGATTTAAGCCTGGTATCGATCGATACCAGGCTGTGTGTCGATCGATACTCGATGTTCCAGCAAGGTAACTTCTGGTTTCTCTTTGTTTCTTCTATCCTTTTGTCTTCTTTTACCTACTCTAGGCTAGATAACACTGGGGACAGTGTTGTTCAAGTCTGGGGGAGGTGTCTGCTGACATTG
>PKML01004912.1:0-10042 GCA_002933935.1 Eutrema yunnanense | reverse complement strand
AGGATCTTGGGATGAGGTAGATTAGGGGGATCTAGGGTTTGATTAGTGGTGTTTAGAATTAGATAATCTTATATTCCTTCTTGTCTACAGTCCATAATGCTAGATCTAGCTTGAAAGAGTGGGTCTAGATCATAAGGCATTTCATGAACACCAAGTGTTTGATGAAATGCCAAGACCAAACTAGACAAGAGATTTATGTTCCTAACCTAAGACATTAGTTGTTTAGGGTATATCTTTGGTTGATCTTGTTATGATCCTTAATGCTTGCTAATTGTTAATCCACAAATGATGATTTGCTAATGGACTTGATAATTAGCATAGTGATTAGTTGCTTGAAAGAGAACTAATCTAGATCAGAGATCTATTACCTAGAAATTAGCTTATTGAGTAAATGAACACCACTAATTGAGCTTGGATCACCCTATATCATTAACCTTATCTCTTGTTCTGCTTTTATTATTTGGATTACATCTTGCTTAGTTGTTTTACTTGCTTAATTTGGATACTTAATCACAAAACTCCCCCTAATTAGCTTAACTTACATAAATTCCTTGCATTCTTAGTGGTTAGGACTATTCCCAATATGGGATTCGATAACCTCTTACCACATCGTTTAGAGGGTATTGATACCTCTTAAGAGACTAAAAAGTCTTGTATCAATTTGGCGCCGTTGCCATATTGTGATTTGTTTTAACATTAAGGTTTAGGCTCTTTGTGAGATTAAGCTTTATTTCCTACAAAGTTACTAATCTTGTTTGCTTTCAATTGCTCTCTCTAAACCTATAGGTGAATGCATACACTATCTCGAGGCAACGACAATCTAGTTGGACCACGGGACGACATACATCGATTACAACGACGGTTTCGAACAAGAGACGGAAGTGTAAGACAACAAGAAGTTGAGACCAACATGGAACACTATGAGAACGTTCCACTTGGGAACATCAATGAAGCCATTCCCCACCAACGGAACAGTGGGAATGGAGATGGACACGGCAACAACCAAGGTGGTAATGGAAACCATCCCGCACAAGGTGGTAATGGAAACCACCACGCACAAGGAGGGAACGCGTACAACGACCCTCTTCCACCCGCCCGGCCAAGAGGTCCCTACCATCCACCTAGAGCTAGAAACGTTGTTGGAGAAGGTGATGCCGCTAATGCTCACCAAAACCGCCAAGGTATTCAAGCTCCACCGGTGGAGAATAACAACTTCGAAGTCAAACCAGGAGTTATCAACATGGTTCAAGCCAATAAATTTCATGGCTTGTCCATGGAGGATCCATTGGACCACATTGACCAATTTGACCGGATATGTGGTCTCACGAAGATCAATGGAGTCTCCGAAGATGGGTTCAAGCTTCGTCTCTTCCCATTCTCTTTGGGTGACAAGGATCACCAATGGGAAAAGACCTTACCTCAAGGATCTATCACTTCGTGGGATGATTGCAAACGCGCGTTTCTCGCCAAATTCTTCTCACCGGCTAGAACCGCCAAGCTTCGCAACGAGATCTCAAGTTTCACACAACGATCCAATGAGTCTTTCAATGAGGCTTGGGAGAGATTTAGAAGCTACACGTCTCAATGCCCACATCACGGCTTTAGCAACGCCTCTCTCCTTAGCACGCTCTACCGTGGTGCTTTACCTAAGATCCGTATGCTTCTTGACACGGCATCTAACGGGAACTTCTTGGCTAAAGACGTTGAGGAAGCAATGGAGCTTGTCGAGAATTTGGCCCAAAGTGACGGTACCTATGGCGATGGCTATGACCGCGCCACAAGGACCACTAGTGATTTTGATGAGAACAAACGGGCCAAAGACATGAAAGCTCTTAACGACAAGTTGGACAAACAAGCCAATTTGATTGATAAACTACTAGTGTCTTCCCAAAAGACGGTCAACTTTGTGGATGCTTATGATGAGAATCAAGGTTACTTTCAAGAGGAGAACGTAGACATGAACACTCAAGAGGAGGTTAACTACTTGGGGAATCAAGGGAACTTCCAAAACCAATGAAACTACCAACGCCAAGGGTTCAATCAAAACTACCGGAACCACCCCAACTTCTCCTACCGAAATACAAATGTGGAGAACCCACAAGATCAAATCTACCCTCCACAACCTACTCAACCTCAAGGAGCCCCACAAAAAAAATTTCCACCTCAAGGGCAAGCTTCTAACACCAACAATCAAGCCTTTGTCCCAAGGAATCAATTCCAAGGGAACCAAGGTGGATTTCAACACAAAGCACCACCCGGTTTTCAAGCACCTACGTCTCAACCAAAAGAACTTGATTTGAGTTCCATGTTCCAACAACTCCTCAAAGGACAAGCGGAGATCCATACGAAGGTGGATTGCTCTTACAATGACCTCAACACAAAGATTGAGGCTTTGAACTCCAAGGTTAAACACATGGAGAACAAAGGTGCCGCTTTATCTTCCCGACCACAAGGTCAACTACCAGGCAAATCCGAAGCGAATCCCAAAGAGTATGTCAATGCCATAACTTTGAGAAGTGGCACGGTCTTGCCTACAAGAGAAGCTCCTTCTCCCCTCAATGTGGACATTGAGGACCAAAGTGGGGGGGTGGAACTTAAAGAAGATGAGGCAGTAAAGGAGCATGATAAGGTTGACGAAGTCGAGAAGATCAAGCCTAGAGATGTTGGAGCTCAAGCCAAGCCAAAGAAGAATGAGTTCATCCCCAAGCCATACGTCCCAAAGCTACCTTTTCCCGGTCGTTTCAAGAAATAACTCCTGGATAAGTATAAAGCTATTTTTGATAGGCAAATGGAGAAAGTGGAACTCACAATGCCCTTGGTGGATGCATTCTTACTTGTCCCCCAATATGCCAAGTTTTTGAAAGATGCTGTCAATGAAAGAGCTAAGGAGATGGAATCCATGGTCATCCTAACCCATGAGTGTAGTGCCATTATACAAAAGAAGATGGTACCCAAGAAGCTAGGAGACCCGGGATCCTTTACCTTACCTTGTGCTCTTGGACCTCTAGCTTTCAATCATTGCTTATGTGATCTCGGAGCAAGTGTGAGCCTCATGCCATTCTCGGTAGCTAAGAGATTAGGCTTCACACGCTACAAAGCATGCAACATCTCTCTAATTTTGGCGGATAGGAGTGTGAGGGTCCCTATAGGTCTACTTGAAGATATACCAATTGTGGTGAAGGATTTCATCGTCCCCACGGACTTTGTAGTTCTTGAAATGGATGAGGAACCAAAAGACCCTCTTATCTTTGGTAGACCGTTCCTAGCAACCGCGGGAGCGATAATCGACGTAAGGAAGGGCAAGATAGATCTCCATTTGGGTAAAGGAGAAGTGCTTGAGTTTGACATCAACAAAGTAATGAAGAAGCCCACTATAGACGGGCAATGTTTCTACATCGAGACCATGGACGAGTTGGCCGATGAATTACTTGAAGAAATGAGAGTGGAAGATAGGTTAGAAGTGGTTTTGACAAAGGAGCACCGTGATCATGGGTTTTTGAGCAAGGAGAGTCAAGGTTATGAGCTTCTAATGGATTCTCACAAACCGGTCGACAAGGACACCACATTTATTGGGTTGTGCATCCGGGGTACCACGGTTCAAGAAGAGTTCATTCTAGCCGTCGAGGAGACTAGCAATGGTAAGACTAGTTTTGAGAATGACGATTGGAGCGAGCTCAAGGCCCCAAAGGTGGACCTAAAGCAACTTCCCGCGGGATTAAGGTATGCGTTCTTAGGTCCAAATGAGTCTTACCCGGTTATCGTGAACGAGAGTCTAGATGAAAACGAACTATCCTCCCTTCTTGTGGAACTTAGGAAGTATAGGAAGGCAATTGGCTATTCTTTAGATGATATCAAGGGTATTTCCCCAAGTTTGTGCACGCATAGAATCCATTTGGAGGATGAATCGAGGACCTCTATTGAACACCAAAGAAGGTTAAACCCTAATTTGAAAGATGTTGTAAAGAGAGAGATTCTTAAGCTCTTGGACGCGGGGATTATCTACCCAATATCGGATAGTACGTGGGTCTCCCCGGTCCATTGCGTGCCTAAGAAAAGGGGGATGACGGTTGTTAGAAATGACAAGAATGAAATGATTTCTACTAGGACGATAATCGGGCATAGGATGTGCATTGATTATAGGAAGTTAAACTCATCCACTCGAAAAGATCACTTCCCGTTACCATTCATAGACCAAATGCTTGAACGTCTCGCTAATCATCCTTTTTATTGTTTCCTAGACGGTTATTCGGGGTTCTTTCAAATACCCATACACCCGAATGACCAAGAGAAAACCACCTTCACATGCCCTTACGGTACCTTCGCATATCGAAGGATGCCGTCCGGGTTGTGTAATGCTCCCGCAACTTTCCAACGTTGAATGATGTCCATTTTTTCCGATCTTATTGAAGACATGGTAGAAGTCTTTATGGATGACTTCTCCGTGTATGGATCTTCTTTTGGTGTTTGTTTGTCCAATCTTTGTAGGGTCTTGCAACGATGCGAAGAAGCAAACTTGGTGCTCAATTGGGAGAAGTGCCACTTTATGGTACGTGAGGGAATCGTGCTAGGACACAAGATGTCCGAGAAGGGCATAGAGGTAGACAAAGCCAAGATTGAGGTGATGGTTAGTTTGGAGCCGCCTAAGACGGTCAAAGACATCCGGTCTTTCTTGGGTCATGCGGGTTTCTACCGAAGGTTCATCAAGGATTTTTCAAGGATTACTAGACCCCTCTCCTGGTTGCTTTGCAAGGAGGTCGAGTTTGTGTTTGATGAGGAGTGCATGGGAGCATTCCTAGAGATCAAGAAAGCGTTGATTAGCGCCCCTATAGTCCAAGCACCGGATTGGGACCTTCCGTTTGAGATCATGTGTGATGCTAGCGACTATGCGGTTGGAGCCGTTTTGGGTCAAAAGAAAGACAAGAAGACCAATGTGATCTACTATGCTAGTAGAACTCTAGATGATGCTCAAACTAGGTATGCAACCACAGAGAAGGAGTTGTTGGCCGTAGTATTTGCCATGGAGAAGTTTAGATCTTATGTTGTGGGTTCAAGGGTGATTGTCTACACCGATCACGCGGCTTTAAGATACATTCATGCAAAGAAGGACACGAAACCAAGGCTACTACGTTGGATCTTGCTACTCCAAGAATTAGATTTGGAGATATTAGACAAGAAAGGCATAGAGAACGGAGTAGCGGATCACTTGTCTAGGATGAGAATAGAAGACCTCGTCCCCATCGAAGACAAGCTTCCCGAAGAAAGTCTCATGGTTGTGAAGGTATTGAGAAGGGGGATTGAAGCCGTGAATGGTATGGAGGATGCTAGCGTTCTACAAGATGAAAAGCTCCCATGGTTTGCGGATCTAGTGAACTACCTAGTTTGTGGCCTTTGGATGGGTATAAGAAGAGGAAGTTCTTCCACGACATCACTAGATACTATTGGGACGAGCCCTACTTGTACAAGTTGTGTTCGGACGGGTTGTATAGAAAGTGCGTAGCGGAAGAAGAAGTGCAAGGGATCCTACTCCATTGTCACGGGTCAACCAATGGCGGGCATCACGCATCCTACAAAACCGCTACAAAGGTCTTGCAATCCGGCTTTTGGTGGCCTTTGTTATTCAAGGATGCACACTCCTTTGTCTCCACGTGTGATGCATGCCAAATGAAGGGGAATATTGGGAGAAGATATGAGATACCCCAAAACCCAATCCTTGTGGTGGAGATGTTTGACGTGTGGGACATCGACTTTATGGGACATTTCCCGTCATCATATGGTAACCAATACATATTAGTGGTGGTCGATTACGTGTCCAAATGGGTGGAAGCCATTGCAAGCCCGACCAATGACGCCAAGGTCGTTCTAAAACTGTTCAAGTCCGTAATCTTCCCAAGGTTCGGAGTTCCGAGAGTGGTCATTAGTGATGGAGGTAGTCATTTAATCAACAAGGTGTTTGAAAGCTTACTAAAGAAGCACGGTGTGAAGCATAAGGTAGCAACGCCTTACCATCCTCAAACGAGTGGCCAAGTAGAAGTGTCAAACCGGCAAATCAAGGCCATACTTGAGAAGACGGTTGGGGGTTCAAGGAAGGATTGGGCCAACAAGTTGGATGATGCTTTATGGGCATACCGGACCGCCTTTAAATTACCTATAGGGACTACACCATTCAACTTGCTTTATGGGAAGTCATGCCATCTACCGGTTGAGTTGGAATACAAGGCCATATGGGCGGTAAAGCTACTTAACTTCGACATCAAGACCGCACAAGAGAGGCGGTTGATCCAACTTCACGAGCTAGAAGAGACTAGGCTAGATGCCTATGAGAGTTCGAGAATCTACAAGGAGAGGACCAAGGCGTTCCACGACAAGAGGATTGTGCACAAGGACTTCAAGATTGGGGACCTAGTGTTGGTATTCAATTCCTGGTTGAAGCTCTTTCCCGGGAAGCTCAAGTCGAGGTGGTCGGGTCCGTTTGAGGTTAAGGAAGTAAGGCCGTATGGAGCCGTTGTGCTCATTAACAAAGAAGGCCAAGATTTCATTACAAACGGCCAAAGACTCAAACCCTACCGGGCAGATCAAACAGTCGAGAAGGGAGGATCGATCCCCCTCGATGATGTCCCTCTAGCTTGAGAACGGTAACAAACGTCGAACTTAGTGACGTTAAACAAAGTGCTCTTGGGAGGCATCCTAAGCTTATCATTGTACATACTTTCTTTTTGTTTATCTTTCTTTTCTAGACCTTTTTGATGTTTTTGTTGAGTTTGCATAGGAGTTCAAGGGCAAAAAGGCGGATACCGAGCAGTGACACCGAGGAGTGTCATCGGTATTGATCAATACCGAGTATCGACCGATACCGAGGTATGACACCTGGTATCGATCGACACCGAGTAGTGAAATCGGTATGCCGAGTAATACGAAGGACCAATACCGACGTCACATGTCGGTATCACAGCTCGGTATGGAACCAGGAGGAAAACCTCCTTTACACCGAGCAACGACACCGAGGAGTGTCATCGGTATTGAGGAATACGGAGTATCGACCGATACCGAGGTATGAGACCTGGTATCGATCGACACCGAGTGGTGAAAACGGTATGCCGAGTAATACCAAAGACCAATACCGACGTCACAGGTCGGTATCACAGCTCGGTATGGACCCAGGAGGAAAACCTCCTTAACACCGGCGAGTGATACCGAGGAGTGACCTCGGTATCGACCGATACCAAGCAAACGACATCGAGGAGTGACCTCGGTATCGATCGATACCGAGGTGTAATACCGAGGTGTGTCATCGGTATTCGCCCAAAATTCTAACCCGACCCAGGTAAGATCCGACCCGACCCATGTAAGTCTCCTTCTTCTTTCTTCTTGTCGCGACCAAACCCAGTTTTTTAGACTCCTCCTTCGCGATTCACAAGCAAAATTTTACCCATCTCCCTCTTTTCTCAACCAAATTTGGTGATTCAAAGCCCTATAATCTCGATTTTCACTGCTCTTTTTGGATTTATCATCATTTCAAGCATCTAATCCAAATTCCCCAAGGTATTATTCAATTAAATTTTTGAAAACCATGATTTTGTTCTTGAAGAAACATTGCTTGAATATGGTTTGATACTGTTGATTCATTTGTGCAAATACCTTGGGGATGGTTTATCTATGCTTAAACTTGATGATTCATATGAGAAATTGAGATTTTGAGAAATTGGGATTTTGAGAATTAGGGATTGTGAATTGGGATAATTTGTTTGTTAGGTGCAAATTGTGGCCTTCGTTCATTGCTCTAAGATCATCTTTTGGTAATCCCTTGTTGACTTGATAAGAAATTATGTCTATGCTCATGAATACTTTCAAGCGTATTTGTAGGTAAAATGTCGGACACGGGAGCTCCATCGACACGGGCACGGGCCAAGGTTTCAACAAAAAGGGAAAGGAATTGCCCAAGCCACGACCGCGGAAAAAGGGAAAGGGATTGCCAAGGCTAGCGCCAAGGCAAAAGCTAAACCCACGGCCGCGACAAAGGGAAAAAGAAAGAGAACCGAGGAAGAGGTCGAGAGAGAGAATGTCCCCATGTCGGGACGGACAAAGCCAACTGAGCGAGAGTATTTCGACAAATTTTGCCAAATGAAATCCGAGCAAGGCAAATTTGTCGATACGGAGACAATGGAGAGGATGGGTATAAGCGACGAAGTGTGGGCTCTCTTTGAGAATATGGGGTTACGGAAGTTCATGAGCATGAAACAAGAAGCTACCAAGGCACTCACCGCCAAGTTCCTATCCACCCTACGAGCTAAGTTCTACGACACGGAGCATGGAAACTCCGGATTTGGGATTCTAAAGTTCGATCTCGAGGGAACATCATACACCGTCAACTTCCACGAGCTTTGCAAGATATTCGGATTTAGAGAAGAAGGTACTTATGGCGGGCAATACTTTGACTACCCGGCAAATGAGCTCCGAAATCTTTGGGCAACAATTGCAAGCGGGGAGTTTAGAACCGGTGACTCTAAGAGTGCATGCATAAGGCACCCGGCAATCCGGTATGCGCACAAGGCGTTGGTCCACAATTTCTACCACAAGGTAGAGATTGACACGGTAACTACGGAGGAGATGGAACTGTTGGGGCTTGGTCTAAAGCCTATCCTACCCGTTCTCGCAAACGGTAATGCATTCGAGGGGCCGGAGAGAGTTCCTTGTCTCGCAACGCTCTTGGTGAGACACTTGTTCCATTACCGGGATTGGGCTTGGAAGACAAAGTCGAAGAAAGCCGCGATTTGTCTCGGTTGGGTAATAACACCAATTCTCTTGGCAAAGGGGATCAAAATAGCCCTTGGCCAGTATGATTGGAAATCTTTGGATATGGCCTACCTTTCCAAGGTAAAGTTCTTCAAGGGATACATCGAAGGAAAGATGGCTTACAACCTCCAACTCACCGAGAAATCTGTGACGCAAGCCTCCTTACCCAATCCCGCGATCACCAACTTCCATGATCCGAGGAACGTCATGTTCATCCCTCCACAAGAGTACCTCTACAACTCCACCGTCGACCCTCCTATGCAAGCGTTCCGTAAGAAAACGCAACGAAGAACCGCCGTCGAGGAGCCAATTGACATCGACGAGGGAGAAGCCGATGAGTCATCACCCGAGACCGTCTACGGTAGTGAGAGCTACCACTTTGATCCCTATGATGGGGCTATCACTAGCCAAGCCACAAGGCACGCTCACCACCAAACTCGTCTCCTCCAACGGATGTGCAAGTGGCAAGTAAAAACATGAAGAAGATGGTCAAAACGATCAAGTCCTTGAAGAAGACGGTGAAAGCCATGGGTCGAACCATCAATGAGTTGAAAGACGGAGGGTGTGGAGCGAGCTCATCAAGAGCCGGTGAAGGTGGAGATGTTGTCACGGATGCTAACCTCGCGCCTCGAGGAGAGGATTGGGAGCTCGGCATTAGCTCAAACCGTCCCACGGCCCGACAAGAGAGGGCAACAAAGAGGAGAGCGATGCGGTCTCCGTCTCCCGTCTCAAGTAATCCATCTTACTCAATGGGGTCTACATCCCCATCTCCAAGCTTCTAGGTACGATCCAAAACTTTTGTACATATTTTCTTTTAAGTCTTGCATTGTATAGCTTTCTCTTGTTTTTGGTCCTTTCCTTAAGTTTATTTCACACCGAGACGGTGCGATTTAAGTTTGGGGGAGGGACCGGTATCTAATAACATTTGTTTTTGTCTTATTTTATATTTTCATCTTGAGTCTCATGCATTCATCTAAGGCATAGAAAAAACCAAACAAATTTGAAAAATTTTGAAAATGAAAAGACAAAAAGAAGTCATTTAGGATGCATTTGCACTTCATATAGGATTGAGTCTAGAATGCATAGCACGTAGACAATGCATTGCATGCGCATTAGGAGCTAGAATGATTCCCCTTTGCGAAGTATTGCTTTAAGAGTTTAAGTCCTATGCTCTAGATCTCGTGTGCGAACTTAAAGTCGAACCATGTTTGGATTTCATGTCTCATTACTTAGTTCTTAGCCAAAGCAAGTT
>PKML01004796.1:16773-29590 GCA_002933935.1 Eutrema yunnanense | reverse complement strand
GCAGGAGGACGAATCGCTGACCGATTGGCGAAAAACTGGTCAGGCCTGTTGCATTCACCAATCGTTCTTCCACGATTAACCACAGCATTCCCTGCGTTGGCGCGCCCAGCTGGCGCGACAATCTCAACGGCAGCAGCAGGGACAACGATGTTTCCTGCTTCATCAAGTCGCTGCCCTCTCTCATTACACACATGACCCTCTTGGTCTCTCAGAATTCCAGCTTCATCAGCTCTTAAAACCACTGGGTTGTTCATCCCTGATGTTTGCTTGGTCTTTCTGTTTGTGCGTTCCACAAGCGCTAGCTGTTCCAGTGACAGTTCAACTAGCTGTGTGCTCTTGTTGCTCCTGGTTTCACGAACAGGCATACACCTGCAAACAAAACACTAGACAAGGCACGTAAGTAACCAGAAAAGACGTTGAGTATCGATCGATACCAAGTGGTGTCGATCGATACCAACAAAGAAATCGCCGTAGTATCGACCGATACTAGTGAGTATCGATCGATACCGACGAACTTAGTCGAAACTCTAAACTAAAATCTAATGGCGAATATGAGTCCCCGGCAACGGCGCCAAAATTGATATGCTCAATTTAATACCCTAAAGTACTAAAGCAGTTGTTATAGTAAAGCTAGGGGTCGAACCACAAAGACTCACAGAGATCACACAATAGATTATGAAGTGTCGAATTACGCTAAGCCAAACAGATGTAATTAAAAACCGTGCAGAAAATAAAAGAGTTGTATTCAATCAGGAAAATATAGGCCCAGGGTTTTTCTCAGGAAATCAATGAATGCAGATAAACTAACTAGCAGGGTTCAGATTTAGTGCAGTTCTTGAACTCAAATCACTAAGATATAGCTAACCAACTCTCGTTGCGAAAACTATCTAAATCTAAATCCTAGGAATTTCAAATCTCTTTGCGAATCCTAAAGTCTAAATCAGCTTTAATATCAGGTTTGATATGTTCACAAATCAATTAAACCAAATCTCTTTGCGAATAATCAATTTGCTCACCTAGGTTCTATCAGGTAATTAATCGCACTCTCGCGCCTAATCAATTATCCTAAGATCTAAGTTCCAGATTCGTCAACCTAGAATTAGCTATGAACACAACCTAAGGCGAAGAACTAATTCAGATGATGAATCCTAAACAGATAATTAACCTAGCATTCAAAGAAATCCTTTATGAGAAAACCCCAAACCTAAAGTGGATACACTCAGACATAGAGAATGAAACAATCAATATGTTTGAATAAATCATCAATAGAATAATAACAAAGGGTTCTTGAGATCTGATCTCGGACGAAGGGAAATCAGACTTGCTCAAAACCAAAGTAAAATAAAGCATAAAAAGGCATCGCCTAAACAATGGCTGAAAACTCCTATTTATAACCTAAAACACGATCTGAGGTCTTCTTGTAATTATCAGAGACTTCTGGGCCAATTCTGCAATTCTTCAACTCTTCATTAAGTCGCGATGTCGTGTCAGCTTCGAAGGGTATCGATCGATACCAGGGGGTATCGATCGATACTGGCCGTGAAAACAGGTACTCAGCAACACGATCTTTAGCTCTGCTCCAAACTGCTCCAATAAGCTCCAATAACTCCAATAATCCTCCAAACGTGCTATGACCTGTAAAAGACTCTAAAACACTACGAAACACTAGAAAAGACTCTATAAAAGGACTTATATCATGGCCTAAACAGGGTAAAAACCATGATATATCAATCATCCATCACCTATCACCTATCACCTTTGGAGACGCTTCTTCAAAGAAGCCACTTGGTCTCCTCGAAGACTATCCACTCAAGGTTAGGAATTTCATAGTCCCAACGGACTTTTTGGTCATGGAAATGAAGAAGACCAACAAGCTTCCACTACTCCTTGGAACTCCATTGCTACTTACTACCGGTGCTAGAATGGACTTCAAAGAGCAAAGGGTAGTTCTCTTGAATGTGGATGATAAGGTGTACTACCCAATGAGGTCTTCTTCCAATAAACTTTGTGGTACAATCACCATGAAGGATGATGAGTTTCGAGAAGAAGAAGTGAGGTATGTGGGTAGATGTGATATGGTTGAAGAAGCTCCACCCCCAAAGGTCTATGAAGAGGAAGAGAAGCCTCTTGAGAGAAAAGATTTGGGTTATGGTAATGACAAGGAAGCTTCGGGAGTTGACATGATCACTTGTGTGGAACCGATCCCTCCCACCACAATGGAGAATGACGTTGAGGGTAGTAAGGGTGCAAAGAAGAAGACAAAAGCCAAGGCTAAAATGGGAAACGGATCAAGCACGCTTCATGGGTTTAGGTCTGAGCAAAACCAACCTTCTATGATGACTCTCACTCCATGGAAACACAAGGATGGAGTGATCGAGTACAAGATCAAATGCAAAGGTCGGCCCAAGCTCTTTGCCTCGGTCAAAGAAATCCTCACACCCGAGCTCAAAGCAAAAGGAGAAGCCGGTCTTGAAGAGGTAATGAGCAAGGTGCTCAAGCTCGAGCTCAAAGATCCGCCTTGGAGTGCTCATGCTCCTCTCTCAACCGCCTAAAAAGGGTAACCAAAGTCAAACTTAGTGACTTTAAACAAAGTGCTCTTGGGAGACACCTCAAACTTATCATTGTACATACTTTCGTTTCAATGTCTTTATTTTTTCTTGTTCTTTTTGATGGGTTTGCTTAGTGTGAACAGGTTCTTGATGGTCTAATGGTCATGAGCTTAAGGACAAAGGTGTGAAGGATTGAGGTGATCACTCTCGTTCCCTCCATTCATTTCCAAGGTAATACTCCAAACTTTGTAGATAGCATTTAGAATCATATCTTCTTTCTTTCATGCATTGTTTAGCTCTCTCTTAACCTTCTATTACACAAGGGACTGTGTAATTTAAGTTTGGGAGAGGGTTTGTGTGTTATCTAACTTTGTTTTTGGTGATCTTATTTTGCCTTTTGCATCTTGAGTCTCATTCATATCATGCATTTTCAATAAATTTGAACAATTTTGAACTTGTGTGCATTCTATATAGGATTGAGTCTAGATGCATAGCAAAAAGGTAGCTTTGCATGAGCATTAGGAGCAATGATAGATTTTTCCTTGTAAAGTACCTTATTAAGAGCCTAGTCCAATGCCATTGTCGCTAGTTACTTGATGCTTTGATCTCGTGTAGAAATTAAGAACGAACCATGCCTTGATCTCATGTCTTATTGTTCTTTCTTTGATTGAAACAAATCTTGACTTGAATTCAACCTCATCTAAGTGATAACCATAAATTTGACTTGTAAATATTATGTTTGTGCAATCTAGAATGAATTCGTGGATCACCTATACAAACTTTGATATTCTTTCTCCTTTTTACCACTTTTGCATATCCAAGTAGCCATATCCCATCATTGGAATGGTTTCCCCTACCCAAACCTTAGCCTTCTTTCAAGCCATTGTTATTAGTGTGTGAATTGTGAGACCTTTCTTTCAAACAAACTTGGCAAAACGTGTTAGGTTTAGTGCGACAAGAGGGAATTTCTCATGTAGATTTAGCTCCAACATCTCGGAGTTAATCTAGGAATAGGCTAGTTAGGATGGCGGTTCTTGGTTCAAGTTTGGGGGAACGGTTTTAGACTTGGTGAACATTTGAGAGTGGATTGTGGAATGGAAAAGAAAAAAAGGAGAAAGGAAAAAAGGGATCGGATTTGTGTAGATTGGTTGGTGCAAAAATCATAAGACTAGCTCTAAAGAATAAGGGCCTTGTTTGTTTGATCATTCAGATGGTCCATCTGGATGGAGATGAGAATTGATGTTTGTTTAAAGGCTTTTACACTCATTCAGATGAATCATCTGGATGGACAATCTGAATGAGTTTTAAAATATACGAACAAATTTCCGAATTCATCTGGATGAGTTTGAGATAACCATTCGGATGACTCATCCAGATGAGTTTCATCCAAATTTTTGAAATAACAATAAATAAAATCTTGTTTTCCTGCCAAAAACATAATTACGTTTTCCCGCAAAAAAACGTAAAATCTCGTTTTCTGCCATAACATAATTACGTTTTCCCGCAAAAAAATGTAAAATCTCGTTTTTCCGCCAAAATCGTAAAATCCCGTTTTTCCGCTAAAAAAGTAAAATCTCGTTTTCCCACTAAAAACATAAAATCTCGTTTTCCCGTCAAAAACATAAAATCTCGTTTTCCTGTCAAAAACATAAAATCCCGTTTTCCCGCCAAAAACGTAAAATCCCGTTTTTCCATCAAAATCATAAAATTCCGTTTTCCTGTAAAAAACTTAAAATCTGGTTTTTCCGCTAAAAACGTAACATCCCGTTTTCTGGTAAAAAACGTAAAATCCCGTTTTCCCGCCAAAAACATAAAATCTCGTTTTCCCGTCAAAAACGTAAATTCTTGTTTTTCTGCCAAAAACGTAAAATCTCGTTTTCCCGCCAAAACGTAAAATCTCGTTTTCCCGCCAAAAACGTAAAATCTAGTTTTTCCGCCAAAACGTAAAATTCTGTTTTCCTGCCAAAAACGTAAAATCCCGTTTTCCCGCCAAAAACGTAAAATTTCGTCTTCCCGCCAAAAACATAAAATTATGTTTCTTGCCAAAAACATAAAATCTCGTTTTCCCGCAAAAACGTAAAATCTCGTTTTTTGCCAAAACATATTTTCTATTTTCCTTCGAAAAACGTAAAATTCCATTTTCCGCCAAAAACATAAAATTTCGTTTTATAATTAATAAATTATTAAATTTAAATATTTAATGAAAATAGAAATCTATAAATTATAAATTTATATGATAAAATTTCTTATAAAAAAAATTTTAAATGAAAATGAAAAATTTTAAATGTCAGAATTAGTAATTTGAAAATTATTTTTGTATAAATATTGTTTAGATCATGAAATAAAATTAATATGATTAAGATTTAACTACAAACTAGATTATAACCCGTGCGCCCGCACGGGAATTTTTTATTTATTTGGTTTATGAAATTTTGTAATATATATTTTCTTTATTGTGTTTGGTATAATTGGTGTTGCGGACGAACGGGTTGTAATATGAGACAAATTTTTTTTTTTTTTTTTTTTTGTCAACAGCCTTAATACCTATTCTGATTCGGTGAACCAAATCGGGGGTATCGAGTTTATATAAGTGAAATCTGATGGGTAGACGCGAGCACCTCGTGCTAACTTGTCTGCCACTGTGTTGCTTGCGCGTGGGATGTGTGTGATAGAGAAAAAGGTGAAAACCTCCTTGCTCCTCTTGAACTCCTCCAAATGTAGTGTAAAGGCCGGCCACTCCTTGGGTGTAGACACCATCTTCACCAACTCTGAGCAGTCCGTTGCAAAGGCTATCGCCGTCTTGTGATTTGCAATCATGCAATGCATCGCCCAAATGAGCGCTTCCAATTCTACGTGCAGCGGGGATAAACTTCTTCGCAGATTACGGGACCCCATAATGACTCCTTCAACTCCCTCCTGAAAGCAGAACCATCCTAGACCAGAATAGTTATCCGTTTCCTTCCACAAACCATCAATATAGCATGTCAGTCCATTATTTTCATCTTGTTGACCCGTATTATGACCGATTTGTTGGGAAGTTATGTCGGGTTCGCTATATTGTGTCGTTTCCCAAGTTATTGATTCTGTTTCCGCTATCCGCAGAATCTCTTGTGAATTTCTATCCACATTTGAGAACACCTTGTCGTTCCTTGCTTTCCAAATATTCCACACAATCCAAGGAAACATTGTATTCCTTTCCTCTTTTGGGAGTCTCCAAAAGAGATGATCAAAATTGGAGAAAACCGATGTCATCGGGAAAACTCCCGGAGCCGATGGAATATGAGAGAGTGCCCATGTTTGTAGCGCTGGTGGGCATTCAAACAGAACATGGTTAATTGTTTCCACTTCCGCTCCACACCGAGGACATTGTGTATATAATTGATTCCTCGAGCGCGTAAATTTGCTGAAACCGAGAGACATCCCGAAATGGTTTGCCAAATGAAATGTCACAATTTCGGTGGACATGTTAATTTCCATGTATGTGCCTGTAATTTCTTTATGTCCGGACCGTAGAAGTAATTTCCGCCATTGTCTGGGTTTTGTTGTTCAATCTGGTATCCCGACTTTACCGTATATTTTCCTGTTTTTGTATAGTGCCAACCAAGAGTGTCTGGTCGATATGTGTTGCTGATGGGTATACCGCGAATAATTTCCACATCGGTCGGGTCGATAATTGCATTTATCAACTCCCAATTCCACGTTTGTGTCGCTGGATCAACCAAATGATTGACCCTAAAATTTGGGTAATAATTATATCCCTTACATGTTGCTGACCTCGGGGGGAGAAGATGGTATCCAATGATCATTCCATACTGAGATGGAGCCACCTGAACCAACTCTTTTAATGAGCCCTTTTGTAACCAGAGATCTAGCCGAAATAATACTCCTCCACCCAAAGAACGGGGAGTATGATCTTATAGGATCTAATGGGTCTGTGTTCCGAAAGTAACGACCCTTACAGAATATGAGACAGATTTATTTTGGGTTTTACAATACTTTGTTTTTGTAGATATAATTTTCGTAATATGAAACACAACAATACCCGTTGATGTAAAAAATCCTTTGTGGATTTAGTTTTCGTAAGTTGTGTACTTATTATAATTGGTTTAGCGGTTATCTTGCAAATTGTAACGGGTTTATTGGTTTTCAAGCAGGTGTTTCAAAACCGATTGTTTTCTATTTTACGGGCCTGGTCTTGAAAAAACAAAATAGATTACCCAAACTTTCAATATGATTTTTAGTTTCTTATTAAATCTCTAAATCTGTAATCTTGTGAATGTAGAACGAAATCTTACCAAAATAAAGAAACAAACCAAAAACTGGAACGATTTCAAATGTAGTCTTGAACAACAGAATCCAGAGCAATCATATGAATTGAAACCAAGCTTGAATCCGTAATTATCTTTAAAAAGTTTTCCTGCAATGAAGACCAGAATATTCATTTGTTATGGTTATAAATTTTACGGATGCATATGTAAAAGATAATAATAAACAGTGAAGAGTTTTACCATGTAAAACTTGATTTCTTCATCTGCTTCATATGAACTAAAGGTTTTGAAACACCTGCTTGAAAACCACATTCATAGTTTTCTTCTCTGGCTTCCCATCTTTGTCTACAATTAAAATTTTCAATCCCTTTTTAGACGTGACCCTGGATATAGCCACATAGAGATGTCCGTGTGAAAACACATGCCTTGGTAAGAAGATCCCAACTTTAGACAGTGATTGCCCTTAACTCTTGTTGATTGTTATCGCAAAAGCAATAGAAAGTGGCAACTGTCTTCTTCGCATTTTGAAAGGTAGTCTTGTATCAGATGGTGTAATCAACAATCTGGGAATGAGCACTTTAACTCCAACCTTATCTCCGGTAATAAATGTAGCTTCAACCATGAAATCCGTCATCTGTGTAATTTGAAGTCTAGTACCATTCATTAAGCCTCCTTTAGGATCAATATTTCTTAACAACATCACAGGACAACCAATTTTCAATCGTAATCTGTGATTACGTAATCCAGAGGCCTTGATAGTGTTCAAAAAATCTGGACTGAGAGCGTCATCATTAATAGAGCATTGATCAAAAGGATCTATCGAATCAGAACTGAGATATATCCTTTCCTCACCTGATGACAGAAAATTCAATATACTTCATGTTAAACGTGCGGAAGCAAATTTAAAACTGTAAAAGATAATGAAGAAAAACTGATTTCCAACCTTTGAGTTTATCCAGCATATGTTCATTTATAGTATTCACATCTTCGTTCGTAGGACATAGAATTGCTCTTTCTTGGAAAAATTGTGGTTCCTTATCCTCTTGTAAAGAAGCCATATCTCCATAAACATCTTTGCTAATTGCTTCGATTGGATCAACGGCGTCAGTAATCAGAAACTCTTCGGGAATATCTATTAGAGCATCACCATCATTAGGTTCTGCAATTTTCCCATCTCCAACGTCTATTATCTATTCCGAGAAATCTTTAAGATCCTTTGCCTCTTGGACAGTCAAATTGCTGGAAAGTAATCGCATGTTCAAAGTGAGTTTCAACACTTTGCAATGATCCCATAGATATGATGAATTTAGAGAAGCCATAACAATATCAGCCCAAGAACCTCCATTTATTACAGGAAGAACCTGTCTGAAATCACCTCCAAAAACAACAACTTTTCCTGCAAAAGGCTTATTTTCCGGATTCCCAATAATATGAGTTAGACTTCTGTCTAAAGACTCGAAACAATGCTTGTTCATCATTGGTGCCTCGTCCCATATGATAAGATTTGCAGCCTTCACTAACTCAAAACGATCTGTTCCATGTTTCATATTACAAAAAGAATTGTCATATGGATTTATAGGGATCCCAAACCTGTAATGTGTTGTCCTGCCACCTTGTAACAACAGAGAAGCAATACCGCTAGAGGCAACATTAAGCACAATATCTCCTCGGCATCGTATTGCAGCATATAGTATTCTCCATAGAAATGTTTTCCCCGTTCCACCAAATCCATAAACAAAAAAGACTCCACCTCTGTTTTCTAACACAGCTCCCATGATCTCATCATAAATCTTCTTTTGTTCA
Source organism: Eutrema yunnanense (assembly GCA_002933935.1). Taxonomy (NCBI): domain Eukaryota; kingdom Viridiplantae; phylum Streptophyta; class Magnoliopsida; order Brassicales; family Brassicaceae; genus Eutrema; species Eutrema yunnanense. The sequence continues at coordinate 20,970 of PKML01004796.1, read as the reverse complement.
ACAGTCAGCTTGGAAAGATCTCTATCATGGTTTGCTTTCAATTCTTCTCGGTTATAGCTTGTGTCATCAACTATCAAGACATTATCGTTCTCATTACACCCTCCTAATGGTTGCGGCATACTTGAGTATAGTTTTAATGAACTCCCGTTACTTTTCATAATATTCTCGATTTCTTGAAGAGCATAGTTTTGTTTATCCTCGTCACTTAAGACCAGTTCTGCAACATCAAATGAGTTTCATTATAATTATGATCCCAAATTCCTATATATCTATAATATTAATTGAAATCAACAGAAACAAAACTAAAAATATTGTACACACTGAACCTGGTATGTTTAAATGGCGTCTCCTGCTATGCTCAATGTCTTCTGAAAGAAACTTCCAAGTATTGTTCCAAACCACTTATGGCTTAGATAAACTATCTGAAGTAAGCATGATAACAAAGAGCTGTCGTAGAAAGCTTGCAGTACTATCAAAGCTTTTTCTTACAATATCATCAATATACTCTTGGTCATCTTCTAGCAATCCCCGTGCATAACACGCCTCTCTGTAGCTTTTATATAGCACTCCATTGTACGTTTTTATTTCCTCAAAAGAGCATGGACCTTTGACATAGTTTAGCAAAGTCCGCAAATAATATGCATCTTCCATCTTACGCGGTGCATAATTAATCCTTCCAACGCTAAATTTTTTTTTATTAACTCTTTCTTTGAACATCTTCTTCGTCTTCTCGAAAATAAACCTAGTAGAAATTTGCTCATAAGTTAGCTCTCTAGCTTCTGCATTAACCTTATTCAGCTCAAACCAGGCCAAGAACATTGTATTTTGAATCTGTTTACGGTTGACCTCTTTTTCAACCTTTTCGTCACCCTTGAATATTACAATCTGTTTCCCCGGCAGATGGAAAGAAAGCCTTTCAACCGCTGTAGATCGATAATGTATAGAGTATTTAAAAATCCTCCATGTAGCTTCACAAGCAGAGATATACCTGTTCAATTAAAAATAGTCATGTTTAGTAATCTATACTTAAAAAACAAAGGTGTAATAAATTCCTGCAAATGTTATGTTGAAGAAAAGGTGTAATAAATTCCTGCAAATGTTATGTTGAAGATATTAAATACCTGCAATCAAAGAAGTCTTTGATTTCGTTCTTTTTTTGTTGAGTGTTCCCTTGGGCTTTTCCAGAATTGTCTGTTCCATCTTTCTGAGGTGGTTCTACAACAACGCTTACACGATCTTGACCTTTATTAATGTACTTAATAAGTACTTAACAGAGCCATTTTGGTTGCACCATTCAACATTAATGTGAGCTTTGTACCGGATAGATAGCTTCTTGTTCTAAGGTATTACATATATGTTGTCACACTTAAAACCTTTCTTCTCAACATATCTATCCGGTTGATTGCGTCTTCTGTAAACTGGAAATCTTTCTTTGTTAACTGTAGTTTTTTCTGCATAAACCTTTGGATATAATTTAGTACATTCACCATTCTCCATGCATGGTGAATTCAGGTTAGCAACTCCACAAGGTCCATGAATCATCATTTCCTTAATAACTTCATAAAGCTCGGGTTCTTTCGCTTTGTCTGGGATTTCAGCCGAAATTATCTTGTCTATGTCGTCAGTTGTAGGAAACTTTGATGTTGGATCCATGAAAAGAAGAATGTGAGCATGTGGTAGGCCTCGTTTTTGAAACTCAATTGTATACATTGCTGCACATATTCAGAAAATAAAACAATCAGGTTAATAACTGGATGTAGTTTAAAAATTAAGAAAACTGGAACAAATAAACCAAATATTAAATTACAGGATCTTGTAGCTCCCAAAAGTTTGTTTCGGGTTAAATCATTCATCAACGCATCAAGTTTCATCTTAAATATCCTGCAAATAATATATGGACGATCCGTTGGATCTAAATTACGCTTATTGAGATATCTAGTGTTCTCAGGCCATTTAGGATTGCATGTAAAAGTGATGAAAAGATCTGGGAATCCTAAATGTTTACATATGGCCATCGCATCCAAATAGTTATTCTTCATGTATCTAGGTCCACCTATGAAAGTAGCTGGCAACATAAACTGCTGCCCTTGTTCATGCATATCAGTGTTACCAGCATTCTCTTACTGTTTAATGGAATCATAACTATCAGAACGTAGACATTTCTGATTTCTCCTCAGATAGTGTAACCTGTTAGACTCTATCATAGTATATGCATCTACTATGAACTGTTGGAATAATCTCCTTGAATAGAGAAGAGTGTGAGACTCACCGTTTCTTTCCTGAAGACGGTATGCAAAGAATTGTCTCATAGAGATAATATCCTTCTTAAATGTTTTCCCACCTTTTGTGGCTCCTTTCTTAATCCCAAGCCTAAAACCATCATCACCATATGGAAACAGGAGAGGATATTGAAGTGCAAGATACGAAGGATGGATTTCACTAATCCTTCGAAGTTTACCAGATTGTTGTTGCAGAACAATATCACGCTTATCCATATTCGGACTGAAATCTCCAGGAATCAACGCAGCCACTTCAGATGTTGTGGGAACATTATATGTCCTTCCATCAGTGACACGATCACTAACAATTCTCATATAAAATGTTTCGTCTGGGTTAGTATCAAATCTCTCCCTGGCTGTTCTGAATTTTTCAACATATGGATTGAATGCATTTAATATTTTGATGATAGCCTCAATAATCTCGTCTTTCAAACCATATGTTTTTCCTTGCACTCCAGCCTTCTTAGACTTACTGAAATTGATATGTTTAAAAAGATAGTCAGAAATCTTGTCATTGAATAACAAAAAGAATCAAGGATTACGGCGTGAACATTCAGTTTTGAATTCACATTACCTTAAAGCAGTTGCTTTGTTTTGTACCTCATTTTCTGTGTCAACAATATATAGCTGTAAGAACTTAGCATAATCCCCATTGGTTGGCTTTAAACTTCCCATCGAATGATAGTTTTCTCCTTGAAGTTGAAATATTTGTGGTCCACGCTCTTTTTTAATAGACCGATCAACTTTTCCACCAAGAGAAGTAAATGAGAAAACCATGTTGTAAGGCCTCAAATTCCTTTGAAAATGCTTACTTAGTTTTTCTTTCCTTAGTAATCTCTCCAAGAGTTGAGGTGATTCCTTTAAAAACGGCAATCTCACTTGGCCTTGCATACAACATAGTGTAAAGATAGGATTGTGTGAACGGGTCTGTTTTCTTATGCGTTCCCCGTACCAAAAAATAGCACCACATATTGTACACGTGTATGAAGGATCACCCTCATCCATGTATTATGTACAATAATATATATATATATATATATAAGAATAATAAAATAGACATTATAAAAATGGTATTATGCTAAAGTTCAAATGTTATACCATTATGGTTTTTTGAAGACTTAGATACCATCGGCAAATATCTTTTATGCGCTCTTATTTGCATCGTTTCTTGTTCTATACCATTGTCTACATCTTCACCAAATGTTTCAGAATCAGATGTTTCATAATCCGTACTTCCTTGACTACTACAGTCAAATACATGTTCTTCATGTTCTTCTATTGTTCCTGCGAACTCATATTTTAGTTGGTTGATGGCAATAACTTTCTTGAAGACTTAGTGATTAATAAGTTAAAAATTACCTTCTGACTAATCATCTTGAAAAAGATGGCAATAACTTTCTTCTTCTTGTGAATGCAGGACTTCCTGATTATCATTGACACATGCATCTTCGACGGATGTAGAAGTTCGAGCAAATCTTGATGAACTTGAAGGTATGTTTGTAATGTCAGAAAGCACAGTATTGGACTGCTTTCGGAATTCTCTAAAAGCACTTATTTGGTTAGTGTTTAATCATGTGACATTTGTCTGCTTTGCTATTAAAAACAAAAAACCTTGTCATGAGTTGTGATAGTTTCTTTGTAGGTGAAAAATAAACAAAGATTAACAGTAAAATATTGTCATAATCCTCAACTTACATGATTTAACATTATTGTTTTGCTTTTTTTCAGATCTCGAGCAATTTCACCATTCTCTTTGCCAGCAACTGGAAGGAAAACAAAGAAAATAATGTGTATGCGTTGCTCTAGTTTGTATATAGTACATGTTTAACTATGAAAATATGGTATAAATTTACCACTCTGTTTTCTTTTTGGTGTAGGTAAATTGGCTGGTAAAACATTCTCTTTATCAGCAACAACT
>PKML01004731.1:443181-461006 GCA_002933935.1 Eutrema yunnanense | reverse complement strand
TATTACCTGGAGAAAAGTTTGGCGGGTGCTTGAAGACCCTGAAAGTGATTGACGCCTTAGATGGCGTCATCGGAGTCGTCTTCAGGTGAAGAGGAGATGACTGAATCTGTCGTCGCAGGTTGTGGTGCTTGATGACAGGAGCATTCCAGGATAGGAAGCTAAAGGTGCAGCTGAGTTCTTCAGGTGGTTGAGGGCATCGGCGAGTTAATGACTCCGGTGGAGAGTTGTCGGATCCCAGGATCGGAATTCACAGACAGCGTCGGTTTGACTTGTCGGAAAGGAAGCGTGAATCAAGGTGGAGATTTGTTAAAATGTGATTCAACTTCCAATAAGCTGAGCTTGGGCCTTAGTTACAAAAGGTCAAAGGGACAAGACTACAAAGAGCTAAAGAGTAATTGGGCCTAGTAAATCAGATGATGGCCCAAAAGGAAGTTACACGTGATATAAGAAACAAAGAGAAGCTAACGGAATTAACAATCAAGTCGTCTTCTTCTTCGTTTCTTTGACCACCATTGTTAAACTCTCAAAACTCTGAAACCTTGTAGCATCGCCAGCTTATAGTGAATTCCAGGATAGATCCTGAAGAGAGATGTACCCGGTTGTTTGGAGAACTCTATAAGTTTCTATGTTCTATCCTTTAAGCTTTCAATTACTGCAAAACACACGAGAGAGAGAGACGGTGAGGTGAGATTCATCCAATTGAATCTGTAAGAATCGCAGAGGTATCGGCAACAATTGCTTTTGCATTCCCAAAGATATGTATCACCCAATCATATATACTGTTGGTAGGTGATGAACTTCGAGTTTTCCTATTACTTTATAGATGAATGGTGTGTTTTAACAATGAGATGAGCTGAGCTTTATATAGCCCGTACAAATATTAGGACCTTTAATGGTCATAAACAAAAGCTAAATCTTGGTAAATAATTCGAAGAGAAAATGTTTTGGCTAATGTCTAGCCTTTAGATGTCATTGTTTGGTCAAACCAAATCAACTATTTTAGAGCTTTTGTTTTTCCACAGCTTAGGTAAAAATTGTGTCGTGGTTGGAGTCTCTTTAAACCATTCGAGATAGGCAGCTCAAAAGATTGTAGTCATTGTGGTTTTGTTGAGTCTGTGTTTTACACAACTGCATCACCGTGCAACACAAGACGTTGGACTTAAAGGTGCGAAGAGTAATGGGAGTATGATGACGTGTCAGAAGCTCATTGGAGGTGAAGAAACAAGTCATATGTGAGCAAAAGAATCTTAATATCAAATATACAAGATTTGGAGATATCTACATATGAGAAAGAAGATATTCTCAACGTATCGTGCATGAATATAAAGAGCGAAGGATCCGCTTAGGTTAGACCATCCAAAAAACAAGAGACGTGACAGTACTACGTGCTTGAGGGTTTTGGTGAGTGAACAAAGAGAGATTGCATAGCTGTTGTTGTGTAGGTAAGCTTGGGTAGATTAGGAATTGGCCAGTGACGAACCAGCGTGTTGGTGTCGTGTAATCCTGATTAAACAACTTGTAAGAAGTTTGTTTAAACGATTTCTAATAAGAGCAAATAGGTATTTGCAGAATCTCGTGTTTTGTTCCGTGTGTTACATGTTCTAGTCTTTACAATTGGTATCAGAGCGGGACACCTAGCCGAAGGAGTACGCTTCGAACACAGGTGAGATCCTTAGAAGAACATGGAGACAATAGCCGTTCGACGAACTCTTATGCTCGATGAGAACAATTTTGGTCACTGGAAGGTGCGTATGAAGCAGAGAATCAGGTCGATCGACGAAGATGCGTGGACTGTTGTGGAAATTGGTTGGGAAGAACCATATGTTCTTGATAAAGTAGGAGAAAAGAAGCCTAAACCAAAGGATAAATGGACTGAAGCGGATAAAGAGGCATCGAAATTCAATTCTAAGGCAATCAGTGAGATTTTTGCAGCTAATGAACTTGACAAGTTCAAACTGGTTCAAGGTTGTGTCGCTACTAAGGATGCTTGGGAAGTGTTGGTTAATTTCTATGAAGGAACTTCCAGTGTCAAGAGAACAAGGATAGATCATCTAGCGTCTCAGTTTGAAAATCTTCGAATGGGAAGTGATGAATCCATCTCAAGTTTTGGATCCAAACTCAGCTCTATAGCGAATGAAGCATCGGTGCTTGGAAAAACTTATAAGGATAAGAAGCTGGTCAAAAAGATGTTGAGATGCCTACCTCCAAAGTATGGAGCTCAAAAGGCTTTTCTAAAGATGGTTATGAACACCGATGACATAAAATTCTCTCAGCTGCTGGGAATGTTGAAAGCTGAGGAGATGGAGGCAGATGTAGACCAACCTAAAATTGTCAAAGATTTAGCGTTTACTGCGAATAAAAATCAGATCCAATGCAGAAGATGTAAGAAGCTATGAACAAGAAATTTGATGAAAATAAGGGATTGATGGCCAGAAATTTCAAGAAGGCGCTGAAGAGAATTGAAAAGGGAGAAGATGGAAAAACGAGCAGGAGAAGCGACATACAGTGTCACGAATGTGAAGGATATGGGCATTTCAAATCAGATTGTCCACTCGCAAAAATCAGAGAACTCAAGTGTCATGAGTGCAAGGGATTTGGTCATGTAAAGAGTGAATGTCCGAGTCTACATAAGAAGCATGACAAGTCATTCTTGAGCTTTAGTGAAACTGAGTCTGAAGAGAGCGATGAGAAAGGTGGCGTGCTGAACTTTGTGGCATTTGTAGGCGAGAAATCAGATGAAGAATTTGATGCTGAATCAGAATCAGATGATGATGTTGAATTTGATGCAAAGGCTGAATATCGATCATTGTATGACAACTGGGTGAAACTGAGTCATGAAAACCTGCACTTGTTGAAAGATAAAGCGATTTTGGAAGCAAAAGTCAACATTCTTGAGCTTGAAAGCAAACCAACGAAGGAGAGGTTCGATTGTAGTATAGCAGATGCAGCAGGTGTGTTACACACAATTTCATCTGTGTCACACGCATAATCGAATCAAAAGGAGACAAAATATGAAATTGCAGGTGGGTTCAAAGAGTCAGCTAATTCTGAAAAGAAAGACGAGCCAGACAAGGAGAAAGCTGAAGTGTTGAAGGATGAAGCAGCTGATGTTGGGGTTTCTGATGATGCTGAGAATTCAGAAAAGGAGAGCTTAAAAGTTTTAGAATTGGAAGTCAAAATGGTTAAGTTGCAGGAACTGCTTGTTCAGGAGAAAGAAAAGAGCAGAAGTCTTGAACATGATCTGTCTAAGAAATACAAGAAAATCAGAATGTTGAACAATGGAACTAACAAGTTAGATCACTTGCTGACAATGGGAAAAACTGACAAGCAGAATTGGGGACTGGGTTTTAATGGTCGTTATCAGCCAAGTCAGAGTTATGTGGAACCAAGTTATCAAAACATGAATAACTTTGTTCAAGGTAAACTCGATAGAGAAAAGGAAGGCAAAAACATCCAGATGGAAATGAGAAAGATCGATATTCCAACACCCTAGAGGATGACACCAAAAAGAGAAGTCGTCAAGCCAAGAAAAACTTGTTATTTTTGCGAGAAAAGTGGGCATATCAAGAGGAACTGTTTTGAGCTTAAGAAGAAAATCAGGGAGGCTTGGAGGAACAACAACTGCCACATCGAGAGAAGGTGCTTTGGAAAGGTGTGGATAGCTAAGAAGCATATGTACTCAAGACAATCAAGGGAGAACAAGATCACATTGATGCAGAGAACACAAGCACGTGAAACTGAAAAAACTGCAGACGTGTGTGTTGCACAACCAGAGATTGTGTGCAATATGGTCCTTACAGAGATTGATGAAACTCACGATGAAACAAGAGATGAACATGCCTTTGGGAAGGATGGCTGTGAACCAAGAAATATGGTGACAAGGTTCGAGATACAAACAAGCAAGGAAGCTAGAACCCCAATGATACAAAGAGACACAGAGGGAATAAAAGTTGATGAAAGATTTCCTTGTGCTGTTCGTGTTAATTTTCTCTGAGAGTGCACTCAAGCAGGGGGAGAATAGGAGGACTGGGCGAATCCAAACGGAGTAAGAGGAGAAGAGAGAGACTGAGGATGCAAGAAGCTTGAGGTGTCACACTCAGACAAAAAGGGGGAGATTGTTGAGTCTGTGTTTTACACAACTGCATCACCGTGCAACACAAGATGTTGGACTTAAAAGTGCGAAGAGTAATGGGAGTATGATGACGTGTCAGAAGCTCATTGGAGGTGAAGAAACAAGTCATATATGAGCAAGAGAATCTTAATATCAAATATACAAGATTTGGAGATATCCACATATGAGAAAGAAGATATTCTCAACGTATCGTGCATGAATATAAAGAGCGAAGGATCCGCTTAGGTTAGACCATCCAAAAAACAAGAGACGTGACGGTACTACGTGCTTGAGTGTTTTGGTGAGTGAACAAAGAGAGATTGCATAGCTGTTGATGTGTAGGTAAGCTTGGGTAGATTAGAAATTGGTCATTGACGAACCAGCGTGTTGGTGTCGTGTAATCCTGATTAAATAACTTATAAGAAGTTTGTTTAAACAATTTCTAATAAGAGCAAATAGGTATTTGCAGAATCTCGTGTTTTGTTCTGTGTGTTACATGTTTGTTTTGTTCCGTGTGTTACATGTTCTAATCTTTACAGGTTTAAACTTGATTGGTTCCAGTTTAGGAAAGTGCATACGCATCCATTTGTTGACATGAGATCCTGAATGAGTTGAATATGTGGCGCAGCGAATAACCGAGATTCAGCTCGACCAAGTGTCTTTGAGAGACGACAAAAGGGACCTGCTTCTTGTTGTGAGGAATCGAAGGAATTCTCAGAACAAGGAAAAGAGAAACTCACTGTTTTTTTTAATTAAAATCTAGACTATCGTATAACTTGAAACAAGCAAAGGCTTATATAGCCAAGATTCCTTGTCACAACCGACAAATGAATAGAAATCCTAATTAAACTAGAGAATATTACATCCAAATGCACTTTTCAAACTCATATTACATTATTAGATACTTCTAGCTATTGAGGCACTTTGTGTAAGTGAAAATTCTCTTATACATTCTAAATCAAAATTTCACTCATGGTTTCGATGGATATGGTGGACAAGAAAAAAAAATCTGAATAAAATAATTATTATCCCCCACATGTTTTGTGTTTCTAATTTTATGTATTGTGAAAGACAAAACGTTTTTTTGTTGTTAAAATAAATTATAATTCTATTTTTCCTATATTTTAAAACTCATTTTACTATAGTTTATGTTTAAACAAAAAAAAAATCAAGAAAAAAATCATTAACATAACAAGAAATTCATTGGATGATGATTAGTGAACGCTGTAATATGGACAACTTAGTGACTGCATATCATTATATCTGAAATTCGTATATCTAAGGTTAAAAATGTTTTCTCTTCAAAGCACATTAAATCCAAACAATATTAAAATCATCTAACCGCACTAGTTTCACAATTCATACGTTTGCATACCACTAATCCAAACAACATTGATTTTGTTTTTAGAGATTATTTGTAACACCAATTATAATAGATATTTATATAAAATGTTTGTCCACGTCGATATGTGCTTAAAAAACAGTCATGCTAACATGTCCACGATACTATTAATTCATTATTTGTCCATGAAAAACCGTCAATTCTCGTTTGAGCGAATTTCGAGAACAATAACTAGGATAATCAGTATGGTGGACATGAATATGTGTACCAATTTTAATTGACATTTGTGTAAAGTGTTTATCAACGTCGATATATCAATGAAAAAATGTCCACGCGATCATGTCTACATCGATCTATGCATATTACATCGTCCACAACTCATATATTGCTATTACTCTTTATTTATTTTATTTGTTTTCTTATAACTAGTAATCTCAATGTATTAACACAACTTTGTTGCGTATGGTTAGAAAATCAATCACGTATATTTCATGTGTGGCTGATAACAAAAGCAACATTTTTCCACTATAAATATTCTCCCAATTTTTGTTTTTGACGTTATTTTTTAAAAAATTAGATATTTTCCCCCATTATTTTACGATACAATAATAGATAACTAAATCAATTGTTTTGAAAATGGACTAAAAAAAACTATATGTCAATGTAATAATGTCTGAAAACAATTCTTGATATATTGGTTAGGAAGTCGGTTAGAAACAACAATTAATATAAAACGACGATGTATTATGTATTGTATAATGTGTCTATATAAATTAGTGTTCAAGAAAGCGCTAGGCATTAAGCGGGCGGTGATATAACGTCTAACGCTTAAAACGTTTAATCGGAGTTTAGGCGATGCTTAGGCGGTTTAGGCGTTTATAAAATAAATTAATATACTATATATATTTTTATAGAGTGCAGCATATAAAATACTATAGCTAGTTTATAAATAATAAATTTTAAATATTATAATTCTTAAACATATATTCAAAGTTTAAATTATACACAAAAACGAAATTTTTTTTATAAATATCAAATTTAAAACATTAAAAAATATTATAAATTTAATTAGACAAAAACATTCATTTAGAAAATCAAAAATATTAAATCAAAAATAAAAATTAGAGAAAACATTCACTATATTCATAAAAATAACATATAAAATTTTATAACATGTATTTATGAAATTAAAACTTATAGATTTAATTAAATGTAGTTAAAATTTTAAAAATTGCACCGAACAAAAAAAAAACAATTTTGATGAATCGCCTAGATCCGCCTAAGATCGCCTATAACTGAATAGAACAGCTTAATAACAATAACGCTTAATGCCAACGGTTAGAAAATAATCGCCACGATTTATGAACGTCTAGTGCATAGACACGGCATAGACCACGTTTTAGAACATTGATATAAATATATAATAAAATAAAGAAGTGTAAAGTCATAAGTATCTGAAATAAACTAGAAGAAGTTGGATATATATTGGGCCCATATATATTCCATCTTTAAGACAGTGAGGGTCCTATTTTGCGTGACTGTCAAATCTTCTTCTTCTCTCTCCTCTTTCTCTCTCAGAGAAAAGAGAAAGAAAATCTGAGTTTCCGAGAAAATAATCTTTTGTCGACGAGATTCCGTCGGTCCGATCGGCAAATCTTTGTCTCTCTCTCTCTCTTCTCGAGAAAATTTCTCTTTCCTCACTCTCTCATATAAATACTCTAAAGACTTTTGTTCCAGGTATCATAATTCTCCATTGTTCTATTTTTTTATATTATTATTATATGAACTTAAACTGAAGAATGAGTTTAACGAGTTATTCTGCTTTTGTCTTCTAATAAGTATGAAGTTTTAAAATTGAACACAAAACAATTTTCTTTTGAAGTTTTTAAGATTTTATAATTTTTTCCCTCGACTGAATTGGTATTCGTTGATATTTTCTCAGCTTTTCTTAGTTGTCTTTTTTTTCTTTATTTATTTTCTTGCTGAAAAAATAAATAAAAAGTTGGTCATTCTTAAAAAAAAACCCTCAAAAAGTCATTAAAATATGTTTATTGATTGTAGAATAATATTATTTTGCCAATTATGAAAAAGAAAATGAATATTTTATTATTATGTTCATTCAGATACCAAGTACGATGGATTCAATCAGAAAATGAATCCAATCCCATTTGGTATCTTAAAAACAATCCATTATGAAAACAGTTTTAAGGTATTCATATATATATTTTTTTTCAAATGAGATTGGGTATGCATTTCATTAGACTCTATAAATCCACCAAAAGAATAATGACGGAAATCCTCATTATTCTCTTTTTCTTTTCTTTTTTTGTTTTGCTAAAAATAAAATAAAAATTGGTCTTCAAAGGAAAAGAAAAAAAAACAAAAAGTCATATATATATATATATATATATATATTAGTTATAGAAAAAATACTTCCTATGTTCCTAAAATGATTTTGTAGAATTTCCATACAAATAAAGGAATAATTAATATTTAGTCATAAATACATTATTTTTTTATTAAACACTCCATAACTATGAACCAATAGTAATTCAACAAACTTAAATATTTTCAGTGAATATATCTTAAAGTTTACTAACATTAAAAAACCTAAAAAACTACTGTTGTGGTCAGTAAAACAAAAAAAATTCTAGAAAATCAATTTTTTAGGAATAGATGGAGTATATTTTGTTTTTCAGTTTCCGATGCAGTGATTAAGTTATAATTTGTTCCAAATGGTCCACTCATTATTTATCTACAACCTTTTGTTAAAAAAAAAAAACTTTTAGTTTAACAATTGTAAAAATTGAAAACTAGCATCAGCCAACAAAATAGCAGTGATTAAGTTATAATTTGATAAGATGCTGATAACGCCTATATGTATGAAATATATATATATATATATATATATTATATAGGAAATGTATTAATTAAATGGAAAACAATAAACAAATGGTAGTTCTGTTTTCATGGTTTGATGGGGTGTGAATAGTAATGAGGTTTGTCTGAAGCAAGTAGCAGAACCCACAAATGTATCATCCTCTCTGCCCATTTTGACTGCTAATTTTGGGTCATCAGATTCTTCTTTTGGTCCCTAAAATTAAAATCACAGAGCCTTTTTGCTACTCTTTTTCTATATAGTCCCACACGGTCTTTTCACATTATTATTATTGCTAATTTTGCTAATTTTTTGGGTTATCAAGCAAATAATCATTTTTATAAATTTGTTACAAAACCCAAGAAAAAGTTGCTCTTTCTAGAAATAGCCTAATGCGTTTTTTTTTTGTCTGCACTGCACATGACAATCATACATCATGTATAACAACGACAAAGTGATAATACCAACATCATCATAAAACCCTTTCAAGATCACATGATTTGCATCATCAGTTCCATCATCAGTTCCTGAAAACACAAATCTCTTCTTACCAGTCATAATATATACAACCTAACCCTTGGATTTTTTATATCTTCTTCCTCGATTTCTTTGATCTTGCAGATAATAACTATGGAGGGAGACAGTACTGTTTCTGGGTTAATGGGAAACGGAGCTCATCAGATCGACGAGAAGATTCTTCAGACGTTTCAAAATAGCTTTGTTCAGGTGCAAAACATATTGGACCACAACAGATTGCTGATAAACGAGATAAACCAGAACCATGAGTCAAGAATCCCAGACAACCTCGGACGAAACGTTGGTTTGATCCGAGAATTGAACAATAACGTGAGGAGGGTCGCTCATATCTATGATGATCTCTCCAACAACTTCTCCAAATCCATGGAAGCTTCATCGGAGGCAGACTCAGCGGGAGGAGGAGGAGGCCAGAAAAGAATCAGGCCTGCTCAAAACTAAAGATTTTATAGTTAAGGTAGAGATTGGGGGTTGTTTCTGTTTACTTTGTTTTCTATGTGGGTTAAATGCAAAGAAAGTAAGAGTTGGGAGGGGGGAATAAGAAGCAGAGTGCTAATATATATCTCGTTTTCTCTTTTGTCAACAGTTTATTTATCATCACCATTATCTCATTTTTCAAGTTGTTTAGAGTTAAGACTTGAGACTAAGAGTTTTCTTCGATTTGAGAAAGCGCTTAGAAACTAGAGAAGAAAGTTGAGATCTTGAAGATTAAAACAAAGAACATAACAATAAGTCAATAACAGAACACAAACGAAACTCGTGCTCAAGACGTTGATGTGTTGGTATGACTTTTCAAAACCAAGAAACTAAACCCAAAACCCAAGAAACAAAAGTTCTTGATCTCATTAAGGACAAAATGGGATAATCTATTACTAATAATGATGTTGTCCACATCGGATTTTAAACAATCAATTTTATTGGTTCACATCAACATTCAAAATTAAAAAAAAGTTTACAATTTCTAATATTATTGTTAATAAAAAATATAAAATTATGTATAAAATTTTCATTAATAACAAAAAACCAATATGATATTAAAGTAGAAAAATTTCTTAATTTAAAATAGTGGTCTCAATTATATAAATAACTAAAAATAAATATATCTTATTATATAAAGTTAAATGGGTTCAAAGTGAACATGACATGTATGATAATTATAATTCGTCAGATCTTAAGATGTGTCATTTTCAATTTAGATCGTGACATGTGTCAATGTAATAATATAAACTTTTCAATTTTTAGTTATTTATTTTTAAATAGATAAAATAACAAAAAAGAAAAAGGAAATTGTGTTTAAAAAAAATGGAAACTAATAAAATCGAAAAAGTAAAGTACGAGAAAAAATAGAAACTACAAGTCGAAAAGTCTAAACTACTAAATCTATATAAAATTATTTTTAAAAAAATTTAGATTCAGTTTTAAGTTATATAATATTTGAAATTTGTTTTTCGAACTCTCTCATTCATTTATAGGGATTGTTTATGGGTAATATGGATCAATTTCAAGTTTTCTTAATTATGAATTACAAAACGTAATTTCTGAATAACTAAACGGAAGTCTTAATTAAGAATCTAATTATACATGTCATATTTACGCGGATTATCAAATTTAAAATATAATATAATTTATCTTTTATCCGCGTATCACGCATGACCTAATCTAGTTACTAATAAAAGTTGATGCTATATGCATCTAAGGGTGTCCACATAGAATTTTAAACAATCAATTTTATTGGTTCACATCAACATTCAAAATTAAGAAAGTTTCTAAATTTTCTTTACATGTGTGTATACGCACACGTTTAGAGAACACTGTTTATTATAATGGAATAATTTTACCACCATTTTGGTACAAGAAAAACAATTATTGTCTATAATGTTACATATAAAAGTTGAAGTTATAATGGAATAATTTTATCACCATATATATATGTTACATATAAAAGTTGAAGTTATTTGATACTAAAGCTTTCTACATATGATTTTTTTACAGCCTTACCATATATGATTATAATCAACCAATAATTAAAATCTACATTATCATCTAAATTTTTGCAACATGTCCATAAAAAGTTTTCACGCGATCGCTCTAAATTTATTTGACTCACATGTTTCTAAGCATTTTGAAGGTGTCAAATTAGGTTGACACAACTGATGATCTCACCTATTAAAGATGATAACGTCCATCAAAGTCGAACCGGCTGATCTTCCTTACACTTTCCTGATATATATATAGCTACATATTAAGATTTCATATATGACATCAAAGCCTATTTTCAATTGTAATGACAAAACTCATTTTTTATCATTCATCAATGTATTTCCGACAAGAGATTTTTGATTGAATAGATAATGCGGAAATGATCAAAGAAATTACACTATTTCTATTTTCTTACGGCTGGGGATTGCCATAGATGTAGGAGTTCTCTGTTTGAGTTGTTCTATTTGTTATTCAGGAATTTTTATGCAAGTTGTATTGATTTTACCTACTTTATTTGTCTTCTTGATCAAAGCTATGTTATGATGGGATATAAAAGGAATAAAAAATGATGTTAGAAAGAATTCACCATGAATTGAGAACGAAGACTACAATGGAGGAGAAATGACCATGTGTAAACCAATATTTTTAGATATAAAGTAATGTTTGTTACTTCAATATTCTTTGCAATGGGAACAAATATCCCCAACGGTTAGAGTTATCATCTCATCTAAGAACCATTGAAAAGTTAGTACAACCAATATGCCACCAACCAAAATTCCGGCGTCTACTTCTTCAAGGTAAAACTTACAAAAAGTTATATTTACTTTGTCGATTTTTTGTTATTTTAGATTTGTTTCAAACTTCATTCCATATTCATATATTATCTTGGTTTCAAAATTAATATTTTCATAAATATGAGAACAAGATTTATGCTTATTAGTTTGCTTTATAAATAGGAAATTTGTATTAATTAAAGTAGTTAAGGAAGGAGAATAGTTTTTACCTTTTTTCATTTTTTGTTGTTTTTAAATATAACGAGAATGAAACTGAATATGATGAAAAAAACTTATTCATTCTGATTGGAAGAAGTGGGGTATAATCATTGAAAAATCATTTAAATCTACCACAACCAATATGCTACCAGGCAAAAGTCTGGTCTCTACCTCTTCAAGATAAAACTTACAAAAAATAAATTTAGTTCGTCAATCTTTTGTGATTTTAAATTAGTTTCAAAATTTATTTCATATTCATCTATTATTTTGGTTTCAAAATTAAAGTTGTCATGAATCTGAAAACAAGATTTGTGCAGTTGTGCTTGTTGGTTTGCTTTTCAATTTGTAGATTAAATCAGAAATTTATATTGGTTAAACTAGCTAGGAAAGGAGAATAACTTTTAACTTTATTAATTTTTTTGTTAACGTGGATGAAACTGATTATGATAGAAAAAAACTTATTTTCCTGATTTGAAGAAGCGATGTGTAGTTTTATATCTTAGTGTCAAAACTATGTTTATTAAATATCATTTGATTAATTTGTTACACTTTTAGTTGATTTTGGTATACTAGCTTATAAGTATTTGACCAAATAATAGGTTTTTGAGACAAGACATACATAGATTCAAAACAAGACCGTTGAAACCTCACAAACTAGATATAATTTCTGAGATTAAAGTTGCAATTTTTTCTATATATTATTACAATCACCAATATACACAAAGTAATATCTCAATAAATATAATTGATCGCATATAGTTTTTGTCAAAATAATATTATAAGTGTTAGAAGCTTTGGGAGCTAGCATTGAAAGGTTTCAAGTCATGAGGAAAGTGATAATTGTGGATGCAACATTTCTCAAGAACGAATATGGTGGTGTACTAGTTTTTGCCTCAGCTCAAGATCCTAATCGTCACCATTATCCCATAGCGTTTGGTGTACTCGATGGTGAGAATAATGCAAGTTAGACCTGGTTTTTCGAGATTATGAAAACCGTTGTAGCGGACTCTTCCGAATTGGTATTTATGAGTGACAGAAATACAAGTCTCATCAGCACCATAGCTAATGTGTATCCCCAAGCTCATCATGGGTATTGTATATGGCATTTGTCCCAAAATGTGAAAGGTCATGTCAGTAACGGCAACAAAGACGTAGTCGCATGGAGATTCATAGAGTGCAGTAGGCTTTACACATCGGTTGAGTTCAACAGTGCTTATTGTTCCTATTTTCATTAATGAAATGTGAACTGACCTTTTAGCCCTTGTCGATTTAAAAAAAAATTGAAAAAGAAAAAGAGAAACCAAAGATAGAGACGGCCCGCCTCCCTCGCTCGTCTCGGACTCGACTCGACTCACTCCGCGACTCACTCCTCCATCGAGCTCGATCTCCATCGCCGCTGGAGTGAGCCCTCTCGCCACCGTTTCCTCCGCTGCCGAGCTCTCCATTGCCGCCGTTTCTTCGTTCTCTCCTCTGTTGCTGCATCGAGGTTTGTTCTTCAAGTTATGTGTTTTGGATTTTGGATTTGAGGGATTGAATTGGATTTGATATGGTATGCGCATCGGATGTTTTGGTCGATTAGGTCTATAAAGAGGTAACAAATGTATTTGGTAGCCCTGTTAGAATGTATCTTAACCGTTTGTATTTTAAATCTATGTAAAACTAGTGTTTTGTTCTGTAAAACTATTTATTGGCGTAATTGGCGTAATTCAAAATTACTCGACATAATAATTGGCGTAAAGTTGCAAAAATGTCGAATTAAAACATATTAATGGGGGAAAATCAACTGTAAAACTAAAAAATCAAAGTTTAAGAGTGGGTAAAACTAAATAAATTGAAACCAGCCAAAGTAAAACTATTTGGAACTTTTGTAAAATTACTACCTTTGGTAAAACTAAGTGCAATTTTTCGGCGCCAAAACGAGAACTTGCACCAAGATAACTGTCAAGTCATATAAATAGTTATATATTAACTACAACTTCAAATTAAATCTAAACAAAATATTTTCTCCTAATAAATGATGATAGTGGGAAACTCGAAGAGATTCGAAACTATCTCATCTCATAATGATGTTTTCATCTGTATTTCGCAACTCTTCCGCTCCTCTTCCAACTCTTATATCTCAACTGTATATCGCTCTCTCTCCCAACTCTTCCTCTTCCCTCTTCTGCAAACAAAAAAGAACTACTAAGCGATCACATTTTTCTCTTCTTCTCTTTAAAAAAAAAAAGTTAAGAGATGGCAAGAGCGGTCAACATGATATCGGAGTTAAGTAGAAAAAAAAAGGATAAACATGATTGGAACCTCACGGTGAAGATCCTGCGTATGTGGATAAGAGATTGGGGATCTGGCGCAAATATGAACATGCTTCTTTGTGATGAAGAGGTAAGATATATATATCATTTTCTCTTCTAAATTTCTCTATCAAGGAACAAGGATAGGATATGAGATCTCATAGGATAGACACCACTGGTTTTGTTATCTTCAGGGAACAAGAATACAAGCGAATGTTTGTGGTGAATCATTTCGTTTGTTCTCGTGGGTGAAGAACTTTGAGGGGTATTGGTTCAATCTCAAGCATTTTACAGGGTCGTGGGGTCAAATTATTATGCGAACAAATCGAAACTCCTATGAAATAGATTTTGATGGAAAGATAACCTTTAGTTTACTCAAAGACTATCCAAACCAAAATCATTTTTTGGTTTTCACCCCCATCAGTGACATCATTCGGCAAGAAGTGTCAGAACGGTATCCTATAGGTATGAGTAACTTTGATTGTATTTAAACCGTTTGTGTTTTAAAACTATGTAAAACGTAAAACTGCTGTTTTGTTCTGTAAAACTATATATTGGATCTGTGGGTTTTGGTAAATGTAGTATTTTTTTTTATAGATGTTTTAGGAGTAATCACGTGGGTTGGTAATCCACGGATGAAGACAACCGTTCAGTTTACCATCCGAGATAGAGAGTAAGTGTTTTGTTTTTGTTTTGTGACATGTTTAAAGGGTTATCGTGTTTTGGTAGTAAATGTTTTGTTTTGTGACAGGTTTAAAGGGTTAGAGTGTTTGTCTCATGGAGAACTGGCCGAGCAACTATCTTCACGTTTTACAAGCGCGAATGATTGGCACATCTTCTGCATTTTAGAAGTTTCCGCGTCGAAACATTAGGAAGTGAGTTTATTAAGTCATTGTCTATTATGATATAAATCGTAGTGAAATACTAACAACCAAAAATCTTTTTTTTTGTAGATAATTCATGGCTTAAAGCAGAAGAAGACCTCTCAAACATTGAATTTGAAGATTATGCGTCTTTTCCATAACTATATAGTTTTCTGATTCGGTAAGATTATGTGTTTCAAATATATATAGGTACCCATATCCTATTCAATTAGCATGTTTACTAATTTTCTAAACCTATAAATGTTTACAGGTACCCATATCCTCCACCAGACCCAGCAACCTACAACAACGACCACAAGCTTGGATTTACTCCATTCTAATAATACGTTTTTAAGACAATATATTGTAGTGTTTGATTTTATTGATATTGTAAAACTGGTATTACTAATTGTCTTTTACAAATCCTAAACCAAAATTTGATATTAGTAAAACATGTATTAGTAATTGTCAAACTGGTATTAGTAATTGGTCGAACTGGTCAAACTGGTATTAGTAATTGTCTTTTACAAAACCTAAACCAAAATTTGATATTAGTAAAACATGTATTAGTAATTGTCAAACTGGTATTAGTAATTGGTCGAACTGGTCAAACTTGTATTAGTAATTGTCTTTTCCAAAACCTAAACCAAAATTTGATTTTACAAAACCTAAACCAAATTGACTCAACATAATTTTGATTTTACAAAACTTAAACCAAAATTACGAAAAAAATATTACAACATGTATTAAGTGGGAAATTGAGAAAGTATATCATATTGGGTTGTTATGAAGTAATCTACACAATAGTCCTTATACTTTTAATGTCATTTTGTAAATAATAACCAACTTATGATGAAAAAGTTACAGAAATCTAGTTTTAAAACATATTAATGCATAAAACACTCAAAATTATATGTTTATCTAGTTAAATCAACAGTAAAACTAAAAAAACAAAATTTAAGGATAGGTAATACTAATTAAAATTAAAAACACCCAAAGTAAAACTATTGAGAACTTTCGTATAACTACTATATCCTGTAAAACTATGTGTAATTTTTTGGCGTATATGTGAATAAAAGACGGCCCATGTGTTTCCCTTCTAAAGACAGCGCACGCTACGCGTTTTCCCTTCATCATTTCCCTCGAATTTTTTGGGTTTCCCTCCATTTATTACTCTTTCTCCTCCACACAGAGCACTCGCACATCGAGCACAAATCCATTTTTCTCTCTCATTTTTTTTTCCCGAATTCGTGTTCTCTCGAATCCGTTAAGGAAGGAGATTGATGAGCAGTCCGTGCAGATTCGAAGCTTCAGACACCATGAATTTCAGATACAACAAATGCGTGAAGAGATTGCAAATTTGTAGAAGGAGTTAGTGGGTCGAATCGATTCATATTAGTTAAGACGTATCTTTGCTTTGTTTTGGAGTGCTCTTTGTTTTGTAAGACTTATCATAGGGCTGGGCAAATTATCCGGATCCGAAAACCCGATCCGGAACCGACCCGAAAATACCCGAAATTACCCGAACCGAACTATATCAATACCCGACCGGATCTGATAATTTAAAATTTTTGGATCTCGGGTATTACCCGATCCGAACCGAGATCCGAACTAAGAACCGAAATATCCGAATACTTTTGTTAAACACTTAAACCCATTTACCCTTTACCCTTTTAAAACGCTTACACTTAAACACAAGAACCGAGATCCGAACTAAGAACTACGACGCTTGCTCTTCCGATTTTTTCTCCAGTATCGACATAAATCTCTTAAAACCCCAAATCGAAAATCTGGAAGCCCTAAACCCAAACCCAAAATCGTTCATCGTCTCTTTCAGAGACATCAAGGAATCAATCAAAGTTATGTGTTCTTCTTATTATTTTGATGTTGCCTTTGTTGTTACGGTCATCTCGAGGGGCCAAATTCACATCTGTCCCTCCAGGTGTAGAGTTATTCACCTCTACCCCATGTTATTCAGCCATACCCCTTCCCTTTTAATGAAATGTGATATCCCAATCTTGCCCTTCTAATTTCGAAAGTAGGACATTAAAAAAAGAAATGCTGACCAATGATAATTAAGGGAATTTCATCCAATCAGAAGGTAGGTTTACAAATTTCGACCAATTAGAACAAAACAAATTTGGGCCAATCGGAAAGGAGGATTAGAAATTTCGACCAATTAAAACAAAACAAATTTCGCCCAATAAAAAGAAGGGAAAAGGGAAAAAAAAATAATCAGGCGCCAAAAATTGCAGCCAATCAGGTGGGAGGGAAAAAAAAAATTTCTCTCAAAAACGGGAGATTCATCGCCCATCGTGAGAGCTCTTCTTCTGGGAAACGACAACTATTCTTCTACTTCTTCATCTGCCATTGAAGCTTAAAAACGAGGTTAGTTCTTCTATTAGTTCTTCTACAATGTTAGTAGATTATGCCCTAGAACCCTAAGATTTGAATTGAATTTACAAATTCGGGGGATTTGAATTGAAATTACAAATTCGGGGGATGTGATTTCAATTGAAATTACAATTTCTTAATTGAATTGATAGATTATCGTAGGTAGAATATAGTTTTTGCCCCGATTTCACCCAATTTGCTGTGATACAGTGGAAACAATTGGTATTACTGAGGCAAGTGTACAACTGGGAGCTATTGGTATTACTGGATTTTAATGTAGTTTTTAAATTTATATTCAGGAGACAATGATCACAAACATGCTTTTTGATTATGGAGGATATTATTCAAATTGTGGAGAAGATGACAAATGGATTTCAAAAGAAGGTTGCATGTACGCTGTAATGTTTAAAACATCAAGTTTGGAAGAGATAACTTACTCA
>PKML01004731.1:426394-437008 GCA_002933935.1 Eutrema yunnanense | reverse complement strand
TGAGTCTCAATTTCTTCGATAATAGCCATAACAGAAGTTCTACGAAGTTATAACACAACCATTAGCATCTGAAATCCAACTCTACACAAAATTCGAATTCCTTTGTTTCTACACACCACTCGAATTCCCAAATTTCATATTCCATTCTACTTAATCTCGAATCCAGTTGAACGAAACACAGAAGAATAAGAGGAAGGACGAACCTGATTTAGAGACGGGAATTCGATTCTCCAGTAATCACTACCATTGTCTTAGTTGTACGTTTTAGTACCAAATAGGAGGGAAGAACTTTCGAATCGACACAAGTATTTGGGAAAGATGTTGCTAGGGATTCGACAATTGTAGGTTTTAATTTTGGGGATTACCCGATTTCAGCGATTTCAACCCGATTATCGCGGGTCTGGTGTAAATTCGACCTGATTTCGCGGGTCTAGAGTGGTGCGGGTGGATATCGCGGATTTGGGCGTGGATATAGCTGGTTGGGTTCGTAATTACCAAAGTTTTTTAAGGGTGAGTAGTATTTTCTCGCTGTTTCGATTTAAAAATAAATAAAAATTAAATTAATTTTTATAACGGGGGCATATGTGAATAATGGTCTTCTGAAAAGGGCATCTCAAAATTTGATCCTCATCTCGATTTATTTGTGTTCTCTTCGATTGATCTTCTTCTCGTCAATTCTTTTGTGTATAGTAATCTCTAAAAAACCAGAACATTTGTTCTTCTTCTTTCGCTTTACAATCTCGTCGATTGTTGATGTTTCTGTTCATTCTTTTAAAGGTTTTAGACAAAAACTTGAAAGTTTGTACATGTTTTGTGATTTCAGTGTTTGATAGTGTTATGTCTCTCAGTTATCTTTCCATTGGAGGCTACTCGTGTCGTGTGTGTTCAATTATCGTGTCGTGTGTGTTCAATTATCATTCTTGTATCTTCTTCTTATTTGTTAACTTCTGTTTTAGATTTAGGGACATACGAGGAGATTTCTCATTGGTGCAGCCGATTAGTAATTTGGGAGCATACTGTGCTTTTCTTCGATGGAATTTGAATACGCTATGGTTTATACACTATATTCGATTCAATGGTACAGTGTCAAGTATGATGAATCTCAAGGCAGACCGGCTTTGAGTTACCTCGGACCAAAGCAGTTTAAGCGTTGTTCGATCGCGAGCGCTTCTTGGAGCCCTCGACCTCTTCGATCAACGGGCTCCGATCACCGCACCTCCGCCGCATCCGCTTCGGCCTCGACTTCATCGTCATCCTCAGCTGCAACACCTTCTTCGGCCTCTGCCGATGTCGTTTCCTCCATAATCGGCGGCTTATTCGCCTCTTTATTGTCTCGACTCGTCACTATCTCTTCTCTTCTGACCATCAATCCCTTCTCCAAGCTCTCCGCCGATGACTTTTCAAGTGATACGCCTCCATGGTCCACCGGTTTCTTTGGCATGTGTAACTCTTATTCGTTCATGTCGTCTTCTCAGCAAGCGAGAATGAGAGTCCATGAGAATATCAAGCGATTCGCCAGGATTTACGCTATGCTCTTCATCGTCTTCTTCGCTTGCGCATTGTATGAATTCCGTACTCTTATAAATTTCCTCTTTACTTAGGTCTAAATCTCTGAAATTGCTCGATTAAGTTAATGTATGAATCCGAAAATCGAGTAATTGAAGTGTTGAATTTGGTGTTGTGTGTCTCTAGGTGCTTTGTAGATATCAGATGCCACTTGCATTGGTGGGATTGTTAGCAAGCTTAGCCCTTTGGGAGCTGTTCAAGTATTGCAGTGACATATGGAATTTCGATCGTCATCCTTCCGTTCGGAAACTCTTGATCGGTATTGGACAGTGCAGTGAGTTTTTCGATCAATTTGTCCCTGCTTTTTGGTTCTGCAAACGTTTTGACATTAAATAAAAGTGAGGCTTTTGGGTTTTGGATGGAATTGTTCCTTTGATTATGAATGACATTGCGAATTGATTGCTGAAAAGTTTGATGCATTTTGTACTACTTGTGAAATCAATTTCCCATCTTTGTTTTCAGGTCAGGAAACTTGCAAATTTCGTTCAAGGTAATTAAGTTATGCACATTTGTACAGCCAATTAGCTAGCATTCGTGTGTTATTTTCAAGTTTTTTTGAGCAATTAGCTCTATTTAATAGTTTCTGGCTTTAGAAGGATGGAGTTACTTCATTTATAGTTTGTGTTTTTTTGGTAGAATTTCGGACAAGTGGGACAACTAAATAATATTGTGTGGTAAAATTTCGCACAACTGGGACAACTAAGTAATACTGTGTTTGCTTAATTTGTGTGTTTGGTAGAATTTCGGACAATTGGGACAAGAAGAAAGACAAGAAGAAAGATGGGAAAAATGGGCAAAAGGGCAAGAAGAAACAAAAGATTTAGACTTTATGGTTTTTGGAAGTCGACCGTTGGAATTTATTTTAGTATGTTTTTGTCCAATTTGCTACCCCATACAACGTTGAAAAGATACTGATTTGTTTTTTTTATTTTAGGTACTTTGAAGTAAAAGTGAATTTAGGTACAACTTACTACAACTGCGTACAACTGTAACTAAGTACACCTAGGTCTCAACTGATATAATTATATAAATTAAAAATACAATTAAAATCAATTAAAATAAATAAATAGAAAAGGGTCACGTGTGCCGACAAAAGAGGACATGTGCGCAGTCAAATTAACATGTGCGCCGTTAATTTTGTACATAGTTGTCCATACGTGTACAGTTGTACGAAGTTCCTAATAGTTGTCCTTTCACGAATTTAGGGTTTTTGTAGTTGTCTCGTGATATAAATTATCATGTTGTAGTTGTCCACATGATTTTGGAGTTTTAATGGTCATTTAGGAGGTTTTCATAGTACAAGTCATGCAAAATCATATATTTTGTTTCTTTTTCATCATAATATGATTAACATTACCAATGTATTCCTTATAGTATAAGGTGTGTTAGGTGTGAAACAAAAATATGAATAAGGAAAATAATAAATTTATGCTATCCATATTTTAAATTTTGTTCCTTATAGTTTAAGACGTGTTTGCATTTCTTAAGTATATGCTTTCTTTATATGTTTAATTTCACTACTATTTTTTTATTAAATAGTTGCACATAGTTGTCCCTACGTGTACAGTTGTACGAAATTCATAATAGTTATTTTTTCACAAATTTAGAGTTTTTGTAGTTGTCCCATGATATAAATTATTATGTTCTAGTTGTCCACATGATTTTATAGTTTTAATGGTCATTTAGGAGGTTTTCATAGTACAAGTTGTGAAATCCTCTTGGCTAAATTGAAACTACCTCGGCTACCACTTTTCTTGATTTCTTCCCAGTTTTTTGGTGTAATCCGACGGTAAGACAAACAATTTTTGTATATTATTAGGAATACTCCACTTAGTTTCATCAATGTGTGCAATTCGTTCTCCACATAATTTATCTACTCCAAAGCTGTTTAGTTTCATATATCGCAATCTTCATACATATCTTATCTACTAACACCGAATAAGTTATCTCCTCCAAAGATGAGGTTTTAAACGATATAACATATATGAAATTTCTTGAAAACCATTGAAATGTTTGTGTGGCTGATACTCATTGTCTCTTGAAAATAGAATAAAAATACTCAATTAGCAATTACTCAAGTTGTCTCAGTAGTACCATTTGTACATGTTGTCTTATATATCTTAGTTGTACCATTTGTACCAGTTGTCCTATAACTGCAGATTTGGTGAATTCGGGTTCTAATTCTAATCTACCTAAGAATCACTACGATTCAACAACTACACTCGACAAATTACCAATGCAAAGACCTAATTGTCACATAAAACTTGGTTACCAACCCAATTTTCATGCCGAAACAAGCAATTTTCGCAAATCCAATCCTTAAATTATGAAATCCCCAAATAACTCTCAGTTTTCAAGCTTCATCAATGGCGGAATAGAGAGAGGAGCTAAGAGCAGGAAATCGATTGCAGAGAAGGAGGAGGCAAAGGCGAAGGTCCGCCGGCGAGATGGGAGGTGAAGGTCCGCCACCGGTCGACTAGAGCAACTAGATCGGGAAGAAGAAAAGAAAACACTTTCTGAATTTTGTTGTTTTTAATTAATAATTATAAAAATTATTAAAAAAATAATTTATTGAGTAGGTTTCATTAAGGGTAAAATTTGTTTATCACTTTAATGAGTGGCATGAGACTAGAAAGTGGCATGGCAGATTAATTTTTTCCAAAAAGTGGAATTTGAGCCATTGATTCGTTTTAACTCCGTTTTCAAAGGTTTTCAAGTGATTTTCATATTTTAGAGATTTGAAAGACGTTTCAGGTAACTCAGAGTAAAAGAGTGCATTTCGGAGCAAAAGTACGTTTTTGGATAAATTTGGACCATCAAGAAGTCTTGCAGCTAATGGAGACCTTTTCACCGTCTGATCATCCCCAAATTTGATACAACAAAGTAGAGACAACCAGCTTTCAAATGCAATTAGATTGGAGGAAATCCAATGGTTGGATCCTTAAATATACCGAAGCATTGACGGCAGATGAAGCTGCCCTGAAGATGAAGCCACCGCGCCTGGAGGAGCTGGAGCCGCAGCCAGGAGGCATTTCGCCACTCCTGGAGAGTCTCCACCCATGGCCATGAGGTGTTTCGCCACTCCCACAGAGTCCGCACCCGTGGCCCGGACCATCCGCGACCAAACCGACTTGTTTCTTCAACGAGGCCAAAATCGCCATTTTTCATCAAACCCTAAACGAAGATTAGCTCTATAAATACTTATTTTATGCCTCTTAGATAGACACGTTAGATTATTTTCATACTTTTTGGCAGAGGCAAACCCCTAGCAACTTGTGTTCTTGGTTTTTCAAGGATTGGAAGAAGGATTTTTCATCGGTGTTATTCGATAGAGAAGCTTTCTCCATCCTTTTTTATGCACTGTTTTCTTTTGAATATATTTACCTCAGTTATGGCTGAGTAATTCTCTTATTGGGTGAAAGGGGTTTGAAGGGGGAGCTTATGGTTCGATTCTTATTAGGTTTTTAGTCTAGGATACCGATTAGGGTTATTCGTTCTATCCTTGTTGTTAATGCGTTGCTTGACTAACCGTTTTAACAACTGATGTTAGGCGTTTTAGAGCCACGGGAGTACTGTATGTAATCGCTTGACCTAGGGTAGACGAGCAAATCCGTCGTAAGATTTCGAAATTATAGATTGTCTACAAGTTTCAGATTGAAATTTAATGTAAAACGTATTTCTAATTTTTCTTTTATTTTGCGGAATTTTTTTTTTTTGGTTTTATCTTTGATCGTTTCAGGAGAAAGTTCGAGCAAATATGGCTGAGATCATTCATAACCAGCAGCCACCATACCTTGCTCAACTCCCTGGAGTAATTCCCGTTAACCAGCAACCTCGTGATGGAGTCCAAAATCCCTTCGCACAAGTCGGATTCAGACAGCTCCATATTCATGTCGGTTTGCAACACCAACAACAAGGTCATGATAATCAATGGTTGGCGCCTAATCATGAGACCATTGGAGATTTCGATTCAACACCAGCACTTCTCAATGATTGAAATCCAATCCTCCCTTCACTTCTTCAAGATCAAGACTTCGAGATAAAACCGCAAGTCATTGCTTTTTTGAAGCAAAATCTCTTTGAAGGTCTTCCTGAAGAAAATCCTTTGGATCATGTTGATTCTTTCGAAGAAATATGTAGTACTGTAAGTGCTAATGGAGTTTCCAAGGAATATCTTAAATGTCGCATATTTACTTTCTCTCTAGCGGAAAAAGCACTCCGATGGATGAAGTAACCTCCACCTCATTCGATCACCACTTGGATCGAATATAAAGGAACCTTCCTCAATCAATTTTTCACCAAGCAAAGGGCGAACCTATTAAGAAGTAAGATCTCTGGTTTCCAACAAGGACCAATCAAGCCATTCCATGAAGCTTTGGAATGTTTCAAAAAATATGCAAGAGATTGTCCACATCACGGTTTCTCGGAACGTAACTTATGGAGCATCTTTTACCAAGGAATTACGCACGAGTGATATAGCAAGTAATGCGAAATTTATGAACAAATCCATAGAAGAAACAAAATTATTCATAGATAACTTGGCTACGGGTGACTACAAATATGGGCTGAGCTATGACAAGACCGTTTAAGCCATCAACACCATTTCAGATTCTACACAAATTTCAGAAATTGATGAGTTAATTTCTAAATTTTTTAAGGAGCAGTCAAGAATTTTTCAAGCTCGTGAAGACTCTACAGCCACTGATGATGGGATTTATCAAGGAAACTTTGGTGGTCTTTCAGAAAATCAACAAAAAAGATGTAAATTACGTAATGCAAAACCAGAATTTTGGTAATAGAAGTTTCTTTAGCCCGATCTACAAACCTCAAGATCGTTTCTACACCAACCAGAACGTGACCCAAGGGACTCATTTCAAGACTCAGCAACAATATGCTTAAGGTTTTCAAATGATTTTATACCAACCGAGAAAACAATTCCCACATGTACAAGGTTCTCAAACCGTAGCACCCATGGAGTGAGAAATGAGTAACTTTGAATCTATGATATATAGATTCATCCAAGATCAGAGGCAAAGTAACAAGGAGATATACGAAAGGATGGATGCTTTACATCACGACATCAACAACAAGCTTGATTCACTCTCTTCTCATGTGAAACAACTCGATCTCCAAGTAGCTCATATCGCGGGTTCTCTCAAGAAATTGGTTGGAGGCCTACCAGGCCAAGCTGAGGTGAATCGAAGGAAAGAACATGTTTCTGCCATCACACTTATGAGTGGTACCCAGTTAGATGAAGTGGAAAGACCAAAAGAAATCGAGGAAGAACCGCTAACCGTCGAGGTGATCACGAATGAAAAAGAAAGAGCCAAAACCGATGTTGCCTAAATGAGCCTTCTGTTACGAACTTTAGATGGTTGTGATCCATCATAATTCCCTCGTTCTTGTTCACTATTTAGAGCTTCAACAGTTTTTTTAGACTCAAATTCTATCGATTGCATGTGGCAAAAGTCTTATGAGTTCTGTCAATAAGAAATTAAGAACATAATCAAAATATAAATGTAACCTTACAAGTAGAATCAAGTAATAGTATGAATCTTTGTCTATGTTTTATGAATTTTGAATCAACTAATACTATGAATTAAACGACACATTGAGATAATGAATCAAATCACATATGAATGAATGAATCAAATCACATATGATTGAAACCACATATGAATGAAACATACCATGTCCATTATTCACGACTCACAAACGCTTTCAACCTCTGTCTTAGACTCTCAGTTGTGTGATTCAGCTGAATGAGTATTGACTTTTGAGTTGCCTTTAGCTGCCAAATTAGATTAATTATAATAGGGTTTACCTGAAAGTGACTCTAGTTGGTGCGAAAGGTTGAAGATATGGATTTATATTTAAATATGTACAATATTTATAATTCAATCAACGGTCTCCGAATCATAACGAATTCAATCATTGTTTCAATTTTGAAGTATATGTGTACCTGGTCATAGTTTATTAAACCATATCACAATTAACAATTCACAAATTCATATCAAACTTCATATGATTTCTTCAAAATTAGAGATAATGAGATCATCCATCGATGTATCTTGAAATCGCGAATCACTGATGTTGGATATATATGTAAAATATACTAAATGATACTATACAATAGATTATGTTTGGATAGTTGTCGGTGTCTATCCACTTTGATAGTTGTCTATCAAGTAGTAGTCTATCTAGTTAGTTGGATAGTTGTCTATCTATGGATAATTGTCTATCTAGATATTCAGTTGTCTATCCAGTTGGATAACTTGGATAGTTGTCTATACATGTATAGTATTCTAATATTTGTCAATTGGAAAACGTGGTATCTAAGACAAACAAATATATTCTTTGTTTTGAAATGGATAGATAGATCAATATATATGTTGCGATGTGAAAAATCACATTGAAAAGCATGCATCGAAATTCTGAGACTGAATCGAAGAAATCTCCATCATTATCTCATTTGAAATCGCATTTACGAAAACAGTCTCAACTCAATTGAAGAAAATTTTGATTTCTATGAGAACTCTTCTTCTTTTGCGATGTAAACTGCAAACTCGCAAAACCGTGACGATATACCTGTAAAACCTGTAATACACACGGGTTTGGACCGCAAAGCGCGCTATTTTATGGACACATAAAACATCGCCCCATAGCGGTCCTAGTTAGGCCCGACCCGTGGGTGACGACCGTATTGACACCTCTAAACATTAAATCTAAATTAATTAAACAAAAACAAAATGTTTACTTTCTCTAAATTGACTTGATTAGTATTTCTAGAGTTCCTAATAGGCCACCTGAATCTAATTGGCTGATATTAAACTTTTCTGATGATGTAGACCAGTAGACGAAAATCATATATTTCATATGGTAAAATCACATATCTGCACTTAGCTTTAGGTATCATTTTCGTAAGGTTTCAGAGGTCTCCAATGATGTAAAATCCCAAAAAGAAAAACACCATTAAATATTAAGTAATCTTGGGTAGTGACCAAGAACGTCCTAGAAGTAATTAAAAAAAAAAAAAAGTGTATATAAGTTACTTGGAACCCACGATTGTGGAAAGCATGACGCACCGTTAAACCAAATTTGAAACATAACCAAACAAATTTGGCATACCACAACAGAAAGTATCAAAAGGAGATACTTTGTATACATCTTCACCAACAATGCATATACGTTATTGTTGTGTCTCTATTGATTACAGTAAACGACAATTTTCTTCTCCTCGTCAATAAAGAAACTCATGTCGCTCAAAATCTTAAGTGTGCGAGTTTTAAATCCACTGTTAAGAACTTACTCCACGACACAAATGTGGTCTCAAGAGCATAGAACACGTATCTATTTGGTTGATTAGGAGTATAATTTATCTTCTAACAGTCGAGAAACGTTGATGATGTCATTTCCATTGAGATTCCTTATTGAATAAACCCTACATTCCTTCAGCATGAGAGCCTGATACTGTCTTGCTGTTTTATCAGTGTCTTTTGATGAATCTCGGATCTTTTGCAAGTAGATTGTAATCATCTCAAAGATGTTAATGGAACCCTAGAGAGTATCTCCTCTTCCAAATCCAGTGGAAGATTGGAGATCCAAAGGTTATATATTTCTTTAGATCCATTGCACGAATAATCATGAAAGTAGTGATTACCAAATCCCATAACTAACATGAAACTCTGTAATCAACACATCTTTGAAGCAAAATCTTATGGATATGTAATATTTTATGTTTTGCTTGTGAACGCCAAAGTACTGTGCTTTCCTTCTGATATTGTCAAGATCTCGTCCTAGTTTTCGCAATGTATGTTCTTTCAGGCATGGCTAACACCAAGAGTACCTAAATGTAGCCAGAATAAAAAGTTATACTAACAATTTATCATATGAGAGTGACTCGTTTGAAAGGAACTATATAGTTTATAAGAAAGACACTTACAGATTGGTTATAGATAATCCGAATGGGTTAGAATGGCCTCTACTCTATCCAGTGATGCTTCTAAACGCCCCGAGCTCATGTTGAATAACGGTTCTTCAGTACCAAGCGCCCTGTTTCATTCATCCGATACCATCATCAGCTAAGCGTTGTGACAACACAGATTTGGAAAATATTGGATATATAAAGATTTCAGATTTGTGACACTTGCCCAGTAACCTCTGGGAGTACAAAATCAGCTCTCCATCCAAACCGGAAATCGATACCAGGACTCAAACCAAGAGTAGTTTTGTTCCGAATCCGAGACACACCATCACCACCCAAACACGAAGTAAGCTTCCATTTCCAACCCATTGCATTCATTTGAAAGTTATGTCCAACACCAACCTGCAAGATTGAAATTACAACATATGTAAAGAGACAAAAAAAGAGGGCAAAATAATAAACTCAACACACAACAACAACAAAAAAACCTGGAGGTTTAGAAATCTGGTGAGAGGAATCTTCTTTGATAAAACTCGAACTTCTTGATGTAACGGCTCATATATAAACTTCCACTTCCTTTCAGGTGATAATGGTTTCAAAACAAGCTTTGCGTGGTAATCATTGGTGGGTTCGTTATATAACTGGAACAGTCAATTAAAAAAAAAAGATGAATCAGAAGGTGTGGCAATGATGAACATCTCATGGCTCAAACAGCACCGGACAAGTCTCTTTCGATGCATTCAATCCCTAATAAACCGAATACTTAGCTCCACACTCAAATTCACTAATCTATTATCCATAAAGTTTCCATCTTTAACAATTTTTGTGACAATGATGACATCTGATGGCTCAAACAGCACAGAACAGGTCTCTCTCGATGCATTCAGTCCCTAAGAAACCGAATACTTAGCTCCACACTCAAATTCACAAATCTATTATCCATAAAGTTTCGATCTTTAACAATGTTGTGACAATGATGAACATAACATGGCTCAAACAGCACAGGACAAGTCTCTTTCGATGCATTCAATCCCTAATAAACCGAATACTTAGCTCCACACTCAAATTCACTAATCTATTATCCATAAAGTCTCGATCTTTAACAATTTTTGTGACAATGATGA
>PKML01004731.1:382663-407243 GCA_002933935.1 Eutrema yunnanense | reverse complement strand
AGTGCGATTAATTACCTGATAGAACCTAGGTGAGCAAATTGATTATTCGCAAAGAGATTTGGTTTAATTGATTTGTGAACATATCAAACCTGTTATTAAAGCTGATTTAGACTTTAGGATTCGCAAAGAGATTTGGAATTCCTAGGATTTAGATTTAGATAATTCTCGCAACGACAGTTGGTTAATTATACTTTAGTGATTTGAGTTCAAGAACAGCGCTAAATCTGAATCCTGCTAGTTAGTTTATCTGCATTCATTGATTTCCTGAGAAAAACCCGGGCCTATATTCTCTATATTGAATTACAACCCTTTTAATTTCTGCACTGCTTTTAATTACATATGTTTGGCTTAGCTTAATTCTATTCTATATAATCTATTGCGCGTTTCTCTGAGTCTTTTGTGGTTCGACCCCTAGCTATACTATAACAACTGCTTTAGTACTTTAGGGTATTAAATTGAGCATATCAGTGTCCAGAGTATCAAGGAGCAACTCGCTATTAAGTTCATGATTTTGATTTAGCATTGTTCGACGTATGCCAGGAATATCGAGCTCGGCTGGACATAAAGCTTCTATGCCGTAGGCTAGCGAAAAGGGGGATTTCCCAATAGAACTGCGACGTGTGGTGCGATGGGACCAGAGGACTCCATGGAGTTCGTCGGCCCAAAATCCTTTCTTTGTGCCGAGTATTTTCTTAAGGACATCGATGATAGTCTTATTAGTCGCTTCAGCTTGGCCTTTTCCAGGTGGGTATCTCGGAGTGGAGAAACTTAGCCATATTTTCCATTTAACACAAAAATCACCGAATAGGGCTGAGATGAACTGAGGTATGCTATCCGTGATTATCTCATATGGTACTCCAGGTCTGCATATGATGTATTTCCACACAAATTTCTTGACGTGGTGAGCGTGAATCTCGGGGTAGGATTCGGCCTCGACCCACTTGGTAAAGTAGTCTGTCATGACTAAGATGTATTGCTTCGGGTTGGTGGAATAGGGAGGGGGCCGATGATGTTCATTGCCCATCATATGAATGGGTAAGGGGTTGTTGACATCGTGAGTAACTCGGTTGGGAGATTTATCACCGGGACATGCCTTTGGCATTTCTCGCATCTGGCGACGAACTTCTCACAGTCCGCTAGCATAGTTGGCCAATAGTAGCTTGCCTTCTTGATTTTTAAAACCAAAAAACGACCTCCGAAATGGTTTCCACCGTCGCTGTCATGTACTTTACTCATGATTGTGTGAATATCTTTTCCGGCGACACATTTCAAAAGGACAACAGAGGCGCTCCATCGCAAGAGTTCGCCATTGTGAATGATGTAATGGGCATATCACATTTTAAATCGCCGAGCTGCCCATCTATCGGTCGGGACCGTTCATTTCGGAGATGTACATCTTTATCTCGATAGTCCAGTCTTTGGGCTCTTGCTTATCTTCTGCCTCAATGTCCATAGGGACGTGGAGACCTTCTGATACTTCGTCTTCGTCATACTGATCTCGGAAGTCTGGGTTGCTCAAGGTATGTCCGGTTTTGGTGTTCTCACTGAGCTCGGGGACCGGCCGATCTCTGATTTTGCGTTTGTTGGGATCGATGGCGGGGTGGATCTCGTAGTCGCGCTTGCGTGTGGTTACATTGCAGGTCACATTTGGTTCGATGCGTGATAGTGACATGCTTTCGACCAGGATGGTTCATTGGAGATGAGGATTTGAGTTTGATGCTAAGGCGGCGAGTGCATCACCTGCGGCATTTTCGCCATGAGGTATTTTAGTGAGGTCGAAAGTTTGGAGCTCGGCTGCGAGCTCCTTTACCAATTTCGAATATGCATCCATGCGATCTTTCTTTGCGTTGTATTCACCGCTGAATTGGCTGGCGATGAGTTGCGAATCGCATAACGCATGTATTTGTTTTGCTTCGATTGCCTTGGCCAATCGTAGTCCGGCTATAAGTGCTTCATATTGTTCTTCGTTGTTTGAGGCCTGAAACTCTAGTCGGAAAGATTGTTTCAAGATTTCACCTTTCGGGGATTGAAGGCGTAGAGCGACCCCTGAACCTCAGTGTGACGATGAGCCATCAACGTGAAGGAGCCATTTTTATGTTCTTGGGAGCTCGGCGACCGTCAACTCTCGTGGTAGCTCGATGAGGAAATCGGCTAGAACTTGGGATTTTATGGCGGTCATGCTTCTGAATTCGATACCATATTCGCTTAGCTCGATTGCGCATTTGGTCAGCCTACCAGATTGGGTCGGACTGTGCAAGATCGTTCGCAAAGGCTGGTTGATGAGAACTGCGATTGAATGGGACTGGAAGTAAGGACGGAGTTTCTGAGTTGCGATGATTACAACAAGTGCGAGTTTCTCAAGTGTTGGATATCTCGTTTCGGCATCGTTCAAAGACTGGCTAATGTATAAGATGTGTTTTTGCTCTCCTCGATCTTCTCAAACTAAAACTCCTGATAAGCTCAAATTAATACCATAAAAGTACTAAAGCTTTGTCGATTGTAATACTTAGGGATCGAATCCACATAGACTCAAGAAAACACACAATAGATTTTAAAGGTTGAATTAAGCTAAGTGATCAATGGAATTGAAAGAGATTATTTACAGGGATTTTACAGCCACTTTTAGGCTATGCTTTATTTTACTTTGGTTTTTGAGAGAGATTTAGGGGGAGAAAAGTCTGAAACTCTGTTGATCCGAGAGAAGATTTTGAACCCTTGTTTTACTTTCTCTGATTATTTATTTGATGATTTATTCAGTTATGTTGATGGTTTCATTCTCCATGTCTGAGTAGATCCACTTTAGGTTTAGGGTTCTCATAAGGGTTTTCTCTGAATGCTAGGTTGATTATCTGTTTAGGATTCACCATCTGAATTAGTTCTTCGCCTTAGGTTGTGTTCAAAGCTAATTCTAGGTTGACGAATCTGCAACTTAGATCTTAGGATAATTGATTAGGCACGACAGTGCGATTAATTACATGATAGAACCTTAGGTGACCAAATTGATTATTCGCAAAGAGATTTTGTTTAATTGATTTGTGAACATATCAAACTCGGTATTAAAGCTGATTTAGACTTTAGGATTCGCAAAGAGATTTGGAATTCCTAAGATTTAGATTTATATAGTTTTCGCAACGACAGTTGGTTAATTATACTTTAGTGATTTGAGTTCAAGAACCGCGCTAAATCTGAATCATGTTAGTTAGTTTATCTGCATTCATTGATTCCCTGAGAAATACCCTGAGCCTATATTCTCTCCATTGAATTTACAACTCGTTTACTGTTTACCGTTTTTATTTCATCTAAATTGCTTAGCTTGATTTGACACTATACAATCTATTGTGTGATTTTTGTGAGTCCTTGTGTTCGACCCCTAACTATATTACAACTGCTGCTTTAGTACTGTTAGGGTATTAATTTGAGCATATCAAACTGAGATCGGTATCTTTGTCTTGACGGTTTAAGGCTATTTCTTTTGATGATTGACCTCGGGGAATTTTTGAGTTCGGCGAGTCTTCTCTGACAAGACATGTCACTTCAGTTTCTGTAACTATTGCGGGAATCGAGGGATTTTGTCATGATTATTTTTCTCTCAATATATTCCCTTGACTCTTTGGTTTTCCCCATTTCTCTGCTCATAAAGGTAACCCATTTCTTATTTTCTCTCTCTAATGATTGATTTCATCGTTCTAGGGTTTTGCTTATTTATCGAATTTTGTAATCGGATTTCGACGATCTCTGCGGCGAATTCCTTTGATTTCTTTGAAGATATTCGGGTTCCGAGCCGCTCTCGTCTGCTTCTTGTGATTCTCTTGTTAATTTCCTGCAATTTCCTCTTCATTCTTCGCGACTCTTCCTCAAATCTGCACGGTTCACTCTTGTCGAGTATCTCAATCGTTGATTTTAGTGATGGAAGACCAAGTAAATGTTCCTCCACTAGTTCGTCGCAATTCGCGCCGCGCATGAGTTCATGTTGCCGCTCCGCCTTGGACACAAGTTACTGGTCTTCACGACCGGGATAGTGACGGAACTGAAGCTCAAAGATGCTTCGACGGCGAATATCAATAGGCCGATACATATCGATCGAGGAGATGGTGTTGGCGATGATCTACCTGTAGCTGACGAGTCTCGACTTGTCGATGTGGAGAGGCTCTTCTTGTCTAGGCAAGTTGGCGAGGATACAGCCGAATCGAGTAATCCCCGACCTCGGGTCCGTCCTCCTCATGTTGAAGCTCAAATTCAACGCGATGCGGAGATCGCTGCCGAGCTGGAGAGGGACTTGGATACTGAAAGAAAAAGGATGGAAGATGAGCAGATCCGACGTGACACATCTATTGCTTCTCAACTTGATGAGGAGGATAGGATCCGTGCCCATGAAAAAGTTGGGGCATCAGGTCGAGATGCTGTCCCGAACAATCCTTTGGAGGGCAACTTAGAAGGAAAA
Source organism: Eutrema yunnanense (assembly GCA_002933935.1). Taxonomy (NCBI): domain Eukaryota; kingdom Viridiplantae; phylum Streptophyta; class Magnoliopsida; order Brassicales; family Brassicaceae; genus Eutrema; species Eutrema yunnanense. The sequence goes on along the minus strand of PKML01004731.1, from coordinate 402,802 downwards.
CCTCGGGTTCCGTTGATTCCCCTGGCAGTGCGGCCACTAACTATCGAGCCGACTTGCTTATCGATAGATGAGATTGACGAGCTGGTGGGGTCCCTCCCTTTCTCGGGTACATTAAATGTTATGATTCCAGATAGTCACCAACGACCATGGGATACTCCAAAGGGGCATATTTGTTTTTATGAGTCTTGGTTCAAGGCGTGCTGGCTCAATTTTCCCTTCCCACCATACTTTTGACTTCTGTAAAAGGCGGAATGCCGCGATTTTCCAGCTTTACCCGACAAGTATGGTTAACATAACGGGGCTCCTCTCTTTGGGAGCTGAATTTGGAGTTCCGGTCACTGCACGGATGTTTGAAAAACTCACCTCGGTTAATATAGCTGAGGCCAAACCTTGGTATTTTTTGGTGAATATAAAGCTACGACATAATCGCTGGCCCGAAACCCAACAAAATTCAGGATTGGGAGACGAAATACTTTTTCATCAAAGTTGACCCCGCTCTTATGTCCACCTCGGGCATTGGTTATAGGAGAACATGGAACCAAAATATTGGTAATTATTCGTCCTGTTACAACGAGGCAGCGTATTTTACTCTTCTTTTAATATGTTTCTTTGTTCTTGTAGTTCGGAACACTACTTATCGCCGTATCTCCGATCATTGGAAGGCGATTGCAGCTCGGTTTAAGGAGTTAGGGAGAATTTGCTGGCCAGATATCCACCGAGCTGACCTTGCAAAGAGCAGATCGTAGCGTTCCAATACTGGTTAGTACAAAAATTCTTTAAGTAAAAGGATTTTAGTTTTATTCGATCCGTTTCTCATATTTGTTATGCTTGGACAACTCCTCGAGAATCTTCACCCAGAATGCCGTCTCGACGGAATTTTCTATCCATCCCGAATTATTCGGCCATTCTTGACGACTCTATACTCCCCTCGGTCTGGAGGGATGACGATGTTCCTCCCAAGGTCGTCACAGTCTCTTGCTGCAAGAAATGTCAATGTCGTGCTCTTTAATTATTGTACGGAATCGCCTCTGATCAACGACACATCGTCCTGTACCAAGCGGTCTCATAAATTCAAGCTCGGTGGCCGCGGTCTTCCAACACTAGACGACCTCCCAGAGAAGGAGAAGTATTTGGAACTTGTTCGGTCAAAGGCCCATGTGAGTTGTTGCTCTAAAAGATTATCTTCGTCTTTATGTATATATTTTTTGTGTTGTCTAATTGCTTTTCTTTTTAGGTCGAAGCGCAGACGAATGATATTATCCGGTCGATGGACCTTAAGTATAGATCCCAGCTCGGATTGTCGAGGAAGCCGAGAAGTTAAGAGGGGATTTGGCTAACGTAAGTGCCAAGGTTTGCCAACTCGAGGAGGGAGCTGCTTCGAAGGATTGAGAGCTCGAAGCCCTCCGTGCTGAGAATTAGAAGATAAAGGCCGAGGTGCTCGATGCAAATAACGCACTTAGCCATATGACCATCGAAAAACGGAAGGTTGAAATCGAGGGTAAGGCTAAGAGGAAGAGGCTAATGGCATCTCAGGATGCTTGGGTGGCCGTGGAGAGGGGCCTCCGGAAGGAGATGGAGGATAAGGTGAATGACCGTCTTGAAAAGATAAAGGGCAACATTGACCAGCTCGAGGCAGCCAATAAAAGGCAGGTCGTTTTCAGTCAAGTCACATGCACGACGAAGTGCTTGGATCGGCTTGTGAGTAGAGGGACGCTCATTCCTCCGAAGACGCTTGATCACTACACGACCGTGGAGAAAGAAATGACGACTGAGATGCAGTCTTTGGAGCTTACAGAGCTTAAAAAGGATGATTTCAAGATATCCCAGATCTCTTTCAACGACATTCCTCCGGGTCCCTATCTCGGTGCTGTTGACGAATGGGTGTCAATAGCTTCGATCATCGGTCCAGAGATGTCTGAGGAGCTTAGGGACCGCGAGTCTCCTTAAGTTTCCTTCTCTTTCTTTTCTCCTTTTTTTATGCCTGATGAGGCTTTGAACTTCCCTTGGAGACATTTTTTTGTAATCCGTACTCTGTTTGCCCGAGGGGGCTTTTAAACTTTTGCCTAAGGAATATAATGAGTTCTAACTTAGTCGATTTTGACTTTGGATTAATTATTTTGGTTCGTGCGAGTTTTCTTTATAAAATTGTAAAATGGTACAATCTTCTCGAATTCGCTAATATTCCATAATTAGTGTCGTACTTAATACGGTCTTAACCAGGGCGCATTAGTTGAACTCGGATTTTGATCAACTAGAGAATGGCCATCCTTTGGAGATCGGCTTATAGGTTTGCGATTGTTGAGAAATCGGCTTATATAGTTTGCGATTGTTGAGAAATCGGCTTACCAAATTTGCAATTATTATGAAATCGGCTTAGTTTTTGCGAGAATGTGTCATTCGGCTTCAGCCCTGGAGCTCGAATATTTGCTCATCTTAGGATACTCCGGGTCCTAAGATCGAATCCGACTGCGAGATGATTCAGCTTATTTTAGTTCAGATGGTCTGAGGATGTGTTCGAATGCGGGAAATGTCCCGGCTTTTGCGAGACGGATCTCGGCTTTATAATCATTTGTATCCCTGAGGAGTACTATCGATCGTCTGGCCAGGACGTCAATGTATGAAACCATGATGGTTTTAAGTTTAAAATGAGGAGCTCGATTCTTCTTCATTGGCTTCGAGATCAAAAGATGTGAACCTTTTGACAAATTTTGATGGTTCGGTTTATTTTAGTTGCTTTTAGACAGATGTCTAAAAGAGTTTGGTTTGGAGAGATACGAACTGAAGAGTTCGGCGAGCTTGGTTAGCTCGGGTTTATTTAGTTGTCAATTTTCAAGGTTTGACTTCCGAAAGGTGCGAACTTGTAGAGTTCGGCGAGCTTCAGTAGCTCGGCTTCGTAAAACTTTGCATAAGCAAATAATTTTTATTAAATTCACAGCTGAACCCGGTGTTGGATGCCTACGTACCCTCAAAAAAGGGATCAAACCATTCGTAGTTCATATTACATCATAGAGGTAGTCTTTCTTTTTTTAGCTCTTCTGCCGAACTAGTAGTAGAACCGTTTGACGTTCATTGAATTTCATGATCTCGGAATTGTAGTTCCGTCCATTTTCATAAGTTCGTAGACGCCGGGCTTAATGATGCGCATGATCTGGTAAGGTCTTTCCCAGTTAGCACCGAGTTTGCTGGCGTTCTTTTCTTCTGTGTTGGGAGAGACTTTGCGAAGGACGAGGTCACCGTCTTCGAAGTGTCGTCCTCGAACCTTTTTGTTGTAGTAGTGCGGCTAAGTGTTGTTAATTCTGGATTCGGAGTAGTGCTTGTCCGCGTTGTTCTTCAAGTGTGTCCAGAGTATCAAGGAGGAACTCGCTATTAAGGAGGACCGGCCGATCTCTGATTTTGCGTTGGTTGGGATCGATGGCGGGGTGGATCTCGTAGTCGTGCTTGCGTGTGGTACATTGCAGGTCATAGTTGGTTCGATGCTTGATCGTGACATGCTTTCGACCAGGATGGTTCGTTGGAGATGAGGATTTGAGTTTAATGCTAAGGCGGCGAGTGCCTCAGCTGGGGCATTTTCTCCATGAGGTATTTTAGTGAGGTCGAAAGTTTGGAGCTCGGCTGCGAGCTCCTTTACAAATTTCGAATATGCATCCATGCGATTTTTCTTTGCGTTGTATTCACCGCTGAATTGGTTGGCGATGAGTTGCGAATCGCATAACGCCTGTATGTGTTTTGCTTCGATTGCCTTGGCCAATCGTACTCCGGCTATGAGTGATTCATATTCTTCTTCGTTGTTTGAGGCCTGAAACTCTAGTCGGAAAGATTGTTTCAAGATTTCACCTTTCGGGGATTGAAGGCGTAGAGCGACCCATGAACCTCGGTGTGACGATGAGCCATCAACGTGAATGAGCCATTTTTATGTTCTTGGGAGCTCGGCGACCGTCAACTCTCGTGGTAGCTCGATGAGGAAATCGGCTAGAACTTGGGATTTTATGGAGGTCCTGCTTCTGAATTCGATACCATATTCGCTTAGCTCGATTGCCCATTTGGTCACCCTACCAGATTGGGTCGGACTGTGCAAGATCGTTCGCAAAGGCTGGTTGATGAGAACTGCAATTGAATGGGACTGGAAGTAAGGACGGAGTTTCTGAGTTGCGATGATTACAACAAGTGCGAGTTTCTCGAGTGTTGGGTATCTCGTTTCGGCATCGTTCAAAGACTTGCTGATGTATAAGATGTGTTTTTGCTCTCCTCGATCTTCTCAAACTAAAACTCCTGATAAGCTCAAATTAATACCCTAAAAGTACTAAAGCTTTGTCGATTGTAATACTTAGGGATCGAATCCACATAGACTCAAGAAAACACACAATAGATTTTAAAGGTTGAATTAAGCTAAGTGATCAATGGAATTGAAAGCAAATACGTAAATTAAACAAGTTGTAATTCGATGGAGGAAAATAGGCTAAGGGTATTTCTCAGGAAATCAGAGAATGCAGGCAAACCAATTAGTCAGGGTTCGGGTTATGCACAGTTCCTGAACTCAAATCACTAAGCTATAATTAATCAACTGTCGTTGCGAGAATGATCTAAATCTCAACTTCAGAATCCCAAATCTCTTTGCAAATTCCTAAGAATAAATCAGTCTTAATACCGAGTTTGATATGTTCACAAATCAACTAAACCAAATCTCTTTGCGAATAATTAATTTGTTCACCCTAGGTTCTATCAGATTACTCAATTGCACTGTTGTGCCTAATCGATTACCTAAGATCTAAGTTCCAGATTCGTCAACCTAGAATTAGCTTTGAGAACAACCTATGGTGAAGAACTAATTCAGATGGTGAATCCTAACTAATCAATTACCAGCAATCAGAGAAATCCCTATGAGAAAACCCTAAACCTAAGATGGATCTACTCAGACATGGAGAATGAAACAATCAACATAACTGATTGTGTGTCGACTCTTCTGCTCGCCAGACTGGACTGTCTTCACAAAATCTGGCATAACTTGCGATCGCACCATTGGAATGGCCTCAAACCACTTCCAAATGAAAGCTAATCGAGTGATCTGTCCTGTATCCAAATTTGAGCTCAATCCATCGGTGGGAAGTTCTTCAAAGAATGCCAAACTTCTGACGTCTCTTTATGACTACATCTCCATATGCTCATTTTCACCCAAAACTGCTCCTTTTCTCCAATTGCGTTCCAAACGTACTAAAACCTGAAAAGACTCTAAAAGACTACGAAAACACTAGGAAGACTCTTGATATGCTCAAATTAATACCCTAAAAGTACTAAGCAATGGTTGCAGTAAAGTAGGGGTCGAATACAAGGAATCACAGAGATCACACAATAGATTAAATATATTCGAATTAAACTAAACCAAAAGATGTAATTGAAAGCAATACGTAAATTAAACAAGTTGTAATTCGATTGGGAGAAAGATAGGTTCAGGGTATTTCTTAGAAAATCAATGAATGCAGATAAACTAACTAGTCAGGATTCAGATTGAGAGCGGTTCTTGAACTCAAATCACTAAGATATAGTTAACCAACTCTCGTTGCGAAAAATATCTAAGTCTAAATCCTAGAATTCCAAATATCTTTGCGAATAGTTATTTTACTCACCATAAGTACTATCAGGTAATTAATCGCGCTCTCGTGCCTAATCAATTATCATAAGATCTAAGTTCCAGATTCGTCAACCTAGAATTAGCTTTGAACACAACCTAAAGCGAAGAACTAATTCGGATGGTGAATCCTAATCAACTAATCAATCTAGCATTCAGAGAAAACCCTTATGAGAACCCTGAACCTAAAGTGGATCTACTCAAACATGGAGAATGAAAACAACATGATTGAATAGATCATCAAAGAAAACAATAGAAAACAGGAGTTTAGAGTTGTCTCTCCAAAAACCAAAGTAGAATCAAGAGTAATGAAATCCTAGCCATCAAAGTGGCAGAAAAACCTAATTATAATGGTAAAACACGTTCTGGGGTTTATTGTAATAATTAAAGACTTCTGGGCTATTTTGCAATTCCTCAATTCTTCATTTAAGTCGCGACTCGTGTCTACTGCAGTGAGTATCGATCGATACTAGCCAGTATCGATCGATACTAAGGCTTCAAATCGGGTACTCAGCTACACGAATGTCTGCTTTGCTCCAAAATGCTCCAGAAAGCTCCAATTATGCTCTAAACGTACTAAAACCTGTAAAAGACTCTAAATCACTACAAAATAGTAGAAAGACTCTATAAAATGGACTTATATCATGGCTTAAACGGGGTAAAAACCATGATATATCAACTCCCCCAGACTTAGCCTTTGCTTGCCCTCAAGCAAATAGAAGACTAAACCAGAGAAAATAGTTTGAAAACATAGAGACTCACATGTTCTTGAAACGTTGCAATGACCCTTTTCCCAAGCACCCAAATGTCACCTAACCAGCTTTTGATCTAACCACCATGTACTTCTCCGTAGACATTCGCAGTTTCCCAGACTACACACATTATTTCATAGCATCGTTCAATCAAGCCTTCCTCGCCAGTTTCATCGCTGTGATTAATACCAAGAACCTTCTAGATTCTTTCCCATACAATATCATGACAAGGAACCACACTTTTTCACACTTTCTGGTATTATTTCTCTCCCCAGACTTATTTCTTATTATGTTCTCATATGCTTATTTAGTTTCGAGGCGCGAGTATTGATGGTGTAGCCACCGAATCCTCGGTTTTTCCCTCAAAAGTAATCAAAGGTGTAGGCGAATAATGGTATCACATGAAATTTTCCTAACCTCCCTTCCACCTTTGTGTCATCATTTCCTCTGAAGTAGAATAATGGGATCGCTGGAAATTTTCTAAACCCTCTACTCAGAAGAAAATCATTTCATATTTTAATTCATCTTATTTATTAACTTGTAACAGGGAGAGAAATACCATTATTTTAAACACGTGGGTTCCTTTGTCAGATATGAATGATGAATCAAGCTCTATGGACATCAATCACGTCAATGAAGTGCAAAAATTTGGCACATGCTTTAAAGAACTTTGCTGGAAACATGAGTGTCTTCTAGTTAACTGATCAGCCTTTGGATTTTTCATTAGTCGATCTAAAACTGATTCTGTAACAATGGTCCCTTAGAAGCAAGGCCAGATCAATAGATTCAAGAAAAAGATCACAGTCTCCAAACAAAGTTTTGACTCAATAAAAAAACAAATGACTCAAAAACAATTGACTCTAAAAACAAACACAATGTCAGCGACTACCTCCCCCAGACTTGAACAATACTGTCCCCAGTGTTATCTATCCTAAGTTTAGTGAAAGAAAACAAATGAACCAAATGGATTGTGAAAATCGAAAATCTTACCTGTGAAGGTGATGGGCGTCGATCGATACAGACTAGTATCGATCGACACCAGCTATATGTCGACACACTGATTTCAAATCAGTGGCATCGAGTTGCTTAACCCAGGGAAAGTGATCCAAAGTGTTTGAAGTTAGCATTGTTAGGAACACTAAAAAAAGGTTAATAGCAACAAGATAATCAAGCATAAATGCATGAGTTCAAATGCAAAAATAAAGCTGACATAGGTTCAACACAAACGAAAATTAAAAAGAAGAAAAGAAAAGAAAAAGAAAAGAAAAACAAACGTGAAAACAGAAGAAGACTAATCCTATGTCGCCTCTGAATCACCATCAGCATCAGGATCATCAGCGGGAGAAGGATCAACTGGAGTCTACGAGGTTCCAAGCTGAGACGGAGGAGCAGCATCCGTGTCAGTCAAGCAGCGGCAGCGAGAAATGGCAGTACAGATGCTCCGCATACTCTCGATCATCACCTTCTGAAAGGCAGCTGGTTCCATCGGAAGTTCCGAAGGAGAAGGAAATGATGGTGCATGGATAAAAAAGGTCGCTGCTCACGATCGCTGGGCTCGTCCTCCCTGTCGTGAAGTAGATGGAATGTCAGCAGCAGCAGGTGCAGGCGCAGGAGCTCATCGTCTAGTCACAGGTGCTCGAATCAACAGGCGTGGTGGAGGCTCGAAACGAAGCTGAGAAGGATCCTCGAGAATGTCTGTCAGCTCGTCGTTAGGGAGCGACACCATAAAATCTACAGCAGATGTAGTGAAGAACCAACGCCTCTCGGGTTTCAACCACTTAAGGTTCTTCAGATGGCTCTCATCCATAAACCAACGCGTAGTGACTCTATATTTAACTTTCTCTGTTATGAAACGAAACATCTCAGCTTTCTTCGATCCAAACTGTTCTGGTAATCCAAGATATTTATTTCCCCCTCCTTCATTGTGAATCCCTAAAATATTTCTCATTCTCGTTTTTGTTGTACCTTGAACTTTGGCACCAAAACAGATAGATGATTTCCGGAGGTTAAATGCTTGGCCCGACACACTTTCATATAGACTCAGGATTTGTTGAATTGCACGACATGATTTAGCATTAGCTAGGGTGAAGAAAAACGAGTCATCAGCAAAAGTGTTATAACATAAATTAGTATAGCATTAAAATGTTCTACAACATTTTAAATAATATCACCATATCAACGCTATTATATAATAACCTATGGGGTCAATCCATTATACCTTCTCCAGTCAAAGCGTTTATGAAAATGTTATTATAACCATATAATAGCCTTATTCGTGTGATAAGAATGTCCATTTTTCTTGTAGTGAACAAATGATAAGTGTAGTTTTAAATATAGATCCATGACTACAAAAATCAGTGGATGATTAACTTGATCGGAAGATGGGTTCTTTTCCTGTAGCGGCGGCGACGACTGAGGAGGAGGTGGTGGTGGTTGTGGAGGAGAGAATTTGAAATCCGGTGAAGAAAATTCTTTATCTTCTAGAGAGTTCATAGATGCTGTCGGAGAGGCTTTTGTGGGTTTAGAGAAAGGGTTATATGGAGACAGATCCGGGTCGTAATCGAAGACCCCGTCGAAGAAATCGAGTTGCTTCTTCTCCAAGAAAGAGGAAGAAGATGAAATATACTTTGAGGCGTTTATTAACAATCTACCTTCATGAAAGTTATCTAATTCATTAGCTTTGGTTATCTTCGCTTCAATAGGTAGTGAAATCGGGTTGGAATCCATAAACCCATCAAAGAAAACCGGGTTGCTCAATAAGTACCTTGAAGAACCCTGATGGGTGTCATTACTAAAACATCCAATCGGTGACTTACCACCATCACAGTCACCTTTCTTGCTCTTCTTCTTTGCAACACGTTTTTGCTCACTGCTCTCTAGACATAATCTAGTCTTAAGGGGAGTATAATAAGTAGAAGAAGAAGAAGAAGATGATGAGGAAATAGGGTTTGGAGAAGGTGGACGAGTGAGTCTCTGACCGTCACGTATGATTGGGTTATGACGGTCGATGGCTCGACCACCAAGCCCTTATACCACTTAGTATGCATTTAAAAAGGGGATCACACATTTATTACTCTCTCTCTCTAGATATTATACCCGACCTCTCTGTACTAAAATAAAGCAACGCCGTTTAGAACACCGAACTGGATTCCTGTCGGAAGTAGTTCGTAAATCTAAACTGTTTGCCCTTTTAGATCATATATAAGAGGAATCCGGTCCCCGACCTGTTCATCACAATTCCCGATCTCTTTTCTTTCGACCCCAACTTGACCGAAAGTCAAAGCAACTCGTTCCATTAACGAAAATCTCACCTTCCAACCCCCTAATCAATCTCTAAACGTCATTTGTGATCACTTGGATCAACAATTGGCGCTAGAAGGAGGGGGATTAAGAGATTTTTCTACCCGCAAGGAACCGTTCGACCACAACAACAATGACGGTCCCGCCTCCAAGAGTGCTGTCGGAACAGGCGATTCCGGCTCAAACAACAGCCTCACCGCCAGCCCAAGCAGCAGCAGCCTCGCCATCAGCTCTGGTGGCGACCGAAGGGTCAATCCCCCAAAGCCAGCCCCTCGAAACTCTGCCTCCGGCTCAGGGATCCACTCCACCCGACAGCTCAGCCGCCCGAAATACGCCTCAGACGCCGGAGGACCAGCCCACTATGTCCGCCGTAATATAGACTCTACTCGCCAGGATAGGTGAGCTTACGCGAACCACCTATCAACGGTTCGCCACAATAGCGGCCTCCCGCGACCAGTCAAACAAAACCGGATCCCCCGCAGTTCAGATCAGAGAACGGATCTCCCGGGCAGATACCCTACGCCTCCAAAGAAATTTATTTGGAGATTCACCGACAGGATCCGAAGGACCTGCCAGCGAAGTACACCCTAGACGGGCCAGCGCGGAGCGTGCCAGGGACGCCGAGTTCGAGGCTATGAAGGAAACGATCCGTGCAATGTCTTCTAAGATTCACCAAGCCACCAACGCGGCTCCAGAAATAGACCGCGTTCTGAGGGAAACGTGAAACACACCATTCACACGATGGATCGCATCCATCCCACTCCAGCACCTCGGAAAACTCAAGCTCCCGCCGTATGCAGGCAACACCGACCCGGCCCAGTACCTGACGGCATTCACCATTGCCATGGGTCGCACCCACTTCTCCCCAGACGAGCCCGAGGACGCCCACTGCCAGCTTTTTGTGGAAAACCTTACTGGGTCCGCCCTCACCTGGTTCTCTCGGCTGAAAACACACTCCATCAACAGTTTCAGAGATCTTTCGACCATCTTCCTCGAGCACTACTCTATATATATCAGGCAGTCTGCGTCCAGCGCCAACCTCTGGGCATTGAACCAAGGAGCGAAGGAGTCGCTCAGGTCTTTCATCGAACGCTTCAAGGCCACGACTTCACAGAGCAACGTGACGAACGAATCAGCCCTTCCCGCACTGAGAAAGGGCCTGTGGGCCGAGTTGCCCTTCAAGGATGATATGAAGCTCAATAGGCCGCGCTCGCTAGAAGACGCCTTACACCGCGCCAGACTCTACGTTGAGCTCGAGGAGGAGAAGGCAGCCGAATCAAAGAGCAGTGCCCCGCACAAGGCTCCGGTCCCAAAGGAACGACCTCAAGACGGATATCAGGAACCTCGTCAAGATTACGATGAGGAGTACCAACGCAGCAAAGGAAAGCAGGCCGCCGCATTCCTCGTCAGCGAATCGCCGGCCGTCCTCCATATGCACGACCCCGCTCTCCTATCCAACCCTACGCCGAAATTGATCTGGAAAAAATATGTGTGTGACCCCAATCAAAAGGACCAGCGCCCCGACGAGCCAAAAGATATGGAGCCCCGGGCAGAGGAGCAATACGACATGACAGCCTTCTGCGATTTTCATCAAAGGAAGGGACACCCGACCTCGCAGTGCCGCGCGCTCCAAGAGGTCCTGCTGAACCAATACCAGAGAGGGGAAATCTGCGTACCCGAGCAGTTGCGCCCGCGAGCCCGGGACGCCGACCGACGTCAGCACCGTGACAACCGAGGTCGCGAGGACAACCGGGCTAGGCCTGATAACCGCGCCCAGAACGACGACCGTCGCCGGCGGTCTCCCTCTCGAGACCAGGAAGGCGGCAGGTTGCCTCCCCCGGTGCGGACTTTGATAGGAATGATCATGTGAGGGCTCCTCTCGTGTAACGACTCGGTGCGGTTGATATGCTCAAATTAATACTCTAACAGTACTAAAGTAGCAGTTGTAATATAATTAGGGGTCCAACCACAAAGACTCAGAGAAATCACACAATAGATTGTATAGCGTCAAATCAAGCTAAGCAAATAGGATGAAACAAAAAACAGTAAACAGTAACGAGTTGTAAATTCAATAGAGAGAATATAGGCCCAAGGTATTTCTCAGGAAATCAATGAATGCAGATAAACTAACTAACATGATTCAGATTTAGCGCGGTTCTTGAACTCAAATCACTAAGGTATAATTAACCAACTTTCGTTGCGAGAATTATCTAAATCTAAATCTTAGGAATTCCAAATCTCTTTGCGAATCCTAAAGTCTAAATCAGCTTTAAAGTTCAGGTTTGATATGTTCAAAAATCAATTAAACCAAATCTCTTTGCGAATAATCAATTTGCTCACATAGGTTCTATCACGTAATTTATCGCACTGTCGTGCCTAATTAATTATCCTAAGATCTAAGTTCCAGATTCGTCAACCTAGAATTAGCTTTGAACACAACCTAAGGTGAAGAAATAATTCAGATGGTGAATCCTAAACAGATAATCAACCTAGCATTCAAAGAAATCCTTATGAGAAAACACTAAACCTAAAGTGGATCTACTCAGACATGGAGAATGAAACAATCAACATAACGGAATAAATTATCAAATAAATAATCAGAAAGAGTAAAACAAGTGTTTGAAATCTTCTCTCGGATCAACATAGTTTCAGACTTGTCTCCCTCAAAATCTCTCCCAAAAACCAAAGTAAAATAAAGCATAACCTAAAAGTGGCAGTAAAATCCCTATAAATAACCTAAATCACAAATTGGGGCTTCTTGTAATTATTAGAGACTTCTGGACCAAGTTGCAATTCTTCAACTCTTCATTAAAGTCGCGGGTCGTGTCTTGCTACGATGGGTATCGATCGATACTAGGCAGTATCGATCGATACTCAGGTGATTTTGATGTCTCAGCTACACGGATCTTTTGTTTTGCTCCAGAATGCTCTAGAAAGCTCCAATATCTCCAATTATGCTCCAAACGTGCTAAAACCTGTAAAAGACTCTAAAGGACTACAAAATACTAGAAAGACTCCATAAAACGGACTTATATCATGGCTTAAAATGGGTAAAAACCATGATATATCAACTCCCCCAGACTTAGCATTTGCTTGCCCTCAAGCAAATAGAAGACTAAACCAGAGAAAGAGGTTTGAAAACACGGAGACTCACTTGTTCATGAACCATCGCAGAGATCCCTTTCCCAAGTACCCATATGTCACCTAACCAGCTTTCGATCTAACCACCATGTACTTCTCCGTAGACATTCGCAGCTTTTCCAGACTCCACACATTATCTCGCAACATAGTTCAAATAAAGCCCTCATCACCAGTTCCATCGCTGCAGCCAATGTTCAAGAACCTTCTAGATTCTTTACCATACAATATCATGACAAGGAACCACCCTTTTTCTAACTTTTTGTATCACTTTCTCTCCCCCAGACTTATTTCTTATTATGTTCTCTTTTTTTTTATTTTCAGCCTTGCATATACACATCAAGGTCTGAAACGCGAGTACTGATGGTGTTTGCCACCAAATCCCCGGTTCTTACCTCTCTGTGTATCAAAGGTTTAGGCGAATAGTGGTATCACGGGAAATTTTTCTAACCTCGCTTTCAACCTTTGTGTGATCATTCCCTCTTAAGTAGAATAATGGGATCGCTGGAAATTTTCCTAACCCTCTACTCAGAAGAAAATCATCTCATCTTTTATGCTCTTATTTATCAACTTATAATAGGGGAGAGATATACCATAACTCTAAACACATGGGTTCCTTTATCAGATATGAATGATGAATCAAGCTCTTTAAACACTAACCACATTGATGAAGTGCAAAATTTTGGCTCAGGCTTCAGTAGAACTGTGTTGGAGACATGGATGTTTTCTAGTCAACTAGTCAGTCTTTGGATTTTTCATTAGTCGATCTAGAACTGATCCTGCAACACTGGTCACTCAAAAACAAAATCCAAACAACGATTCAAGCATATGATCATCAACTCCAACAAGTTTTGACTCAATAAAACGTTTTTGACTCGATAAAACAACTGACTCTAAGAAAAACAAACACAATGTCAGCAGACACCTCCCGCAGACTTGAACAACACTGTCCCCAGTGTTATCTAGCCTAGAGTCAGTGAAAGAAAACAAAAGAACAGAATAAAATTGGGAAAAACAAGAAGTTACCTTCCTGAAACATCGAGTATCGATCGACACACAGCCTGGTATCGATCGATACCAGGCTTAAATCAACTCGATGAACTTTTCATTCGCGATTGGTGTCGACCGATACCAATGGGGTATCGATCGACACTAATCGATTTCGAGTTTGCTTCTTGTTTATCCTGACATAATACGAAAAATAAAAGAAAAAAAATACTTATATATAGACTCACCAGTGGGTTGCATCACACCAAGCGCTCGTTTAACGTCAATAGCTTGACTGTAACGCCCTCAGGCAGGATAAGAATGGGAGCTTGCACCGAAACAGGCTCCACAACTTGACATTGCTAGCTTCAGAGTTCTGCTCAACATGCCTTCCACAAACTCTTGCCCGTTCTCTTTTAGCTCCGAAGTATAGTTAGGGGTCGAACACAAGGACTCACAGAAACACACAATATATTATGTAGATTCGAATTAAGCTAAACCAATGGATGTAATTGAAAGAAGAACGTAAACTAAAAGTGTTGTAATTCAATGGAGGAAAATATAGGCTCAGGGTATTTCTCAGGAAATCAATGAATGCAGATAAACTAACTAACATGATTCAGATTTAGCGCGGTTCTTGAACTCAAATCACTAAGGTATAATTAACCAACTGTCGTTGCAAGAATTATCTAAATCTAAATCCTAGGTATTCCAAATCTCTTTGCGAATCCTAAAGTCTAAATCAGCTTTAAAGTTCAGGTTTGATAAGTTCACAAATCAATTAAATCAAATCTCTATGCGAATAATCAATTTGCTCACCTAGGTTTTATCAGGTAATTAATCGCACTGTCGTGCCTAATCAGTTATCCTAAGATCTAAGTTCCAGATTCGTCAACCTAGAATTAGCTTTGAACACAACATAAGGTGAATAACTAATTCAGATGGTGAATCCTAAACAGATAATTGATATATCATGGTTTTTACCCTGTTTAGACCATGATATAAATCCTTTTTATAGAGTCTTTCTAGTGTTTTGTAGTCTTTTACAGGTCTTAGCACGTTTGGAGTATTATTGGAGATATTGGAGTTCTATGGAGCATTCTGGAGCGAAAGTGAAGTCTGATGACTAAGTGCCCGATCTGAGCGACAAGCATCGATCGATACCCCCTGGTATCGATCGACACCCGTCGAGAAATCATGGGCCGCGACTTTTTATGAAGTTTTGAAGAATTGCAAAAGTGCCCAGAAGACTTTGATATTTACAAGAAGACCCCAACTCGTGATTTAGGTTATAAATAGGATTTTACAGCCACTTGTTTAGGCTATGCTTTCTAAGCTTTATTTTCTATACTTTGGTTTGAGACAAGTCTGAATCTCCCTTCGTCCGAGATCAGATCTCAAGAACCTTTTGTTATTCTTATTTTCTATTGATGATTTATTCAAACATATTGATTGTTTCATTCTCTATGTCTGAGTAGATCCACTTTAGGTTTAGGGTTTTCTCATAAAGGATTTCTTTGAATGCTAGGTTAATTATCTGTTTAGGATTCAACATTTGAATTAGTTCTTCGCTTAGGTTGTGTTCAAAGCTAATTCTAGGTTGACGAATCTGGAACTTAGATCTTAGGATAATTGATTAGGCACGACAGTGCGATTAATTACCTGATAGAACCTAGGTGAGCAAATTGATTATTCGCAAAGAGATTTGGTTTAATTGATTTGTGAACATATCAAACCTGTTATTAAAGCTGATTTAGACTTTAGGATTCGCAAAGAGATTTGGAATTCCTAAGATTTAGATTTAGATAATTCTCACAACGATAGTTGGTTAATTATACTTTAGTGATTTGAGTTCAAGAACAGTGCTAAATCTGAATCATGCTAGTTAGTTTATCTGCATTCATTGATTTCCTAAGAAAAACCCTGGGCCTATATTCTCTCTATTGATTTACAACTCTTTTAATTTCTGCATTGCTTTTAATTACATCTGTTTGGCTTAGCTTAATTCTATTCTATATAATCTATTGCGTGTTTCTCTGAGTCTTTTGTGGTTCGACCCCTAGCTATACTATAACAACTGCTTTAGTACTTTAGGGTATTAAATTGAGCATATCAATTTTGGCGCCGTTGCCGGGGACTCAATTCGCCATTAGATTTTAGTTTAGAATTTCGACTAAGTTCGTCGGTATCGATCTATACTCTGTAGTATCGGTCGATACTCGTCGTCCTCTTTTGTTGGTATCGATCGACACCACTTGGTATCGATCGATACTCAACGTATTTTTTTGGATACTTACGTGCTTTGCCTAGTGTTTTGTTTGCAGGTGTATGCATGTTCGTGAAACCAGAAGCAACAAGAGCACACAACTAGTTGAACTATCACTGGAACAGCTAGCACTTGTGGAACGCACAAACAGAAAGACCAAGCAAACATCAGGGATGAACAACCCAGTGGTTTTAAGAGCTGATGAAGCTGGGATTCTGAGAGACCAAGAGGGTCATGTGTGTAATGAGAGAGGGCAGCGACTTGATGAAGCTGGAAACGTCGTTGCCCCTGCTCCTATTATTGAGATTTTCGCGCCAGCTGGGCACGCCAACGTTGGGAATGCTGCAGGTGATCGAGCTAGAACACTTGGCGAGCACAACAGGCCTGATCAGTTCTTTGCCAATCGAGCTGCGATTCGCATACCGACTTTTTAGAGGAATGACTTCGAGCTGAAGCCTGCATATTACGCTCTCGTAAGTCAGAATCCATTCCATGGCCTACCTCATGAGCATCCCATGGATCACATCGAAAAGTTCGAGGACTTGGTCACTAGCATGAAGTATAATGGAGTGCCCAATGAGTTCCTTTTCTGTAAACTCTTCCCATACTCTCTTGGTGGGGATGCTGCTTATTGGCTGAAACAGCTAGCTCCTGATTCACTTACTACATGGGATGAGACGAAGAATGCGTTCCTGATTAATTTCTATGATGATGCAAGATCCGAGGAGCTCAGGAACAAGATTTCTCAGTTCGCTCAAGGTCTGACAGAGGCATTCAAGGCTTCATGGATTCGCTTCAAGTCTTATCAGAGAGACTGTCCGCACCATGGGTTCACTCAGGTGCAGCTGCTGGGCACTTTCTACAGAGGGGTGTACTGGAGATACCAGATGGCATTGGACTCTGCTAGCAATGGGAACTTCTTCACCAGGTATCCGGATGATGCGGTTGTGCTGATCGAGAACTTGGCATCTAGTAATAGCACCAAGAATGCTGATTTCGAAAGGAAAAAGCAAGCTGGAGGAACAGAGGGGTCGCAAATTGCTGACATGAAAGCCAAACTGGATTTCCTGGTCGGGAAACAGAATAAATCTGTGCACTTTGCTGATGAAGTCGTGAATGTGGAAGAAGAAAAAGTGGATGTTAACTACGTTGGTGGTTCTGGATTTCAGGGTCAACAATTTGATGGATCGTAGATTGCTGATGTTCAGGCAAAGCTGGATTTTCTGATCGGAAAGTCGAAGAAGACTGTACACTTTGCTGATGGAGTCGAAAATATCAGTGCAGATGAAGTGGAGGATGTTAACTACGTTGGTGGTTCTGGATTTCAGGGTCAGCAATTTGGGTACAACAACAACCGAAACTTCAACAACAACACTCACAATTACGGGAACTCCTCGTACCAGCCCATCTCTCTGAAATCCACAGAGAATAAGATGGAACTAATGATGGAACAGCTTCTTTGGGGACAAGAGAAGTTGCAGGGGGATTTCAATGGGAAGTTTGACTCTCTGTACATCGATCTGAATGGAAAAATCGAAGCCATCAATCTTAGCCAGAGGAAGTTGGAAACTCATGTTGCTTAGACAGTAGCAGCTGTAAAGAGACAGGAAGGCTTTCTTCCAGGGAAGACTGAGAATCCAAGAGCACAGTCAATGCAATCAACTCAAGTGCAGAAAATTTCGATGAGGATTCAGAAATCGCCAGGGCATCGATCGATACTCCCCTGTATCGATCGATACCAGTCCAGAAACTTGCACGAGAGGATCCAAAATAACAAGTATCGATAGATACTCCTACACTGTCGGTCGATGCTGAGACGCAGGTTGAGAAGAAGCCTGAGATTTTAAAGGAGATGGTGTATATACCCAAGATACCTTATCCTATGCCTCATATTATGACAAGGAAGGAATGGGATGGCGTAGATGCAAGGCTTTGCTGGATAAGCAGAATGTGGAGCTTCCTTATGATGATGATGTATCTGCCAGGGACGATTCAACTGTAGTAGTATCGATCGATACCCCTCGCAAATCGGGCCAGAAATTGTGAAAACACCCGAGTTGATCGAAGAAAAAGTTCGTAAGCCCAAGAAGCTGAATCATATTCCTCAACACCTCAGAAATCCCATTTCTCAAAAGCAGCTGCGTGGCTTTGAGAAGATGGTACGAAGGATCTCCTAGGAATCGTCTTTTGAAGAAGCTCTAGAGTCCCGTCCTCTGCTAAGTCACTTCAAAGATTGCAGAGAAACTAAGGAAGAGATTAAGGCACTCTTCATTAAGGCTAGAGGTGCAACACCTCCACTGAGACAGTTGACCCAAAGGGAAGATCCCGGGAAATTCGTGGTTCCATGCTCTATCTCTGGAGTTGAGTTCAAAGAGTCTCTCGTTGACTCGGGGGCTAGTGTCAATGTCATCTCAAGAGCTAATTGCGGAACGGTTGGACGCTGATATTCGATCTTCAAAGACTTCTATTACATTCGCAAACGATTCTACCTCGCTTCCATACGGTACTGTCCATGGTTTGTTTGTCAAAGTAGGAGATTGTCTGGTGCCTATTGATTTTCAGGTTGTGGAGATGAGTGCAATATCTCGTATGCCTTAACTCCTGGGACGACCGTTTATGGCTACTGCTGGCGCAATCATAGACACGCCTAATAAGAGAATCTCTTTCTCTTACATTGACGGAGGGGTCTATTATGATGTCATTCCCCCTGGAGGTGCTCCCACACATGTCTCTAGCATCGAGGTTGTTACAGAAAAGTCGCTAGCAGTTGATCTTTTGGAAGAGCCTCCTGACGTGCCTACTGGCACAGACAACTCGATTGAACCGCCCAGCATCCCCAAGGAAGTTGTCAAGAAGGCTAAGGCAACAAAGAAGAAGGTGAATAGCAAAAGAGTCGAGAATCCCCATGTCACTTTCACCCCTTAGAACTATGATGGAAATTCGATTGAGTACACGGTGAAGTGCAAAGGAGCCTGGAAACCATTTTCTAAGGCTAGAGTACTTCTTACTTCGGAGCTGAAGGAAAAAGGGCAAGAGTTTGTGGAGGGTTTGTTGAGCAAAACTCTGAAGATAGCAATGTCAAGTTGTGTAGCCTGTTTCGGTGCAAGCTCTCATTCTTATCCTGCCTGAACAGTCAAGCTACTGACGTTAAACGAGGGCTTGGTGGGAGGCAACCCACTGGTGAGTCTGCTTTTAAGTCATTTTTCTTTTTATTTTTCGTTTTGTGTTTGTGTCAGGATATACAAGGAGCAAAACTCGAAATCGCCTAGTGTCGATCGATACCATATTGGTATCGGTCGACACCAATCGCGAAGAGATGGTTCATCATGTCGATTTAAGCCTGGTATCGATCGATACCAAGCTGTGTGTCGATCGATACTCAATGTTCCAGCAAGGTAACTTCTTGTTTTTCCCAATTTTATTCTGTTATTTTGTTTTCTTTTCCCTACTCTAGGTTATATAACACTGGGGACAGTGTCGTTCAAGTCTGGGGGGAGGTGTCTGCTAACATTGTTTTTGGTTTTCTTAGAGTCAGTCGTTTTATCGAGTCAAAATCGTTTTATTGAGTCAAAACTTGTTGGAGATGATGATCTTGTGCCTGAACCTATTGATTTGATTTTGTTTTTGAGTGTACAGTGTTACAGGATCGGTTCTAGATCGACTAATGAAAAATCCAAAGACTGACCAGTTGACTAGAAAACATCCATGTCTCCAGCAGAGTTCTTCTGAAGCCTGAGCCAACTTTATGCACTTCATCAATGTGGTTAGTGTTCATAGAGCTTGATTCATCATTAATATCTGACCAAAGGAACCCATGTGTTTAGAGTTATGGTATCTCTCTCCCCTGTTATAAGTTGATAAATAAGAGCATAAAAGATGAGATGATTTTCTTCTGAGTAAAGGGCTAGGAAAATTTCCAGCGATCCCATTATTCTACTTAAGAGGGAATGATCACACAAAGGTTGAAAGCGAGGTTAGAAAAATTTCCCGTGATACCACTATTCGCCTAAACCTTTGATACATAGAGAGGGAAGAACCGGGGATTCGGTGGCAAACACCATCAATACTCGCGT